>JAWWES010000006.1:5383622-5422248 GCA_035583135.1 Lophotriccus pileatus
AAATCCTATTGAAAATTAGGAAGTGCTGCAGACACTTTGTTCTAGCCCTAGCAGGAGATCTGAGATGTATTTCTGTGGGCTTTTTTCTTTAATAATGAAAATATTTATACAATCAGTGAGCATATTTAAGAAGAGAAGGCTTGGAGAAAACTAACAACACTTCAGTGGAATGGCATTTCCACCTGCAGCTGCCATAGTTAATGTTTTATTGATAAGATGCAGGTCTTGCTGACTACCACAAATATCCTTTGCTTCATTTCCTTTGCAGACAGCAAGAAATCCATTGCTCACATTTTTCTCTTGGCTTACATCTGTCTAAGTAAGGCAGCATTCTCAGTATATAAGACTGTAATAGTATCATCTCTCATATTATTAAGTTGATGGCTAAATGCCTGATCCTGTTGTTCAAGCAGGATGTGTGTGCCCCTCTCAGTGGGCACAAAATGTTGGAGGTGCTGAGACTCTCAAATTAAGAAGGAAAAACTGCTGCTGTTGTGCAAAAGCAATTAGTTATTTTGTACCCTTTCCCTTCTCTTCCCCACAGTGCAAGAGGGAAGGTGCAGACTGAACAATGACACAGGTGACAGAAATGTTCATGTACAAAGCAAAGGCACCTTCTTTCCAAAGTTGCTTGGATGGAAACCTGAAAACCACTGAAATAGTAGATTCACCCTCTCTGGTGAGTCAGAATCTATTCACTTAGAGCAAACTTCCCTTCTCTGCAAAGACCTGAGCACTGTTTCCATATCCCTTGAGTACAGTATGGGCCTTGCCAGTGGGAGTAAATGAGATCTTCACTTACTTTGATTCTAATTTATAATTCACCGACTCAGCTCACTGATCACAGCCATCTTCTGCCTCTGTCTGGGCATCAGAACTACTCCTTACTCATGTGACACTCTGTTAACTGAATGCTTTTTGCAATGTTTGTAGAAAATAACTTGTATTTTTGATGTGGACATAAAGAGAAGTTTGACTTGAGGTATAAAATGGGAAATTAGGAATGGAGACCTAGACTTCTGCCAGTGATGGATAACTTGATGAAACTGCTCAGTGGATTTTTGTATTTGTATCCCCATCTCCCTAAATCAAAACTCACAATGGTAAATGTACAGAATCATATTTTGGTTTTCCTTTAATTCATAAATGATAAAATTAGTTACTAATGTGTACTTTAATACCATATCATATCTCACACCTATTTTTGAGAATGTCAAAACAAGAATGAACTTTGTGATGTGTAAAATCAAAAGCAGAAACAGTTCAGTAGAACAAAACAATGATCACTGCAATGTACAAACAGGAAAACTGCCCTGAGGATGCCCCTTAAACACAGCATTGGAAGAATTGCTTACAAATTGAGTTTTCCATGTCACTAAAGTCTACTGCTACAAAATATGCCATCCCTCAAAGCAAACTGGAAAGATACCTTCTGGCAGAGTGGAGTCGCTCAGGAGTGTGGGGATGGATCACATCCAGCCAGTGAAGGACAACAAAGAAACATTCTGTGCCCGTTCCGGATCACAACTGTTTTCCTATCAGCTAGCACCTTCAAAAGTCTTACATATTTTCATTAGATCTGCTTCCACTATAAAGTCTGTCTTTAGTCACATGTGGAACTCCAATTCCATATCTGAGAAGTGGATCTGGTGTCTCTGTTCATGCTTTAAGAGTACAGTTACTGAGCTCTTGGCTGGTTAGGGCTTTTTTGCTCCAGTGTTGGCTTCATACAAGTATGTCTGAGAATGTGTAGGAAGACTGCAGATAGGGAAGAGATTAACAAATAACCATTAGTCCTTTCTTTAAATTATACTCTCAGAAATGCCTGGATATCTGCAATGGTTTTTGTTTGTTTGTTTATTTGTTTGTTTTTTTCAGTAGTATATCTCCTTTCTCCAGAGTTTTCACCCTGCTTTACAAGTACTGGAGTCTTATTTTCGCCTTCACAGAGACAGAAAAATTGAAACAAATGCAGTTAATGCCAACAGTTATTCTGTAATTTCTCTGTTTGTTTTTCTTAAATAGTCTAATTCACCAAAAATAGTCCCTTCTCTAATTCATACATCTCAAAATTTCTATCCACAAAATACCTATTTTAGCATGGTTAGAGTTGTATGTTGGCCTTAAAGTGTAATTCTTTAAGGTGCAGGGACTGAGTCATTTGCAAAAAAAGCACCCAAGTGAACTGCCAAGTCAAGATTCAGTATATTAGTGACATCTGAGGGGGACTTTGAAAGAGATAATTAACCATCCTTGTTCCTGGATTTCTGTTTGCATCTGTCCATTCCCGTATTTGGAAGCTCTAGGAAAATTTAGTCACAGGTTTTGCTTTTCTATTGCAGCAGTAACTTATCACAAAGCGATATTTTAAAGCGGGTCAGTAAAACTTTGATCTCAAATTTTCCAATACAGCTGTCTTCTGTCTGACATGCAGGAACTCAAAGAGGATATGATTTACAGACAGTGCATGCTCAGCACTTTCAGAGGGCTCAGTCTCCCTCCTGTCTTTCAAGCTGAATGTTCAAAAAGAGAAGCATCCCAAAACATCAGGCACATTTTGGAAGTCAAAGTGAATTCTTGCTACAGCTAACTGGTGTTCCTTTTTTTCTTTACTTTTTCAGGGATAAGATACAGTGATTACAAAGTTTTACTTGTAGCCCACGTACGAGGAATAGAATAGGGGGTCCTGTAAAAAGAACTCTTGTGTTTATGTTTATTATTTTCAAGAGCCCCAGCTATTTATGTGGCTGTAAATAACCCTTTAGCAGCATTAGGAGTTGTCCATGGAGCGAGTCTGTTACATTACACTGGAGCACCCAGCCTGAAGAAAGATGCCTGATCAAACTGTCATCTGCATCTTTCAGACTTCACACCTGCTTGGAGTCAAGACAGTTTTCCATTCATAGACTTTCTCCCCTCATCACGCTGGCCAAAGTGATTCTTAATAGTAGCACTGAGCTGCAACAGCAGGTAATTCATACTTGTAAATAAAAGACCAGCTTCTGCTGGTGCAGATGCAGGCAAAACAACACAGTTGTTACACTGAAACCTTTTCACTGCTGATACAGACCCAAAGACAGAGTCTTACTTCCTGCCATGGTATGCATTTATTCAGCCTTTTATCACCACAGAGCAAAAGTGGTTTTCACCTATCACAGAACTACTGGAACTTGTCTTCATGTGCCGCTGGCATAAGGGTTTCTTTGAAAATCTCCTGGGAGGGCCATTTGCATGCAGCACGTTGTGGACATGCTCTAAATGCTGCTGCACCAGAGGCATACCAATGTAAAAGTCTTAGAAAATAGGGTTTGTCATGGCTAGTCCTTGAGAGGTGGCATATTGGAAAGAGAAAAATAAATGTATCAGTTGAGACTGTAGCCATTCTTCCCTTAAGAGAAGCGTGTCATCTGCCCACCATTGGTACTGCTGATCAATGCCAGCCTTAGAGACCTTCACATGAGCAATCTCTGAAGAGACAAGTGGGAGTGGACATGGACTTAAGGATTGATATGGAGCAACTCCAAAATTTGCAAATGACATTTGTAAGGCCCTTTATTCAGGGAGTGCAGATGCACATATTAGGGCATTTATAGCTCAGTTTATGTGAAGTGGCAACTGGACAAAAAAATGGAAAGGTCTTTTGAAACACTGACAGAACTTGCACAGCCTTTTAGAGGACCCATAAAAATGCAGGGATTCATGGACAGAAAGGCACAGAGTTGGAGGGTGTACTGTGTCTTTTCAGCATCTTGCTTTTTGGCTATCACAGATCCTGTAATTAGCAGAAATAACCAGCAGTGCAATTCATCATTTTGCTGCATAGTAGGTCCTTTGCTTTTATCTTCTTTCCCTAATGTGATGTATAAAACTTGGTGATTTCTGGATATTTTATTTTCTATTTCTATAAAATATGTTTCCTGTAGTCTCAAGGTATGTGCAACTTACAAACAATAATTAAAACATAAGGAAGTGACATACTAATTCAACACAGGACATCCCAGACAGGAGGGAAAAGAAATGTTTGTGTTCTTATCTGTTATCTAAATGGCATAAAAATATTTTGAGTCTTTCATTGTCTATTTGATCACAAATTCACAGAATTGCGTTGGTGGTTCCACTATAGGAAGACTCTCAAGACTGAAAAGAAGACACTATTACCTTTTCATCAGAAAAAAAAGGGTGCACATATGGGTTGATAACAGTGCTCTGAATTAGGAATCCTGCTCTATTTCCTGTGGAATATGCTTCAACTTGGGAGATCAGAAAAGGTAGTTTAAAACCCTATTATCAGGAAGCTTAAATTTGCCATATGTGGAGCCACATCCCTATGTCAGACAGGGCTACTCAAGCTGCAAGTGTTTAATAACTCCATTAATGGTTCAGTGAGGTATTAGAGAACGTGATGATTAAATTTGCAGATTAACACCAGGATTGAAGGGCTGCAAGCATTTTGGAGAATAGGATTAGTATTCAAAGCAACATTTGTAATTAGGGAAAGGAACTGAAAAAATGTGAAGACAACTTGATAAGAACAAGGACAACAGAGGTAGGAATGACTCCTGCAGGAGCGCAACGGAGTGGCCAGGGAGAGTTGTGCAGGAAGAGCCTGGAGAACTTCAGCAGATCGTGAGTTGGACTTCAGTCAACAGTGTTGACTATTGAGCAAATAACAAACACCATCTGAGCTGTCCAAACTGAAGCCCAGCAGGTGAGGGGCATAAATGCTCCAGGCTTCCCTCTCCTCTGCTGGAATGATTTGATCCATTTGGCACACTGCACTGTAGAAAGATTTCGACCAACTAGTCAGAAGGAACACGGGGCTAAAAAATCATGGCTTTGAGGAAAGACTGAAGAAATTGGGATAGTCCAAGGATGTCAGGGCTGATGGGGGTGGGGGAGGGAGAAAACAAATTGCCACGTAGGAAAAAGAATCTTCTTTCTTATATCTGTGTTCTGTCAGTAATGTTCTGTTATCATTGGACTTCTAAGGAAATATCTCTAGACAGCAGCATTTAGCTTTTTTTGCTTATCTACAGTATAAAAATATTTATATCAGTTTTCTCAGCTAAATAGATAGGAGATGTCAAATAGGTCCCATTTTTCTAGGCCAATTTGACAGTAATAATTCAAATAGTGCTGTTTATTGTTACCCAGTATGGCTTTAAAGTTTGAATTCAGTAAAAATGACTGACTTTGTGGTGGAAATAGCAAACTTGGAATTAGACTTTGTATTTAGCTGCCTCTAATAAAACAGGTTTCCAATATTTACTTTCAAGTATCTAGCTCAGGAGGAACAGGAAAATTATTAATGTTGTTAGTATGTGACCTCTTAGCATTTCACATTTATTTTTACCATTTATTTTATGGTACTGCTTAGATCATTCTGGGATCCACATCCACTAGGGCATTAGTGATTTTCCTCTTCCTTATTTTGTCACTGATGTTACAGGTATTTCTCCTGCAATTAATTTGGGTGCCTTCTCTTTATCTGATGGACACTGGATTTATTTATGTCCAGGGTATATAGAGTTGAATTAACACAAAGATAGACAGTGCCCTTCACTGATAAACTAGTCATTTATTTTCAAGGTTATTTATTAGGGGCATAGCTAACATTTCTTGTTAGGATATTTTATTTAGAGCTTCAAAATTCAGCCAGCTAGGAATAGATAATACTTCGCAGGGCACCTCCAGTAATTACAGCAATTTTCCTAGAGTAACATGCTCTTCCATGAAGTGCATCTGTAATTATTTATCTCATTAATTGGATAATCTGCTTTTATCAGCATGACCATGTGAAAATGCATTTCAACATACACATACAATGCTAATGCCCTGTGTGTGTGTTTTTATTAAATTTTTAGCCTTTGAAGTATGACTGTCTTAAGAATGTATCTGTGCAGCAAAGATACTACAATACATGTCTGTCCCTGTCCTAGGACTGGTATGGATTGCAGGTATCCAGCTTCATTGTACTGCTCTGCCTTGGTACCTTTCATGCCGCATTTACACGATGATTCTTTTCCCCAGTATTCTCCTTAGAAAAATTATTCTTTTCTTATGTTTTGGTTTGACCTCTCCCCTTTGTTAGTCTTTCATTTTGCTCACTAACTTAATAATCCTCAAGCACAAAATAAATCTAGATCTTGACATCGGACTTTGCCTCCCTGTAGCTCAGTGAGGGTTGGAAACTGGACATGAACAATTACCAATTCTTCTGTTCTTCCTCGAGAACGTGCTCTGGTATTTTTAGGGACTTCAGTGCTTCATAAATTTGCTATTTGTCTAAAGAGAGGCTTATAGTGTTGTTGCTAAGGACTGAAAAGATGCACAGACCCCTGTTTTGAATTATTGTACTCCGAAGTAGTTCACTGCTGCTTTCTATTCTGGGTAAATTTGAATAAGTAAAATGTCCTTCAACAGGCTTTTAGCCATCCAACAGCAGAGGAATAGTGTTGCTCTTCTCAGAGAGACGCTCCTTAGGAAGCTCTGGATTTGCATAGTGGATGCTTGTCCACCCTGATACCTTTTCGTCTTTCCCTATTTCCTCATATCTGTATCCCACGAAGCTAATCCTACTGCAGCTCAGTTCCTGTAAGGTGTGTTCGAACCTGTCCCCAGTGACTCGAGAACAGGGATTGGTGTAGGAAGGAAGCTGCAAGGGTGAATTGAATGGATGTGACATCTCTATTCTCCACTTCTGCATTATGGCTCCTATTTTCCTCGAGGAATGAGACAAACAGGGCTCGTTTCCAAGCTAGTGAGTATAAAGTTGAAGTAATTGCATCCGCAAATATGCGGTCATGGTTTATATGGCTGAGATAAATGACATTGTGTCTCAGTGCTCAGTGATGCAGAAAACACAGTTAGAGACAGAAGCATAATTTTTTTTCTTTTTTTCTTCTCCCTGATTAACCAACGTGTCTCATCTTCCTTTTATCTGAACTCTACCCTGTACGATGATAACCAGCTGTGTGTTCATCGGGGTAGAATCTGGAGCCAAACACCTGTGACACGGATATTTGCAAGGTATTGTAATGGTGCTCCTCCGACATTAAACATGGTCTGATTTGTTATTCACTTTGTGAAATCCTGAGTATACAGCACATGGAGCAACATATCAATTTGTTGTGCTTTAGCAAACAAACAGCATTTGTGAAAGACCCAAAATAAATCTGCTGCTAGCTGTGTCTTGTGGATAGGCTGCTGTCCTGAAGAGCATGGAGCTTTCCATCAGTGGGTACTGTAGAGTTCAAGTTAATACTTTAGTAGTGTATTTTCTTAATGTCTAATACATACTTGGGCATGGTACAATTAAGTTACATTTGAAAGAAAATTTAGAATCACAGAATCATACCTTAGATTGGTTTGTTATTTTAAAGGAAAATTATCTTCATTTTCAGGAGCTGTGTTAGTGTCCATCGATTCATGGCTGTGTTTTATGAAGAAAAGCAACGTTTCTCTCACACTTGCTGTCTTATTCACAGGAAGGAGCCCTTAGATGCTTGTGTAGTAAGATCAACCAGCCACAGGGCAAGAGCTGCCTGCTGTAGTAACAGGCTGGACTGATCACACCTTCTCCCTCCTCTGTAATGGGGACAGAGTGTCTCAGCTGCAGCTTTTGTCAAACGTGTGCTTGTTTGAGCCAGTGCCTGCAATCTCCACTGGGCATTCCAAGTTTGCTGGCTGCTTTCAAGCACACAAGTGTTAGAAGGCTTTTTTTGATAATCCTGAGTGAGGTGGGTTGACCCTGACTAGAGGATGGGTGCTGCTCTGTCACTCCACTCAGCTGGAGGGGTAAGACGAAATGTGAAAAAAGGCCTGTGGGTCGAGATAAGGACAAGGAGAGTTCACTCACCAGTTCCTGGCATGGGCAAAACTGACTCAGCTTGGGAAAATTAAATTAATTTACTACCAATCAAAATCAGAATAGGGTAATAGAAAAAAAATCCAAATCTTAAGATACCTTTCCCCACCTCTCCCTTCTTTCTGGGCCCAACTTCACTCCCAGTTCTCTCTCCCTCGTTCCCACCAGCAGCTCAGGCGGATGGGCTGTGGAGGCTGCAGTCACTTCATCACACATTGTCTCTGCTGCTCCTTCCTCCTCAGGGGGAAGACTCCTCACACTCTTTCCCTGCTCCAGCATAGGGTCCCTCCCATGCGGGAGACAGTGGCCCACAAACTTCTCCAGTGTGGGTCTTTGCCACAAGCTTCAGTTCCTCGTGAACTGCTCCAGTGTGGGTTCCCTATGGGATCACAAGTCCTGCCAGCAAACCTGCTCGTGTGGGCTTCCCACAGGATCACAGGCTCCTTCAGTCATCCCCCTGCTCCAGTGTGGGCTCCTCCACGGGCTGCAGGTGGATCTCTGCTCTACCATGGATCTCCCTGGGCTGCAAGGGCTCAGCTGCCTCTTCATGGGCTGCACCATGGACTGCAGGGAATCTCTGCACCAAGTGCCTGGAGCATATCCTGCCCTTCCTTCTGCACAGATCTCTCTCTCTCACTCCTCTCTCTGCTGCTATTTTTTTTTTTTTACTTTTTTACCCCCATCTTCCCCAAACACATTATCCCAGAACCACTACCACCCTTGCTGATGGGCACAGCCTTGGCCAGCAGTGTGTCTGTCTTGGAGCCAGCTGGCATTGGCTCTATTGGACATAGGGAAAGCTTCTCACAGAGGCCACCCCTGCATACCCCTCCCCCCAGATCCTTTCCATGCAAACCCATCACAGTAGGGAAGAACATCTCCACATGGGCACAGAGTCTGCTTCCACACCTGTATGGTTGAAACGGATGTACTGGAGTATCCATCCATATTCTGGACGAAGTAAAGGATCATGATGTACTGGATAAGAGAGAGATGCACAGACAGCAATAGCTGCAGTGAAAACACATTCCTCCTTTTCCCAGTCTGTTTGCTAAAGGCAGCTGGAGAGAGTGCAGCCTGGGAACCCTGAGCACTTCTGCATAATTCTGCACTTGGTAATGATTAAAAATTTGCTCATTTACTGATTTCTGAGGAGTTGATTCCAGTTCAGCTGTGGATAAGTTATCTTTCCAGCTGCATCTAAATGATTGTTTTCATACTCAGCACCATGATTAATGATTTCAGAAACAATAAGAAAAAGTATAGTTTTCATAGGCACATTTATAACTGTTGTGAATCTGGAAAGTTCCTGTAAATAACCTAATCTTGTCTTTATTTGTGTTGGTTCTTTGTGTAGGTTTCTTTGTCCTCATTGGTGCCTTACCTGAACACTGTAGAAAGGCTTCTATCTGAGTGCCATGTGTTTAAGTAGCCAGTGCCCTAATTCATATTGCTCATATGATGCAGTTCAAAGCCAACCTGCCTTCAATGCAAATCTGGAGTAATCCCACTATTGTTAATCAAAGTACTCCAGAATTATATCCGTTCAAATCAGAATAGTGATACAAATCCAAAGCAATCTTCTTGAACTCAACACTTACAGTAGCCACCATAAACGTGTTATAGAGCAATGGCCACATAAAACCACTTCTCAGTTGTTCATTTCATATGTGTTTATATTTGTTCCCAGCAAACCTTTTTATTTATTCTGGCAAATGTTATTTAAAATGTAATCACATTTTAAATAAGATTCTCTCCATCAGAATATGAAATGCTGAAATACTCAGCTTTCAAATACCTCAGACTCAATATTGTTTACCTATTCATGCACTTTTATGAACAGGTGAAATGAGTGTCACATCTTAAGACAGCAGAGTTTGGTCCTGCATTCCTGGATTAGTCTGATAAATTCTGTGTGCTGTGCTTGTTTGCCTGGGCTGGAGAACTCCAGAGGCACCTGTGAGGACACTCATATATAAATGCTTTGGACTGCTGGGTTGGCGGGAGGAGATAAATATGTGATTAGTGATGAAAATAACTAAGAACATTTTATTAAAGAAGTGCCATCACTTAGCTTCCATGGCTTGATGAAGTGTCTCTCATAGAAGAAAATACACTCATGATGGTGAGCCATCTTGGTGTGGGTTCATTTGCTGAAGCCAGTTTGGACAGCTATAAACAGATGTAAGTTCAGATCCACTCATCCATTGATTTAGTGATCCATGGGTGACTCCATTGAATTTAATGCATGAAAGGACAGAACCCTTTGTGTCTCAGTGCAGAGCATGTGTCTTCCTCTCCTCAGAAGCTGCTTTCAAGTGTGTCTCAACAAGTGTTACCAGAGCTGATAACTCCGTCATTGCCTTGTACATGGGCTTTTTGCAGCTGTGCAGGACTTGGAGCATGAGTTTTATTTCCAGGATTATCTTATGCTTGGCTTTTCTGAAGACCCCTGAGTTTCTAACACCATGTTAGTTATTGGTGGCATTTTGGGGATAGTATGTCATGTGACTTTTACCTTACCAGCAGTCATTGCAGTAACTTACATTGCTTGGTTTTGTTGCAAGGAATGCTGATTAGCAAGTGCACTAACGTGATGAGGTTTTTGGGCAAGCTGAGTCTTACTCCTCAAGCACCATTCCTTTGTTAGAAAGCTGTCCTCTGCTCCAGACTGAGTTACTCTGTTGGCAGAACCACTTCCTTGAGCACCCCAGATAAAGGAGTCGTGGCTGACAGTTTGCCTTCAAAATCCCCTGTTTTCTTCAGGAGGGTTTATTAATAACAGATGCCTTTAGCAGATACTGAATCTTTCTTTTGCCAATTTCCACTATGTAAAAGTTGCTCACATGTCACCAGAGCAATTGCCATCATTACCTTGTAAAGGCCTTTTGTTTGCTCCTCCATGAGCTCAGTGTCATCACAGCCATTAATCTAAATAAACTGCATGTTTATCTCCATCATTTCTGTGAGCTGGTGATGAGCTCTGTCAGTGTCACAAATACTGAGATGAATGGGTTTCCTTGGAAAACCAATGCCAGGGAGGAAAAATGACAAAAGAATAAAGTGCTGAGGAGAAGAAAGGTAAAACTTAAAAACTGTGTGTAAAATTGAATCTCCTGGATTTAAAAATAAGATTAAATTCCCTTTGGCTAAATTGCTGGTAGGTTCACTTTGAACTCTCTTAAGTCAGTGGGAGGTTTGCCTGTCTTCCATGGGAGCAGCATCTCATGTGAAAATGGGTATGCATTTTTCGCCAGGTACCTTCTCAGTCTGTAGAGAGTCCTTTCAGTTGGTTGAGTCAATTGATCAAGCTAAATAAAATATGACCCTGCAGAGCTCTCAGTTGATCAGACACATGTGACAGGCAGTGTGGTGGAGAGAGCCCAAGGCTCTAACCCAGATCTGTGTTCACCATGTGAGCAGAGCCAACGTGACCCATCTTCTGGTGAACCTTCTCCATTTCCACAGGCTTGGAACGAGGCTGTTTCCCTGAGACCTGCAGTGATGAGAGGAGATATATTTCAACCAGGACAAACTGCACAAATTATTTCAATGGGTGCATTCAACCACTTGAATGGTTTTATTTGTATTGTTCCACTGACAGTTCAGAATGTCTAATGCTGTTGTGGAGCAGCTGTGAAGAGACACCCAAACGCTATTCTGAGTCTCCTTGCACTGAGGCACCTTTTGACAGGTTGCAGCCCCTTGCAGTTGCTGTGGGAGAGTCACGCTGTGAAGTGCACTGCAGGGAACAGTGGAGGTGCAGCACAGAAATCCTTTGAGTGGAGGTTGCTGTTGCTGTGCACATGCAGAGATCCGTCTCCAGCAGCAGAGAGGGAGAAAAGCTTCGTCCATGTTTATTTTTAAGGATTGAATATATGAAAAACTTGCTAAAGCTGAAATCCTTCGAATTCAGATAAGCTTTTCCCATATATTTCTTATCTCCCCTGGCTGCTGATAATGCCTGGCCTTTTCACCTGCAGAACTGCTCAAGAGCACATTAGAATGTCAAGTGCTAAATGAAAGCGGGGGGCACATATTCATGAGTGCACAGGGTAGCTTCTATCCCAATTTCCAGTGAGCACTTTCATTTGATGTGACAGAAAGCATGCAAATTGGAATATTGGCAAGAACAGAAAAAGTTTTTTGTGCACAAGATGTTACAAAAGAAAGCATCAGTGTCTACATATATTAAAACTAATCTGTTTTTAAGGTAGCAGTGCTGTGAGGAATACCACTGCATTCAGTGTTTTAAAACAGAATTGGGATTACAGAACAATGTACAGAAATGTAATTCCTGTCCCCATGTGCTGGCAGTGGAAAACCTACAATTCTAAGTCCCAAACCACAAGTTAGATACAACAGTGTCTGGTCGTGGGCCTAATGCTAATTAAATACTGAGCATTCTGAGATTGGTGACCTAAAACCTTAATTGCTGTTTACTAAAAAAAAAAAAAAAAAAAAAAAAAAAAAATCTGAAAACTAGAGGTCAGGGAAATTTAGAAAGGCGTTTTGGTTTTTTTTATTTTCTATAAGTTTATGTAGTTTTAAATGGAAAATACCACTGTTGACATATTTGTAGTTTTCTCTCTGGATTTTGAGGGCTCTGGCTCTATGTTATAATTGCAGAACATTTGTGCAAAATACTGCCAGTAAGGAAATATGAAGGAGTAGAAATACAGGCAGGTTTGGTAATCCTCTTTTTTTTTTTGTCTCCTTTCCTGCTCTGTTTGCTTGACCTCTTCGCTTGTTCCTTGAGGCATATCTTCATCTCATGTGCTGTTCCTTGTGGTACAGACTCCATGCTGCGCATCAGGTACACAGGTAGCACTTACAGAGTGGACCCAGTAACTTGGAGAGAGAGGGATTTTCATTACCTGGGCAGTAGCTGGTTTTTTTTTTTTCCTTTAGCATTGATCAAAACTCATGATGGGTCATGGTAGTGTGTGTGATCTCCTGTGTTTAGGTCAGCTGCTGGCATGTGTGGTCAGTGTTTTTGTGGTGATTCCCCTCCTTAGTGCTCACACTTACAGTGCTTTGCTGAGAGGTTCATCCCTTTGTCTCACTGTTTGCATTTTAAATTTCCTGCTAAATGGCCACTTTAAGCAAATTCCATTTATCAGTAGAATATCACTGTGATTTCAGATGTGGCTTTTGGAGTAGTACTTGTGATGGCAACTGTTTCCTCATCTTGGACTGTCAGTGACTCTCTCCCCCAAAGAAACTCTGCTAATCCCACATTCAGACATACTCTGTTACGTTGCTCTATTTGCTTCCAGACATTTGATATTTCCTGATATCCCAGAGGGACCCTCTGAGACTCAAACTAAGCAGTGATCTTATTGGGAAGGAAGAGGAAAAATATGTGTCATTTTCCTGTCTAGTTCCAGGGTGATACAGTAGAAAATTTGAGGTTTTGTCCGTATTTAGAAGTGGAAGGAGCTGGAGACAGAATGCAACTTCACCTTTTGATAGCTTATATTCTGCAGATGGGTGTCTTGGAAAAGGCTAATCCTGTATTGTAGTGCTGGACTGTGTTCCAGATGGAGAGAATAAATTGAGTTGGCAGAAAAAATGAGCTGTACTTTGTTTCCATGGGTTGAAATGAAAGGCAGGAGGGCTGGCATGTGTATGCCCAAGCCCCCAGTGATTTGGGGACACCTCCTTCCCTGCAGTAACTGCTGAAGTCCTCTGTGCCATGCAGGCAGGGCATGCTGAACTGCAGATGGAGAGGTTTCCACCCCCAAAAGGCAGGCTGTAGTCATGGCACCTGGAACAGTTCAGAAAGAAAAAATGTTGGAAATGTTTTCTTTCCCCATTCCTTTTTCACTTAGGCTGCTGTCCATGAAGGCTTGATCCATGCCCAGTATTTTCTTCTCATTCCTGGCAGCTTAAATCTCTTCATGTCTCTGAAATATCTGACCATCTTCTTGCATCTAAGATCCTCCCCCTCCTTCTTATATGTTGAATAGTTCGTTTACAAGTTTGACAAGCAAAGTGTTCTATAGCTGGTGTCTTTTCTTCACTCGGCTTCTCACAAGATTTCAAAGTAAAAAGTTTGGTATGGCCTGGCAACCTGTAGCCCATCCTGGCCTGCAGGACTTGCATTCTCTTGGTATTTCTCTCTCCTGAGCTCGTTTACACCTTCAAATCGTTTCTTGCTGCCAGCTTCCCTATTTTTCTCCCGTATCTCTCTCCTGGTTGCTCTGCCAACATTCCTGCTGCCACCTATCGTAAGTTTGGAGATGTCATCGCTGTTCCCTAAGCCATGTTTGCACTGAGCACACACATTTAAATATGGATGAGCCTGGATAGATTCCACTTTGTCTTTTGCCTGGCGCTGTTATAAGCTTGTCATAAACACTTCCTAAAGGATTGCCACATTGAAATATTTAAGAAGCTGTTTAATCTAGTCACGCTGATTAAAATTATTTAGTTCTTTAATGCACCTCTCTTTCTTGCTTGAATTTGTTATATTTACTGTGCAGTTTGCAGATTTGCTGAGAAAAAAGATCAACAAATAATGATACTAATCTTAGTAACTTGCAGGCTTTTTTCATGAAAGGCTCATCTTTTGCCACTTTCTGCAAAGGAGGAGTAGGCAGGGAAGAAATACATAAAAGAAATATAAATATAAAATATTTATAAAATATAAAAGAAATATAGTGGCAGGGGGTGTTCAATAATTGCTTAGGCAGGAGAAAAAAGCTATAAGTGAAAAGACTTTCAAATCATTTGATTCCAGGACTTCAAGCCTGAATTATAGTATCAGTGGCAGTTTTGCCACTTCTGTCAGTAGGGAAAACTTTTTACTGCCCTTCAATGTCTGGTAAAATCAACAGTCCTCTGAGAAGTGTCAAATTATTCGTGACTTTGGCTCTGAATGCAATAAGCTCCTGCTTGATGTGTCATTAGTTCAAAGACAGTAAGGACGAACAGGTTTTGCCTGTTCTTTGTCTTTTATTCCCCTGGATAGCTTGCCATATCTAATTAATATTTTGTCATCCATCACTATATGCTGTCTCCCACATGAAATGTTTTAATCTATTTTGCTCTTTGTACCATGTGTTGTATAACGGGGTCTAGCCAGTAGACAATAGAAGCAGCTGCCTCTGGTGTGGCAAACATGTCCTGTTCCGTGCTGTGCTGCTTTGAAGCTCAAACCTCATGGTAAGGCTCAAAACTCAGAAGCATGAAATAAAAATTAGTCTAGAGAGACAAAAATCTCTTATTATCACCAGCAAGTAGCAAGAGTCTGTGTTACCTTGTGCACTGTTCTGTGCATCAGATGAATTATGTATGTGGTGGTGAAGAAATAAATAATAGAAAATAATAATCAGTTGAAAGTATTTTCATGATACATATTTGTAAAAAGACATAGCTGCAGGTCTGTGGAAGCCTTTCTGAGTTTGGAGATAACCATCTGTCAGGGTTTAACCTCAGCCAGCAACTCAGCCCCACGCAGACGCTCACTCCCTCCCTGCCTGTGGGATGGGAAGAGAATCCAAGAGGGAAAGTGAGAACACTCCTGGGTTGAGATAAAGATGGTTTAATAGGCAAAGCAAAAGCACACAAAGCAAAGCAAGGATTTAATTCAGCACTTCCCAGGGGCAGGCAGGTGTTCAGCAATGCCAGAAAAGCATAACAGTGACATGGGAAGTCAAACACCATCACTCCAAACATCCCCTCTTCCTTTTTTTTCCCCAGCTTTATATGCTGAGCATGACAACATATGGTCTGGGATATTCCCGGGTCACTTGGGGTCAGTTGTCCCAGCTGTGTCCCCTCCCAGCTCCTTGTGCACTCCAGCCTGTTGGTGGGGTGGAATGAGGAGCAGAAAAGGCCTTTGCTCTGTGTAAGCCCTGCTCAGTAATGACTAAAACATCCCTGTGTTATCGACGGTCTTCAGCACAAATCCAAACTATAGTCCTGCACCAGCTACCATGGAGAAAATTAACTCTATCCCAGGCAAAATTAGCACACCATTGAGGTCTTGAAGAATTTGTCCAGGAGTGATTCAAGAAGTTTCTTGGGAAAATTTTAATATTTTTTCCTGATTTTTTTTTCCCTGAGATTTCTCTACTTGCTGCGTATTGGCCCTTCTCTTTCTGGTATAGTATGATGGGGGAGATGCAAAACACTGACGAGAAGAAGAAAGGAGATAAACTTGATCAAGGTTATTGAAATGTGTCTGTACTAATTTTTTTTTCCATTTTGGTTAAATTTGTCAACTCCCTGCTCATTCAGAATTGTTCCAAAGATCCCTCCAAAAGTCTTCCAAATGCCTTGTAAGATTAATCTGGGTGCATGAAATGCAAGTCTGAAAAAATCACCCTTTAAAAAATTTGTGAGGTGTCATGAATTAGTTTTCTATTTTTATTTTTTTAAAAGTTTTTTTCTAACATGATGACCATAACTATTCTAAAAATTATTACTATTTTATGCAAAATCTTGACTGACATTACTTTGACCTAATTAATTTCTAATTCTTTAAATCTGTTACAGTGTTTATATGACTATTCTTCATCTACTTCACAGGTTTTAACAAAACTGAGCTCGTTACGCTGGTATTTATCTCAGCCCTTTTGTGTAACTGACATTTTTGGAGCCAAATCCTCTATTTCAGTTGAGAATGGGAAGGCAGAATGATTGGAAACAATTTACAGAGTATTTTTGCATTGTTGGGAAGCCTCAATATGCTGTAAGTGTCTCCAAAGTGCCTGTGCCAGCACGTGCTCTCTGGCTGCCTCTGTACAAGTGGCGGTGCACACCCAAGTTGTGACCTCTGGCAATAAGATTTACCTTTTTATTTTGGTTGCTGCTTTGTGCCTTCTCCAGTGGCGCCTTCCTGTGGAGATACAGAACCCAACTGACAGAGAACTGTCCTTTCCCCAACTCTTACGTGTGTTTCCGCAAGATGTTTGTGATTTGGCAGGAACCTGGATCCAGATATTCCACAGCAAGCTCAGCACTTTTTTCTTTATCCTGTCTTGTGAGTCCAAGAGCAGAGGATAATCCAGACTGGCATTAGGCTGATGTTGCCTCTGGGCAGCTCTTTGCTTAGGAGGGCAGAGCACAGATGTGCCAGTGCACCTGCAGCTGCTTTTCTGCAGACTTACCTCCATTTATCCAACCCCCTGACTCCCTTCATCCCGTGGAGAAGCCAGCATCCATAGGCCCCTGGGCTGCTCAGCTGCTCAGGAGCCAGAGGTGGCCTTCCCTGCCTGGCTGCCAGGCCTTGGTGCAGCTGCCTCTGGGGTGAGCTTTGGCAGGAGAGGTCGGGATTTGGTGCTGAGCGGCCTCATGTGGCAAACCAACCTCACCTGAACCTGCACACTACTGTGGGTGCTGTGGGCATGGTGTAACCAACCCTGTGTGCAATCAGTGTCACTGACAGCTCCCTTCTCCCTCTTTGGACTGAAGAGCTTGCTTGTATTTTAGTTTCCCTTGGAAGAAAACTCTTTCAGGACTGAAATTTCGGGATGCCCTGGTTTGCAGTCAATTCAAATGTGCTTCTCTGTGGCCTTGGGCTGGAGAGGCCCCAGCCTGCAGCAGTACCTGTCTCTGTATGTTAGCTGACCCAAGCACTCTTCAAGAAAGCAGCAGCAGCATTTTGACCTCTAGGTAAGGCTGTGTCCTGTAGAGTGGGCATCCTCATTCCTGTTGCTCAGAGGTATGGATTCTGGAGCATGCAAAAGCAGGGAGATAAGAATGTTACCCTCCTGCTTCAGCCATCAACATTTTCCCTTGTCCCTCCAGCCCCATCTCAGCCTGATTTACATCTTTTGTGTAACTGATAAACAGAACTGGAAATTGGTGAAAGTAACTGGGGGTTTACAGTAGGAAAGCCTTTCCCTTTTTTATTGGAGGTGTACAATCTGCAGCTCCTGCTTGCCTGAAGAGCTTTTATTTGGTCAAAGTCATGGTGGCAATAAATTCCAGTCTGAGCTTCGGTCTAAAGGGAGCCAGAATGCCAAATCTCCTGCAAAAGGTGGCCAGGGGTCCAGCTGCTCTCATAACCCCAGGCTGCTTCTGGTAAAGGGGCAGAAGCCAAAAACCATCAGGAACTGGGTTTTTTTGTTGTTCTTTGAGGTTCAGATAATGGTTTCCTGTGGTTCTTTGGGCCTGGATTCTGTTTGAAGATATCTATTTTTAGGAATCTATGTAGCAAATGTGTATTATTATTGGATCACAAAAGCTATCAATTGACATTGAGGCTATAATGTAGGTCCTACCACATTTCCTGATACTTGGTGGGTATAAGCATCAATGACACTTGAAAGGAATCTTTTCCTTTCAAAAGGCTCAGATGTCCGTGGGATTGAAGAGGGATTTAAACTTTTAATGAAAACAGAAGGGATTGGCAGAACCATTTAAACAAGCTGGATCATAACATAGAGGTGAATTGAGCCAGGTGAGGATGGCAGGCACTGAACTAGATGTAAGAGTGGCATTAAATCCTTCTAGTTCTTACACTGGAAAACAGAACTGACCTCTTGGTTCTGTGTGTCAGAAGCTGCAGTCCTGCTAGTGCTGCTGTATTAATTTTCTGGAATTAATAAGGGTCTTTTTCTGAGCATAAAGAATCTTTCTTTTGAAGCCCTTCCTTGCTTGGGGGAGAAGGGCATTTATTTATGCTTATGAAGCCAGATTTTACCATGCACACTACATATGAAGTCCCACTGAAATCAATTAAAGAATATATGTCATAAGTGACCATTCAGTAAGAGGAAGGATGGCAAAATCTGATCTTTAGATAAATCACAGGGGGAGAAAAGTCTGCCTTCGTACTTTATTTTTACAAATCCTTAAGAAAATGCAAGACAGATTGGTACCAACATGTTGCAGAAATGGAGGTGAGCAGAATTTCTTCCAAATAGCTGAGCTGCACCCTACAAGAATAATCTGGCAATGAACACATAAATAAACTAATTAGCAGCGTTTTCTGTGGGAGACTAATACCCTGCTGTATTAGCCCGAAGTACTGGGAACCAAAGAAAAAAAGGGACAGATGAAAGGATGGAAGATAATGGCCTTTAAAGGAAAAGAGAAAAGGGAAAAGAAAAATTCTGCCTCTGACCATATTCTAAATGGAAGATTGACATAAAGGATCCTGGTATTGTCTCCTACCTTCTGTTAGGGCTGTCTGGTGGCTTGAACTAAGGAAATCTTAATTTTCTAGACTGGTATAAAAGGAAAAGCATCTTGAATTCCCTGGCCTGATGCCCTATTGGAGCATCAATTCATATGCCATTTCAGAGTGGGCCTGGCTAACAAGTGCTTCTGTTTGAAGACTGAAAAGCTTCCAAGGATACGCAGGGGCGGATGCCTGGCACACAGGAGCTGTGCTGGAACCCATAGCTCGTGTCCACCTGAAGAGCTGGACCAACTGGAACCACAGCTGCTCTGTGTGTGTGAGGAGCTCAGCAGGGTGGTGTGGGAGGATGCAGGACTAAGGCAGAGTTTGTCTAGTGTGTGTCATTATGGGCAGTGACAGCAAAAGACTGAGCAAGGGATGTGTCACTTGTCAGGTAACAGCTAAAGCCAGAAAAATGTAACTAGTTTATTTCTGATTCAAATTCCTTTAAAATGACTGCTGTGATGACTCTTAAACAAAAGCGTACAGGCGTAATTAAAATTATTATGTTAAAAGAATGGTGGTTCTTTTAAGGATATTCATATAAGGATATTCATATAAAACTAGAGAATGTACATTCCACACTAAGAAGAAAAAAAAGAGGGGAAAAAAAGGAAGAAGAAAAACAAGGAAGAATTCAAAAGAAAGAAGAAGGAAGAAGAAAGAAGAAAGAGAAGAAAGAGAAGAAAGGTTTAGTCATGGTTCTGAAGACAAATGTGAAAGAAATTGTGTGATCTCCAGGACACAACCAGCCCTCACCCAATCTGTGCTGGCAATGAGCAATTGCAGCTGTGGCCGATGATGGTGGGCACTGAACAGTACTAGTGTGGGACTAACACCTAAAGCCCCAAGAAATCCCAGAAAACTTCAACATTTGTGTTTTTTAAAGTCAGACAGCAGAGGGGAGAGTGACATCCCAGTGGGAGGTTACGAGTTAGGGCTGTGTGAGGAGCAGGACATGGAAATGTTGATGAACTGCTCTGCAGTGCTGGGTTTCTGCACCCTGGCAGGGGCTCCTGCACTTGGGCCACGGGTTATACAACAGAAGGGGGCACTGAGGGATAAAGATACCATTTTGGTAAAACTGTAGGTGGATAATGCAACAAACTGCTAGCAGTGCTCAGTTCTAATGACAATGCATTTCATGCTCAAATGATAAAGACTCTTCCAAGAACTTTGAAGGGCAACCTTAAATCTGTGCAGTTTTCTGTGCTGCTACTTCTGCAGCCTTCTGGGCCTCCTATGCTGAAGCCATCTCTTCATCAGTGATGATTCCCTCAGATTTTATTGACCAGGCCATGGCAGAGAACAATTCTCCAGCTCCTTTCCTGTTTGTGCCACTTGAACACTTCAGGCTGATCTCGGCTCCTGCAGCCACACTGGCAGATGAGTGAGGCAAGGAAGGTGGTTCTGAATGGAAAAATGAGCTCTCCCCTTTGCTTGGGAAAGTGATGGGGAGGAGAGGGAGGAGGAGGGATAAATTTCCAATTTACTGAACTGGCAGCTGTAGTCATTTCTTTGTAGTTTGTCAGCTTTTCTGAGATGTCTTTCTATAAAGTCATAAAAAATAGATGGCAGCGATTTTGTGCATGATTGATGATGGTTCATACTTCATGCAGTTTTAAACTCTACAACCTCATGTACTGAGCAGTTTTTCTATATCACTTTTCATAGGACAGATAAACATTATCTTCAACTCTCCTTTGTATGTTTTACTAGCATTATTATTTTTTTCCAATTCAGTCTCATTAAAGTCATAATTTCAAGCACATTTTCTGCTGTATATCTCATCAGGGAAAACTGCATATTTATGATCCCTCTTATACATTCTAATGTTTTTCCTCCTTCAGAACAATTTAATTTTTCAGTTTATCAGTAGGTTTGACAGTAGAAGCAGTGGGTGCTTTACTCTGAACTGTTTGCTTTTACATTATTGCTCCTTAATATGGTAGCTCCTACCTCCTTTCTTTCTGTCTCCTACTTTCCTTTGCTTATATCATCACTGTAAATTTATGTTCTACAGCCTCCTGTGTAACCTCTATAACCTTTTGTGAAAGGGAAAAACGTGAGCAATGTTTTTTGAAGTCCCATTCTCTCCTCTTCAGGAGGATGCAGGCAAACTGGTTATTCATATAAAGGACAAAAAGAGATTTTAAAGCTAAGTAACTGGGTGAAAAGAATGGATAGTTTATTACTCCATGAGGTATTTTGTGCGATAGTCACATTGCTTTATCATCCCACTCCTTTATCACTTCTATTAATAATCATGTTCATTTTCTATTAAATTGTTCCTGGAACTCACATCCCTGTAGCCATAAATTGTGCTGAAACATGTTGAGATTGTGTCCTTGTTTATGCAATTTTGCTAAAGCCAAATTGGTTAACAATGGCTGAAAGTGATGCTCAGGCTTTAATTCCATTGAATACTTTATCAAATCCATTAAATAACAGATAGCAATTAAATGGTGCTAGCAACTATTTAATGCCTTGTGAAGCTGCAACTGTAGTCTGCTCCACTGCTGCTGTTTGCCAACAAAGGGTGATGACACTCACTCTATGCTTCACTGACTCGTGTGGAAAAAACAAAACTTGTACAGCCAGGCCACTTGCGTGGTCATTTCACTGCTGCCATCTCGACACAAACCCCTTCAGGGTGCAGCAGAGATCAGCTTATCAGTACAGTCATGGCCCCACTGAGTGCCAGGGAAATCAGAAAGCATTAATGCTGTAATGCAGGCAGGGTTTGCTCATTATGATGTTAGGAAAACATTATTAATAACACTTTATGCCTGTTTATAGGAATTCTTAAGAGCAAGTTGAGATACTAAATGGAGGTGGGTCGGTCATACTCAAGTGTTTTTGGATGAAAAGACAAGGATTCCCAAATTCCACTTTCCTGTTACTGCTGGCCTGAGCAGCAAAGGGACCTGAGCCAGTGCACACTGCCTGCCCTCACAGGCCTCCTCATACACATTTGAGCATTCCCATCTGTCCAAATCACTAAGAACTCAGCTTTAGTCCTATAAATATAAGTGTTAAAGACACCCATCGCTGAACAGCACTGTCCTGTGATTCAGGCACAGCTAAATGGTGCTGTAGGAAAGGTGACTCAGCCAAGGTTTTCCAGATAAAGTTGCCTTCCATTTCCATAATTGTTTTAATGCCCTCTAGAACACTGTCACAGGTAGATGGGTCTAATGCCAGGTGTCTTAGCAAGTGTGAGGGGCAGCTGTGTACTTGCATGGCCTCAGGAGCTGGTATTGCTGCCTGTGGCTTCAGTTGCATCTGATGCCAGCTGGCACCTGGGGAAATGGTGAGAGGTATCTGTTTCTTCAGCTCTTCAGGAAAGCAGCATATTATTTTATGCACAGTGGCTCTTCTCTCAGTGTTCCTGGGTTGATTCCCCCTTAAAAGGCACTAGAATATATTGCTAATTCTGTGGAAGATACTTGGTGGAGATTCATGTCATTTTACTAATGAAACAAAGGCATTTCCAGCTCTCCTCTGTAGTGTAACACTAGGAAATGTCAGAACTGTGGGTACTGACATACTAAACTTTACCTGACCTCCTGATACCCAACCAGCCTTTGTGTTTTAAAGCACACAAATGCATGTGATACTCAGAGGTTCAAAGTTAGATGCTCGGGTACCCAGGAGTGAGTCACATCATCAAAGATGCTTATTATGACAGAATGAAAATGTTGTATAAGGAGGACAGAAGCAGACTCTTCTCACTGGTCCCCAGTGACATGGGAAGAGACAATGAACACAAATTTAGAGGCAGGAAATTCCATATGAATGTCAAACCTTTTATCTTATGAGCTGTTTTAACACTGGAACAGGCTACCCAGGGAGGCTACAGTGTCTCCATCCTTTGAGGTTCTCAGAACCTGAGTGGACACAGCCCAGGGCAACCTGTTATGGCTGAATAGATATGTCCAGGTTCCTTCCCACCTCAGCTATTCTGTGATTCCTTAGAGAACAAATATTTGGTGCAGATTATGTAATGTGGAAATATTAAATGTAGGTGTGCGAACACAGGACAGAAGACAGACCCTGCAAAAGGTATAACAACGAGAATTTGCACACTTATTATCAGAGCTGATGTATATTAGCTCCAGAGAGAATGTAGAGCATACTGTCACCTCTGAGAGGAAGGCCAGGATGTGAGCTAATACTCAAGTCAGTGCTTAATTAACTAAGGAAAAATATCAATAGAGGTGCATGTGAATGTCACAGATAATATGGAAATACAGATTCTAATTTAATGCAGTAAAGTCTCCAGGCATGCCCACCCCATATAAATGAGATCTAGGCCACTATTAAATAGAAAGAATGATAAAGCAGGGAAAAAAGAGCTAATCTGAAACAGCTTGCTGCAGTGTTATCAGAGATGTACTGATAGGGAGCACATAGATAGCATTTCTGAACAACCATACTTTGAGTTTCATAAATAATTGTTTTTCAGGTGTTCATTTGTCATTCAGATGTCTGGTTACAAGTCAGTGCTCCACTTTGGTTCAAACAAATAAACAAATCTACCATCATTATTTAACCTGAAGCCACTGGATTGGTAATATAGTGTAGCTGGCAGAGTAGGAACATCTCTTTCAGAGCTGCAGCAAGGCTGGATCCAGCAAGAACAGTGCCCAACCCTGCTGGTGTCTGCAGGATCTGAAGCCAAACAAACGTTGTGTTACATGAACATCTGGAAATGATGTACTTAGAAGCAGAGAAAGGTGTTTTCCCTGCTATGATTTTGGGAAAGTACCTGCTACCTGTTGAATGATTCAAACTCAGCTAAATCTTTATGTGGGCAACACAGCTGTGTGGGCTTGAACTGAAATAACTCCGGTAAACTGTGCACTGCTGTTTCTTAGCAGGTCTGTAACAGCAAGTTATCTGGAGGTCAGATGTGCTTCAGTGGCATGGATTTACACTGAATTTCTGGAATGTCAACAGTGCAGTCGGAAAGGGAATGGCTCCAAAATAATACCCAAGGTGTTATGTTTCCCTTCTCTGTTGCTATCTAAATAATCCAGCCTACTTTAGTTGTGCCCTTGTTTTCCTGCACTTGAGCTCTCAGCTTTGCACAGCAGCCACAATGCTTTCTGCACAGCGTATCAGATGTGTCGTGTAGCTCACAGCAGCAGCATCTGTTTCAGTTCTTGCTCTAAGCCTCCTGCATTCACCTAGCTTCATCCTTCACTGTGGCTTCTGGGGACTTTTAGGACAACAAAATAAATAAATCTTCTTTGATTTGATAAATCTCTCTTAAGCATGTGTTCTGTTTGTGAATGGTACCAGGTAGTTCTGGAAGCTGTACATCCTTTCCTTATTAAACAAAGATAGTGTGGACAGTGATGATGGATATTCTTCATAATCTTGTGCACAGTAGTCTTTCAAAAATAATGTTAATACCAATGGGGGGACAAAGAGTTTCTATAGTTTGAGTGCTTTTCTATTGTCAGTGGGAACATTCAATCCTGCCATACAAGGCCTTGTTATTACCTAACACTATGCAAATTAACAGTTCTATTTAAAAGTAAATCCACTGATATAGTAATTATAATGGTCTAGAGAAAATCTGTATACCGTGAATTCCCTGAGGTGCTGTTTCTCTGGGGTTGCATGGAATATACTCTTTCCCCAAACATCTGCTGCTGACCACTGATGGAAGGAGGATTCTGCGCTGTGCGGATTCTTGCCTGGCCCAGTGCAGAAGAGATGTCCTCAAATCAGCTGTTTGCTGAGGGCAACTTGCTGTTTCAAGTGATCTAAATTAATTTGAGCCAGCCATTTAATTTTTAAATGCTCCATGTTCCATGACTGTAACACGAAGTTCTTTGGTTGTGTTAATGACGACTATATTCGGTTTGGTAAAAACAGTAAAAAGAGTAGCAAAAGGAAATACCCATGGAGAGTGGAGGATGTGTGGAAAAGATCAATATTTTACAGCAGGAAAGCACTAGTAGTACAGGAAAAAAAGGTGATTTTTCAGAGCCAATAGTAAGAAATACAATATTTGAAAAGTGACGAAATATAGAGGTGATTGAATCCATTCAGTTAGAAGGAATAAGCATCACTGAGTACTTCTGTCTTTCACACCATGTAATTTAACTAATTCTACACCCAGAGAAACTAATCCTTGTGTGAAAAAAAAAATTTGATCTAAATGAGTTCTTATTTGAACAAGCAAGTCAACATCTGTACAGCCACATATTGTCCCAGGGCAGCACATACTGTAATACCACTCGGCAGGTATGTTAAACTCCACAGAGTTTTGGGTACAGGGTCTGATTGTTCACAGCCTCCCCTGGAATCATGGAAGTTTTGCAGTCAGCTCAATCAGGACAAAAATCACACTCACTGAGAGGAGCATGAGAAGCAGCTTAAGGATGCCCAGACCTGGATGTTGCTTCCTGTGCTGTGGTACTTCGAAGCCCGTGTTCTCTGGCTGCCCTTGTCCGAAGATATGATGAAGTTCCTCTGGGCCACGACAGGCTCTGTGCTGCTGGGACACAGGTCCTGTTTGCCTTCACTCTACAGGCAGAGCACAGTGAGCAGGTTTGCTGCCTCTCACCTTGTTCTCTAAACACCCACTCCTCTGCTCTTAAGCAACACCACCAACCTGTCTAATAAGGTGCCCTGCTGCGTGTTCCCTGTTTGTGCTTCATGCCAGCTACCAGCCAGGAATATCACATCACTGCACAGAAATGCTTCCATTAATATAAGTGCGATTTCCTGGTGCTCCATATCCCTTTATCTTGTGCTCATGTGCACAACTGCCTGTATCTGTGCTGTGCAGAAGGATGCATCCAGAATTCATTTTCTTGCTCATATAACATGAAAGGTATTTCAGAAAGAGTAACTAGTGAAGTGATGAGAATCCTCCAGGCTTTGAAGTCTGAGCTTTGCTGGTGTGATTAGTTTAAATGGCTCATTTGCCATATAGGGAAGTGGTATTGATGGGTTTGGGTTTGTTCACCCTCTTCTTCTGTTTTGAAATTTGATATCGCTCAACAAGGGTTATTTGGAGCAAGCTCAAAGCTACTGTTGTGTTTCACAACAGGAGCCCTCCGATATATGTGCAAAGAGGAAATTATCTGGCTTTTCTGAGCTGTTCTATTGGTTGCCCATGTGCGACTTTACAATGAACGTTTGAGGAGATGGTGGTGGGTGTATAATACAAGCTTAATTGGAAACTTTTCTCTCCAGAAGTGTAGGGCAAGATACATGTTTGTGACAGAGTTAGACAGTTGCAAATGCTTACAAGAGCAGATCCAAGTTCTCTGTGCACCCAACTGAACCTTTTCTGTAACAGTTATTCAGCTCCTCAGATAATCTCTCACAATGAGGATTTATCTTGCTGTTTGTTGCCTCAGTCTCATCTCCTCCTCATTAAAATGAGCTCTCAGCCAACATAACCAAGCCAAATCTGCCATTTATATGGTCCAAACTTCCCTGTGGCTGGATATTAAGAGGGACTGTAGGATGAGAAAACTCAGTTATGCTGAAGAATGATTTGATTACAAACACACACAAAAAAAATCAATCTTAGAACTCAACATAAGAAAACACATCAGTCTTTCAAACCCTGTTGTTACTCACTTACTCTGTTTCTGCTTTCAGCCCAGGAACAGAGAGGATGGGAGATAGCTGTGGGCTGTAAGGCACTGAGGGACCAGCACATTGCTATCATCATTTAAAGTCTGCCTGGAATGTTACTTTTATGTGTTTGACCTTTCCATCTGCAGGCTGATAGTCCAACGTCCCTATGGATTGGGTCCAGAAAGGCTTGCCAGAGCATCCCTGTTGAAACCTGCCATGAGTGTGTGCAGTGAGCAGGGGCTGCTCTGGCTGAGCAGGGTTTCATGGCAATCGTGCAATACTTTAGGTCAGGCTGGACACTCATCCCCTCTTCTTACAGCCCTACAGCTGCAAAGGAAAAGTGCCTGCCTGAGCGTCTGAGGAGGCAACAGCTGGTCTGTGGTTTGTGCTAATAAAGAGCACAGACTTTACATACGTATGTTTGGAAAACCTATGACAAAGGAGTGTTAAAATGACAAAGTTAAGTTTCCTGTATTTCCTGTGCAGCATTGATTTTGCTGTTTTACACACTTGAGTGATGTTAATCTCTAATTATGGGACCCCACACTATATTTTTTACTTTGGGTCCTTTGCTTCATTGAAAAGCTGGTGCAATGAAGTGTGTTCTGGGGATGAATTAACAGCCTGTAGGGAATGAGCACCAAAGCCGTTCCGGTTGCAGGAAGTGAAAAGCACACAGCCGGTGATGCAAGGATCTGCAGAAGGCAAAGTGATGGTTTTGTGATGGCTTTTTCTTGTGGCAAGTGAATAGCAGAGAAATGGATTTTATCTCCATATGCGCCAGACATCTCTTGATTTGGAGCGTCCCACTTGCTTCAAACGGAGTTTTTCAAGGCTGTTTTCTGCCTGTGAGTTTGTCTGGTTTTGTGGCACACAGCTAAGATTCCAGGGTTGTAAACTGTGTCACTGTCGAGCAATCACAGTTCCAGCTGAGACCACTGGGATCTTAATCTTGAATTTATGAAGTACTGGATAATAGTCTGAAACTCAGGTTTTAAGCAGCTTGTGTTGGGTGCCCAAGTTTATCTGGTACTTCTTACTCAGTTCATGTTCAGTAAAAATGGCAAGAACTGTAACCTTGACATCCCAGAAAGTTTATAAAAATGAAACCATTGATGTCTGAGCATTCATACTGTTCTGATAAGCACCACAGAAAAGCCTACGAAGAAATGAATAATTCTGTTTTCAAAGCAGAATCTGAATGGTGGGCAATAAATAATGCCTGGTGAGGGTGAATAATGAAGGGAAAATAAACTATTGAAAGCTACACATTAGTTGAACATTGTTCATTCTGCACACTGAATGAGGCAGGGGCCTTATGGAAACCAGCACATGTGACAGTGTCATTTACAGTGCTATCGCGGTGCCTGCGCACGAAGCACATGAATTACTGTTCCACAGGCAGCCACACCATTTTATGTGCTTGATTAGCAGCCTTTATAACGTAAGTTTTTGCATAGTTTTTGTGTGCAATAAATAAGCTACATGGTTTTTAACTCATTTGAAGTCCCTATTTCAAGATGTGAAGGCTCTGAAGGCTTTCCAGTTAAATAGTTCTGGGGTTATTCTGTTCTTTCATGTGGGGGAACAATTCATTCTCTCTGCTTTAGTTCTCTGAAATGTAACTATTTTGTCTGAAACTAAGAAAGTAAATAAAGAGTCAGTCTGGTGTCGGTATTTCACATGATGAATTTTATTAATACTTAAGTTGGAACAGAATTCCACCATGGAAAGTACTATTCAGGAGCTAAGACATCCATTGATGACACAGGAAGGTGTCTGAGGATGGTAGTGAGTCTGACTTCCCACATGGCAGGAGACACAGGATTTGGGATTTGATGAAAGCCATGAACACCCTCTAGATCATTGAGTAATAAATTCCTCTGCCCACAGCAATAGCTGATGAAAGGCTACAATTCAGCTTAAATTTTGCTTTCCAGTGTTTTTTAGGCATAATCATCAGTTTTTATCCACTGACAAATTCCAATTCTGGCATGCAGGACTCAGACACTGACTCACCTGAAGATAAATTCTCTTCTTCTTTTACATCTGAATCTTTGTGCGCTTGGCTAAAAAAAACCTCAAACCACCATGTTGTGCTATGTTAATTGTTTACTCTTGCATTTAATCACAGGAACGCTGTCCTGCCCTTTGAGCTTCCTTTGGAGATGGATGAATTCCCAGAGATGTCTAAAGCAAATGAGGGAGATTTAACTTAACATGAGAACAATGACAATTTAAAAATTTTATAAGGGTGCCAACCATGCTGGTTTAATTTTTGATAAGGGATGATACTCCATCTCTGCATTTTAAATAAAGCAACTGACAAAAGAGTCACTTAAGCTACCTAGAAAGATAAACTCTCACAGCAGGACTGCAGCCAATTCAGATGTTAATGGTAAAGACACCAGGACAGCTGGTCTTAAAAGACCATCATGAAATACTCATTAGTGTTTCTTCATGGAAGTCAAAAGATTACTTTTGATTTGCAGACTCATTATACAATGCTTTCAGGTCCTTAAAATTGGTTTGGACATAATTTTCATATTTTGAAAACCTGATATAATAAAATCCATGAAAAATACCTCCCCTCACTGGAGGTAAAACCAGAAAGAAAAATAACTCTACTGGATTTCTGTATGTTAAGAGAATTATTTTATATTACCAGAATTTTTTAATGTGTTTCAGTAAGATAAGTAAACTCAGGTTACTAAACTCTTAAGAATACAATGTGCATGAAAAGATTACTGCTGCCATTGGTTCAGATTTCATTTGCAACTGTACGATATGTGTTATGATCAATAGACATACAGGGTCAGTAGGATCAATGGATCATAACACTGGCAGATAAGGTACAGTAATATTTGATTTGTTTTATTTGTACAGTCTGGCTTTACAGATTATCCTTGCTTATACTTTGAGCACCACTGCAAGAAGCATGATGGACACTTTCTCTCAAGGTTGGGTTTGTGCACTTTGGCTATTCTGGGGGGAGCTGAGTTGTGAACTGAGGTCTGTCATCATCCATGCATCAGATCTGCTAGAAGAGTTGAATGGTAAGAAGAGCAGCTCAGTTGATGGGGAATAGGGCTTTTGGTGGGGTTTTGGGCATGTGTGCCCCACTGCTTGTACACTCCTTAGTTGCAAGGCAGTGCCATGGCCTACATTCCAGCTGTGTCTCCTCCACAGCCGATGACAGAGCTGTGTAACCATCTGCATCCTGCCCCTGTGAGCATGGATGGGGAGAGAGGTCACAGTGCAGAGCTGCCATGGATCCAACAGCACCTCACTGTGGGAGTGTGCAACAGGAGATACCTACAGTGCAATCAGCTCTGTGGGTAAGAGGCACAAGGCTGTTGGTTGTCTTTCGTGGGCCTGTTCAGCTCTGCCTCATTTTTCTTCCCTCTCTCCTGCATAAATTTTCCTGGCCTGGCAAATTTTTGAGAGGCCAATAATGCTGTCAGACCCTAGACGAACATGAATAATAGCCTGTTTGCACAGCTGATAACTGAGCTGTAAAAACGAATCTGCTCCCAGATGAAACTTGACACGTAAAATTTAAGCTTGGGGAACAATTCTTTGTACGTGTTCTGAAAAAAAAATAATTACTTGGGCTGCTTAATTTTTATTCAACCTTAAAATAAAAAACCCTACAGGCAGGTCAGCAGAGAAAGCTCCTGTGTTTTGACATAGAACTTGGAATTAGCTTTGAAGATAAAATACAGCAAATGTTTAATCCATAATAAAGTTGAATCTGCTCATTTTATAGAAGAACAATGGCCAAGGGTCGAAGCCTTGGGTTCTACAGTTGCCAGATGGGCCCGTTTCCAAAAGGGAATTTGGATGGTAATCAGTGTCCGCTGGGATCCATGCCCACCGCTCCGAGCCCGCGTGCCACAAAGGAGAGATTAGGGGCAGAATGAGAATGTGCAAGGCTGGCACGAATCAAAGGGACTCCCTGTAAAACCTATTACATCTGCGCTCTAAAAACTGCCCAGAGAAACTGACAGTCAGGAAAATGCAGTTTTGATTGTGCTTTGATGGCTGGGAAGCTCAGATTGTGTGGGTGGGTGGCTGAAGTGTAACTCCATGGCCATGCCAGCTCCATTTGACTGAGACAGCCGGAGTCAGGCCAGTTTTCATTGTCCTTTCAGGACTCTCAAAGCAGCAGGATAAATAAAGGAATGAAATGGGGAAATGAATTTATAGACTTTGGGTGTCAAATGTTTAACAAAAGGCCCAAATCTTGGTGCTTTGTTCTATTGATTTTGTTTTGGCAAGGCAAAGATAAGACTGTGAACCTGTACAAAGGGAGGTGGCCTTTACTCCCCCTGTGCCTTTGTGATGCCTGGGTAATTTGCTGAATTGAAGTTTCACTTTCGGACTGAAAGCAGGTGTTACTCTGCGCTGAATTATGAGATACAAACACTATGCCACATTTTTGGGACCCACAGAGTTGGCTGGTATTAAATCAAAATAGATCCCAACCATTTGGGTGGGAATATCTGAACTTCTGCAATGCTTGCTTTGCAGTGGTGAGAGAAATGATCCACTTCCCAAATCAAGTTTCAGGTGAATCACAAGAACTTGTCACGATCTTTGAGAGCCCATTATAGCCCTTGATGGCTGTGCCCTCAGCAGGTGAGCGTGCCCATGGTTCGAGTCCCAGCTCCCTAAACCAGCTGCCTTAACCTGCTCTGCCCTTGGGTTGTATTGTTTTCCAGGGGAAAGGAATTTCCAGCTGTGCAGGCTGTGACCTGCAGCCTTCAGTGCTCTCCTCCAGTGCTCTGTGCTGGCCTGGTGCTGCACTTTGGTCCTCCTGGGCATTGTGGGTTCCCTCACAAGTACCAATTCCAGCCTTTCATGACTAGTGGGCAACAAGTATCCAGCTACAAGTGGCACAGGTTATTGTAATAGAAAAGTTATTAAAAAAGAAATGGGAGCTCTGAGATTAGTTTGGACACGTTTAAGCTTTCTAAAGCAGGAATGAAAGGTAGACCAGGTCCTTCTGAGACAATGGCAGGAGCCTCATAAGGAAACATTAAAGTGCTTTGACCAAGTGCTGTAGAAAGTGCTTGTGGAAATTCAAACTGTGCAAGTCTGGCAGAAGCTGAGCAGACACACAAATGTATCAATACTGTGCTTTATCAGAGCCATAGGAGAAGGCAGGACTGAAGCACAAGAAGTGCAGCAGTCAAGAACTAGCTGAATTAGTAGGAGCTGGTTTGGGTTGTTTAGACTGCAAGTTTCTATATCCTTGTATCATCTCTGGCGTGATCCATCCTGGTTAGAACTTAACATCTGTGGACCTGAGAGAAACCTTTGCTTTTGAAGAAAGGATTGGGGATGGGGCAATATTTTGAAGGGTGTACTGGAAAGGGTGGGAGAGAGCTGTTTTGTGCTTCTAGAAACTGTATCCCCAGGACACCTAATTCTGAAGTGCATCTATCACCAGATGCTTTATGTGATATGACAAAATGCCACAGGGATTGATCCATCAACTGCTGCTGTTTCAACATGGTATAACAGGCAGGAAATCTGAAAGGACATGTTTTCTGAAACTCTGTTTTAGAGAACTGTAGGTCTGGAGTGTGCAAGTCTATAACTCACACACGAATTGATTCTAGACATGGCGTGAGCTCTGTCCTAAAATTGGTGAGAAAAGATTTCTCAACTTCAGCAAAACTCATTTTTCACAGTTCAGTTACACTGATGACTCTTCTCAAACATAAGTGAATAAGGTCTCATTTGTGTGACTCTAATGTATCTCTAGTGAAGCTGCACTTTGACACACCCAGAAGAATTTTATCATTGACCAAACAAAACACTGTGCAAAGTGAGGAGGTATTTGAACATTGAGCCTACATTTGCCAGATGCTAATTTGATTAGTTTTCACTCCTGGAAAAAAGATCTCCTAGAGTTTCCCTTTTCTTTCCCTTCCCCTTCCTCTTTTGGGGGGGATTTTAGAAACTAATTTCATTTGTATCCACAAGTAATTCCACTCTGACCAAGCTCAAATCTTTTGGTTATGCTCAAAACTCCATTGTCATTTAAGAACTGAAAATGATGAGATGGCAATGTCTAGTGGGATAACTTAAAAAAATTACTAAGACAGGCTAGTAAATTGAAAGAGAAAGCAAGGAAAAAACATTCCTAATCTGACCTTGAAAAATTTGTTTTTAATGAGTTTTAACTTTAAAAAGGAAAACAAATGTTGGGTTCATCTTCCTTCATAAAGAAAGATGTCCTTGTCAAGCAGCTATAAGAATTTACAAATTGCATGACTTCGGCTGTGCCTGCCACTTTAGCATGAAGGCAATAGATCCAGCACGAGCTTGAAAGCAAGATGGGTTTTAAAGTGTTCTGCTGTCATAAGAAATCCATACCAAAATAATGAGAAACATTCCATGCAGGCATCATCCTAAATTCCCATTTGGGTATTATTTTCTCATTGATGTTGTAATTAATGCTAAAATAATTTGTCTGTGAGCCTTCAAGATGCTTAGAGCTTTCCAGAGGGCTGCTGGGAGCTGAGGGAATTTTGCACCTCATAGAACCAGACCTTGTCTTTGCCTCTGCCATCCACACACAGTAGGCCACTTTGCAGCATTGGAGCCTAAACAAATAAGGTGTGGGAGAAAAACAGCAAGCATCAAGCTAATAGGATTTTTAGAAAGCAAAAAAAAAATCTAATGCAGGCGTGGTGCTGCTCCTAGGCTTCCCTGTTTGTGTCTAAGCCCTTTGGGAGCCATAGAGCAAACAGCAGCCTGTGGTACTAATCTGCTGCCTTACAGCACTGGTATATGGTCACTGTAGAGCTACACGAGGCACTGTCAACTTCAGTTTTGCTCCAATTCATGATCCCTTTGTTAGCAGTAATAGGATGAATAGTTTGAAGTGAAACATCTTGAAAAAATCCCACTGTACTTGTTACTAACTGTGGCCTCGAGTCTGCACTTTTGTTAGCTTTCACAGTGATTAGTCACTGTACAGCAGCAAAGAGTAGATCAGGCTATAGTCTTGCTCCTCTGGCATGCAAGAGATCTTGCCAGACACCTAATCCTCACTTTTTTTCCTTCTCAGTCCCTTCATTCTCATACTCATTAAAATTAATGGGGAAGGTCCCTATGGTGATGGTAGGTTTGGTTGCATTCTGAGATCCATTGTCCAGGGGTGCTGCTATGGCAGGGTGTTCAGCCTTGGGATGGGAAAGCCTTCTGTGTTAACTCCTCCCTGCTGAATAAAAACTTTGCCACTGGACTTCGAAGCCTCTCTTACCCTTCCCCAGATTTAAATCTGATTGTGTGATGTCCTCCTTTCCTTACTAGGCCATGAACTAACTAAACCCAAGGACATCATTAGAAGACTTGGAGCACGCTAAGGGGGTTAAATTGGCCTTTTAGACATGAAACAAGGAAAAGGAAAGTCCTGATGGCTGTGAAAGGTTCCTAAAATGTGAAAAGGAAAGGTGTATCCAACAGGCAAAGTAGTACAGAGCATGGATTGTAATTAGAAATATGAAAAGCAAACCAGCAAACAGCTGACTTAGTGGATTGGAGTTCTCTGTAAAGAAGCTGAAGTTAAAAGAGAATAAAGTTAAGCTAAGAAACAAAAGAGATTAAGAAGACACTGAACAAAGCATTTTTAAACAATAAAAGTTCCAAAAATAAAAGCATAGAAAAAGGAGATCAAAGAGACAGCATTTAGTCAGATACAAATAAAATTATGAATTGGAAAAAAAAACCCTGAAGAATTGGAGCCCTAACTTGCTTCACAGAAGCAAAAGAGGATTTGTGCAAATGAAAAGTAGTATCACCTGTTATTAAAGTGCCCCTATAAAGAGACAGAGGAGGATGGACACTGGGCTGGAGGGTAAACTGTGAATGAACACTGATACTACAGTAGCAGCAGCCAAATGCACGAATGAAGGGAAACTCCACAGCCACATGGGCAGGAGGCAAAGTATTGAAGGAAATCAGTGTGGGAAAATTGGAAATTAGTCTAGGGAAACTATGAAAAGAAGGGAAGTAGAAGAAACTTTCTGTGCAGTTTAAAATGGGCAGATTTTGAAGAAATCAAAAGTGAAAGATTAAAGTATCTTAACAGATCAAAACGGTAAGTAAAACATTTTAAAACAGAGAATTAAACAAAGTAGATTTGATAATCCCAAAAGTAGGAAGAAAGGTTGTGAAAAGTTAGTAATTTTGAACACAGCAGGTAAACACCAGGAGCTATGTAAGAATTGAAGGACAAGTCCTGTTCAGAAATGAACCTGTACTTATGCTCTGCTGGGTTTGTGGCTTATTTTGTGCCTCACTGAGTAGAAGCAGCAGAAAATGAATTTTATTTTCCAGTGCAATATACAATACTATGTATAGCTGAAAACTCCCAGTAGTTTTGGCAAGAGAATTTTATTTTAAAATGTAAATAATATTGTGGGCACTGACATATCATTTGGCAGTTTAAGGGATGTGGCTGTTAGTGCATTGGTTCAACCAACTTTAATTAAAAGGTTTAATTTAAATATCCCTTTGCAAAACATATTACATTAGCATATCTAAAAGCTGTGACGGGACTGAAGGAATTAGATTTGTCTAGTTGAAAGACAAGACTGAAAATGTCAGCCTAATGGACAGGGGATATTTTCAAAAGTTATTATACAAACAGAGGAGAACAGTTTTTTATATGTCCATTTGAAAGAAAGAAATATATTGTAGAAGGACATTAAATTGTTTGAGGGCAATGGTGACGGGGGAACATTAGTACAAATGGCTCAGGAAACTTGGTCTCCATGGCTGGAAGAGTTTCATCACATAGACTGGAGACTTCCCACAGGAAGCCTTATGTGCACCGGTCCTGTTGTTTCTCTTCCCTGACAGTCTGTCATTATCCTTTCTTTTTACACTTAGCAAAGATTTTATTGACAAATATATGAAGCACCTGCCATTCTTCCGTTCCTGAGAGAGCTCTCTCTGGCTGGGGCTGCTCTCCAGCAGTGGTCACAGGGCAGGGGAGGCGCTCAGCTTCTTGACATTCCTGAGTGGGAGCAAAAAAGCCAGGATAGGTCTGACAGTGCTCTAACTCAGCACCATCACGGCCAGGTTCTCACTGTTAAACAAGGGGAAGTCTGTTGCCTCTCTCTCTGTGGAGGGAGTTGGTCACCTCATCTTGCACAGCTGGTCTGTGGCCTCTTCAGCTGAGATGTGGTGAATATTGAAATGCTCCTGGGCATTGCACACCAGGTGGAAATGCTTGGAACATGTTGCTGAAGACGGACTTCTGGTCTGAACCAGTGTAGGAGTGTTCTGAAAAACAAGGGCAAGTGTACATACAGTGGACAAAAGCTGGAAACACCAAAGGAACTTTGACTAAAATAAGTTTGGTGCCTTGCTTTTGACATGCTTCTGAATGATTTTTAAAATTCAGTTCCCAGTCTGTGATTAGGAGGGTGTGTATATGCACACATGGGTGAGTAAACAACAGAAGAACCTGGCGTACTAACACGAGCCTGCAGAAAATCCTGTGTGCAGGGTGTCAGTTATTCATCATGACACTGAGGAGACTTCTCTGGTATATGAAATATATATGGATCTAAGTGACCAACTGATGAAAAACATAAGTATGGAAAAAAAGATCTGGGTTCTGTGTTAGGAAAAAAAATCCATCTTTAAAAATCATTAGTGACATAGATCAGAGAAATGGTATGTATGACAAACAAAACTATCTAGCTGACAGACCTCTGTAGAAATAGCATGTCTGTTTAGATGTACTCCCTGCTCTATTAGTGGGTGGCTGACCTGTGTTGGTTTGTGTTGTTTAATGTGCAGGAGGGTGTGACCAAGTAGAAGCAAATGAGCAGGTTACACATACAGCAGTTCTTGAACTGTCCCTTCCTTCAAAGCATGTTGAGGTGGTCTGAGAGCCTCCTGCTCTCCTCTTCTTCATGGCCTGGGGCTGAGGCTGCCCCAGGGATGCTTGGTTTGCCTGAACGTTTAGGGTGACTTTGAATGTTTAGTTCATAGATAGAGGTAGAAGATACCAGTCACTCAGATGAGGACTAAAACAGTTGACACAGCAGCCTGAGCCTAATTCCTAATAAAAACTGTAACAGTCAGAGGAGGAACCTGCTCTCAGCTGCAGTGTGGATCAGAATGAGCTGGAGATCCCTGATCTCACCTATCAGAACCTGGACATCAGGAGACAGACTGATTTATGTGTGACAAATCTGTGAGCAAACTCAGTTGCCAACTGGCAAAACCAGGACATTAAAATGTATTTTGTTATGGTGGTTACTAATTGTAGTATTTTAGCTGTTGGAGACTTACTGGTCAGCCAAAACCTGTCTGTGCTGTTGCTTTACAGATTTCCAGTCTGGATAAAAGAAGCATGAGTTCCCGTTCCAGTTTCTGACTCAAGAGGTGAGCTCCTGGAAGAGACGTACCTTGAGAGGTCAGTTAATTGGGCAGTAAATTAATTACCTTAACTACTGGAACATAATGGATAAAATTAGATTTCAGTTCTCTTTCATACCAAATGTTTTACCTTGCCTAATTTACTGGACCTTTAGCACCTCTGGTTCCCTTCTTGCCTCTGCAGTTCCTCGGAGACACATATGTCCACAAGATGGTACTAGGCTACAAGTAGCCCCTACAATGGGTGGCCAGTGAAGGCCGTTGGAATTGCTGCTGGTCAGGTATCACCAGAGCAGGTCATTAGTATTGTGTTCTGTGAGAGGCAGTCAGGCCAAAATACTTGTTTGTTTGGGGGGTTTTAATGAAACAAAATTCTGATAGGAATCATAACAGATCATTGCTGTGACTGATGCTCTGCACACTCACACCAGTTTCATACCAAATAGCTTCATTACTGTCTTTGAAGCCACTTCCAATTTAACCTAATAAACTGATTTAGGAAAGAGAAGAATGAGGCCAGGAATTGTAGTAGCTTTATGAATCTGTGTTTTGGCACATTTAAGAAAGAGAAATTTGACCTAATGTATTATAAATACCTCATTTGCTTTAAGCAATTATTGTAATCTATCACATTGATGCAGCCAACACAAACATGCACCACATTTCTCATGCTAAAAAATAATTCGGAAAGGCTTGAATAAATTGTTAATACTCTATAAGCTGCTGGTGAAATAGCTCAATGATTATCTCTCTCCTCTTCACATGATTCAAACGCATTAGTGACACTGCTGACTAATGACTTGCAAAATTTTTGTTAAAGGCACAGGTGCATTTTTAAATGGCAGCCAAGTTCTGAAGTCAATGGCATTGCAGGCTTTGAAACTGAAAATCTTTATTACATTGGTTTATGTAAAATTACTGCTTGATTTTTACTTTTTTTTTTAAAATAACACTCCACATATAATCATGTTAATTATGCTGTGATTTTAGATTCAAGTTACTCCTGGAAAAAAACTTTTCATAATACGATTACTGAAATACTGTTAATCCTGTCTGTGTGAACAAGGCTGCAGTGTTAATTAAAGACTGAACTTTCTCAACAGCACTGTGCAAGTGGAGTGATAAACACGGCCCCTGATAGCTCATAAAACATTGGTAGTTACTGATCAGACCGCAGGTGCTTAGGCAGTAGAAAGGGTGAGCAGTTCCTGCGAAGGGAGGTGCCCACCTTTAGCATACTTCATTCTTGTTTCACTCATTTTAATACAATTAAGTGGAGATGACCACATCAGTGTGGCCATAATGAAATCCCTCAGTGGGAGATCTGAAGTAATGAGGAGAGCGCGTAATCTGTGACTCGAGGCCATTTAAAAGAGTCCGTGTGTTTAACTGGCTTAATAAAATCACGATCGTGAATGAGGCTGTCACTGTAACAGGGCCCACGGAGGGATGCTCATGACCCGAGGGGTTGGACCCAGCGTAGTCCAGCCGGGCCTGTCCGTTCCAGCGGGAGCTCCGGGGTGACGCACGCCGGGAACACGAGCTGTGCGAGGGAGGTGTCCCGCAGGTGCCCCGCGGGCGCGGCCCCTCCGGGGGGC
>JAWWES010000006.1:5422389-5524351 GCA_035583135.1 Lophotriccus pileatus
GCAGTCGGCACGGGGCGGGCCGCGAGCGGCGCGCCGGCTGCGCGCACCCCGCACACGGCGCGCTGCCACCGAGGGAGGGAGCGAGCACCATGTGCCGGCCCGCGCTCGCCCGGCTGCTGCTCCTCCAGCTGCTGCTCGTCAAGCTGCACCTCGCCAAAGGTGGGTCTGGCGCGGCCCGGCCGCTCTCCCTCAGGGCCGGGGTCCCCGGCGCCGCCGGGGAGGGGGACGAGCGTCCTGCCGGCGCGGGCACCGCGGTGTGCGGCCGCCGGCACCCTCTCGCTGCGGTGCCCTGCGCGGGGTTGGGGACCTGCGGGGCCGGGCGCGCTCGGGGGTTGCGACCTGCGGGGGCCGGGCGCGCTTGTCAGCGGGCGAATGTGCAGCCCGACCGCTGGTGACAGGAGCTGCCACCTTTAATCCCTTTCAGAGGGGATTTGTGCCTCATCAGAGCAGCGCGGCAGCGAGTCCGCAAAGCAGATTTGCTCCGTTCCCCCCCCGCCCTCAACTTGAGTTGGGTCAGGTCCCTTTTCCCGGGACGGCGCCAGTGCCCGTTTTACCCCCGCGTCCCCAGGTATCGGTACATTTTGTCCCGGTAAGGGATGCGCAGGAGGTCCCAGCATCGCTGCGCTTTATAATTTTTCTTTGTCTGTTGTATTTCGCGTTTAACCATCTTCTGTTCCCAGGCTGCTTTCCCCTCCGCCTTTAAAACAATGTGGGGAAGCACGGGAATGGCCCCTTTTATCCCCGCACAAAGCAGCTTCGGGATCGCCGCCGTGCTCCTGCGGAGGCGCGTCTCCCCCAGCCCCTGCCGGAGGCGCTGTGCCCCCCGAGCCCAGCTCCGGCCCCCACCCTGGGCCGGCGGCGGCTCCCGCCTCCTTCCCCGGGCTGAGCGCGGCCGGCGCTGGCGGGTCCGGGATGCTCCCGGGATCCCCCCGGGATGCCCCCGCCGCCCGGCCGTGGGAGCGCGCCCCGCTGACCCAGGCGCGGCCCCGTGTCTCGCAGGCGCCGTCAAGGAGTGCGAGGAGAATCAGTTCCAGTGCCGGAACGAGCGGTGCATCCCCGCCATCTGGAAATGCGACGAGGACGACGACTGCTCGGACAACAGCGACGAGGCGGATTGCCGTGAGTGTCCGTGCCCTGCGCGGCGGGGCGGGGAGCCGGGAAGGGCGCGATTCCCAGCGCTTCCCAGCTGCGCTGCGCCTCTTTTTATGAATGAATGAATGAAGTCGCGCCGTGCCCGGCTCCAGCGCCGATTGGCTGCCGGGAGCAGCAGATCCGTGACGCGCCGCGGGACAGCGGCTCCTTCGCTGCCGGCCCGGCCCGGCCGGGACACCCCAGCGGGAGCGGCAGCGGCTGCGATCACCTGGCAGCTCCCTGCCCTCGCCCTGCCGGACCCCTCGCCTCTAGCAGCGTCCCTGCTGAGAGCGTCTAAAGCGAACTTTGTATCCTCGGGGAGTTGGGAAAGATGTTTAATCCCCTGGGAGACCGCGCTCAGGGGCAGTGCTGGGTGCTCATGCGAGATGCTGCTTACTCATAAGCATCCTACAAGATGTGGGGTTGGTGTGAGTTCGTGTTTAAATATGTTTGCAGTCGTGGTGAGAAGGGAGATGAACAAGTAGCACTGCTTGGCTTGGCAGTGTCAGCCACGTAACACTGATTCCCTGGCAGTGTAAGGGAAGAGAGAGCAAGAACTATACTTTCAATCCTGAGAAGGTGGCACTCTTGCCTTCTCCTGTGGTGTGGCTCAGGTGTCTGTGAGTGTAAGCCTGTAAACTTTGGGTAGTTGGTAGGGTTGTGCTGTTATTACCTGACGTAGTTTGCTTACAGGTTCTGACAGCCTAGGAGAATTTGGCTCAACCATGGAGTGTAAGAAGCATCTGTAAAAGAAATTACGGAGCCTAAGTCTTGAAGAGAAGTATCTTTAATTTGAAGTTTTAAGTTTAAGCAAATATTGTAGCAAGTACCACATCTCATGAATTTTTTCTGTAGGATAATAGATGCTGAATGTGCATCAGGTTAAACAAACTCTTCCAAGTTGATAGACCCAGTGAATGTATCAAGAAAGGAAGAACTACTGGTTATGTGTTTTTCTGTATGTGACTGTACTGCTAACAGCTTCACCTGTAAATCTGTGTCAGGGGATATTCAGAGGTGAAGTCTAAGTAGATTAAGGAGAGCAGGGATTCTCAAACTCTTGTTCACAGAGAACATCTTGTTACAGTGTAAAACATAACATTTATTTCTGGTGCCTTTGTATTCAGAGAACTTGATAGGCTTTATATATGCTTAAGTGTATGACCTGGGGAATTAGCAGCATTAGTTAATTGAGATACAGAAAGGTTTCTACAGGAATTATAATGACAGTATTTTGATACTTAGATTTGGAATGTTTCAAGTTACAAAAGAGCCAGGGAAGCCAAGGCTGACTGAGAATCAGCTTGGACTCGTGTAGTCATAACCGGGCATGCTTTCTCACAAGTGTATGTGTTTCCAGAGGGAGACACTAATCTGTGGAAGCACCAGGAATCTCTGAGCAGGTAGACAGTGGTGTTCTTGAAGTCTTCAATTTAAAACCTCTGCGTGCTGTTGTACAGAGGCTTGGGTGAGCTGCAGGTGACCTGTGGTCTGTGCTTTGGGAACTGCTTCTCAGAGGTTGGGATCGAGACTGGAGGAGCTGCTTGAACAGATTCTGTACCTCACACTCCACATTGAAGAGCAGATTTGTGGCGTCAGCTCCTTGCCCTGCATGAGTGGGTCAGTACCTGGGCTGCTTTATCCTCTTCTTTTCTTCTTTTCTTTTTTTTTTTGATCAGCCCTCTAACTATTGTGTTAGAAGAGAGAGTGGAACAATGCCCCGTTGAACATCAGCTCTGTGTGAATTGTGCTGTGCTACAATGGTTAGATGGATAATTGTATCCGATTTAGTTTTATTTTAGAGGAGTTTTACAGTTGCTGGGTTTGGGGCTGGAAAAAACATAATGGCTAGATTGTGTTAGAATGGTGACTTTAGAGATGTTAGGAAAAAAATTTTGGATGTGGAGATATCAGGAAGAGTTCTTCACTTTAATCTGAACTTGGCATTTATTATTGATCAGGGATCATGCTACCAAATTTACTAACGAACTGTTAGTTTATTTCATATATATTTATAGACTTTGCAGTTGCTTCTTCAAGCAGTCTGAAAGACAAAAATTGCATTTCTCAGACACATTTTTGTCACTTATATTGTTCTGAACACTGTTTTATTTTGAAAATGCATACTGCTTTTCAGCATATGGAATGCTTAGAGTTCTATTCACTGGGTGAAAGAGTATGCTCCATGTGTTTTTACTTCTAGATATTGCCTCTGTTATCACTGCTGTAATAAACAGATATTTATTTCAAAACTATTTATTTTATGAACATATGCGACGGAAGAAACTGTTCTGGAAAACTTGGCATGCTGGAGTGGTAATGGAGGGGGAAATGAATATGCAGGTAGCCTGCTGATAATGAGTACTGATAAGGACCCTGATAACCTCTGTAATTACTTGCTGATTCTTTTCCCCAGAGTTGAAAACGCATTTGTAATAGCTCATTGCTGCTTTTCTATATCCTCCCTTACTGAAGAGACACGATGGTCTGTCTGTGTGAGCAATTGGTTTATGGAACCAATTGCTTGTGGTAGGCGGTGTATATACACTGGAAAATTTTGTAACCACGGGTATCTTAAATAGTTCTCCTGAAGGAGGTTTTTTTTTGGCAGGTGCTTCCTACTAGAAACCATCTTTGCACAAGACTGAATTTTTGTTTGTTTGCTTTTAGTTGGCCCCCTTGTTGTGTTGGGTGTCCCATATCTGTCCCTGGTTTTCCCCCCATCCCTGAGATTTGCTGGTATAATGCTGGCTTTTTTAACGGAGTTTTGGACTCCAAGGAGAACATCCTGGTAATCAAACTGTATCTTCTTGGCATTTGCTTTGCATTCAGTAGTCCTTTTCTGCTGTGGCTGTTAGTTCAAGTTATCTACCGTAGGACTAATGTGTGAGTTAATATGGCAAACATTGAAACTGAAGCATGAAAATTAATGATTTCCGCCCTTAGATGTATCAGATTGGTCAGTACTGGTTTGTAACGTGTGTTAAGTTTGTCCAGCACAGGGCTGGCTTTCTGGGCTGCCAGTGCACGTGGCTGACTCATGTCCAGCCTCTCATCCACCAGCACCCTGAGTCCCCCTCAGCAGGGCTGCTCTCCGTGCCTCCATCCCTCCATCCCCAGCTTGGATTGATCCCAGTGGCTGTCTCGACCCAGGTGAAGGAAAGAGAGTAAATTGTTTAAATATGAAGATGCCTTTTTGCTGTCATGTTTTCAGAAAGTTACAGCACTTTGAGGGAAAGAAAATGAGTGAGTAGAGATAATCCTTAAAATGTTCCTGTGCATCTGATGAAAGGAAACTAAGCTCCCAAGAGGAAAATAGTGAAAGTTGCATTGTTTGGGTTGCTGGGAAAATCAAGTCTTAAACTTCGGACTCAGAAAGCTTGGGTAGCTATTACAGAGTTTTAACCTGTTTTAAGACTGTTTGCTCTTTGCAAAATTATTTGTTTGAGCTCAATCCAGTGTAGCCCTGGGAAGACAAAATCCCGGTCACAACTTAGAGCTTGCACTGCCACAGTGTGTACTGTGTGTGATCCACACAATGAGGACACGGCTCCAGGGCAGTTCTGAGCATGATTTTTTTAGATGCTTTTTACTCCTTCCCCGTGATGCTTTTTCCTCTCAGGAAACTCTGGAAAGGCAAGACTGAATTTTATAACTTATTTCGGAGAACATTTGCAGATACACAGTCATTGAGACTTTTCCATTACAGTATAGCAGCACCTTGACAAAACATCAAAGCTATTTTTATAGTGAGAAAAATGTCTGATTTCTGTGGCACAGTGCTCGGGATGAGATACTTGGGATGTGGGATGCTGACTCTTGTTCTGTGTCTCCCTCAGGAGAGGTGGAGGCTGCAGAGCCTCGTGGTGCCCATGCTGAGTGCCCAGGGTGCTGTGTGACACATCACCCAAAATGGAAAATCCTGGAGAGCTGCTTCCGTGGGGGAGTGGCTCTGGGAGACTTTTTGCCCCATTTTGCAAGTTTCTTCTTGCTTACCACTGCAGCCAGCAGAAAACAAGGAAAAAATTGCAAACTGCAGCCAGGCACGATATATTTGACGCAAAATAGGAGCTCTTTAATAGTTGTGTTTATAGGATTTTATTTTTCTGATGCAAGTAGGGTTGACATTATCTTAACCCAGACCAGAGTGTGGGTGAAAGAGACTGGAAGTCTCTGCTTACGTGTTTAATTGGTTATTAAACCTTAAATGTGGCAAAGAGTATAGTTGCAAAACAATCAGTAGCTTTACCAGTTTCCTGAAATGAAACACAAGCTTCAGGCCCACTTTGGCTTTGTAATACCTGCCTGCAGGGGGACACAGCCAAATGCAGAGTTACTATTTCTCCTTTAAAGCTCCAGTTCCCATCTTTATGTTGGGATCCTCTCTGCTTTCTGGTCAGTACTGTTCATAGGAATATTTTATACTGGACAGGACTGAGACTGCCTCAGGTGGGAGATGCAGTCTGAAGGGAGTTACTGTTTCTGTGTGTACAGAATTCAGAGTAAACGTGGCATGGGCAAACTTCCCCCTAGCTCAGCCCTTGCCTGCTTCGTGGGCACAGTAGGTGGCTGTGGAGCTGAGACACACTTCCCTCGCCCTCCGGAGGAGAGATTCCTGTTCTCCTGCTGCGTTTGTGCAGAGAGTCTGTGGGAGTTTGACTCTGCTGCCTGTGTGAAAGCCCAGGAGGCAGCTTCAGTCCCTTTGCTTTTCAGTGCACACTTCACAAAAGCTAGAATTTGGGTGTAAGAACACATCAAAAAACCTGAGAACTGAATTCTGCATCCTGTGGAGAGTTAAATGTGGCCTGGGGGCCTGGGTGGCTTTGAAATGCAGCAGTGTAATGCTGTGCCTGATTGCAGGTTTTGGGATGTGACACAGTGAGACAGCAGGCAGGCACAACTGCAGCAGTACTCTGTAACTTTTTGTCTTCTGTTATCTGTTGCTCCAATTGTTCTTCATGAACAGTATCCTGCATGCTCAGTGATAGCTGCTTGCCGCTCTGGAGATGCCTTGCACGTCACCATGTGGAGAATTCTTGGTTTCCTTGACATATGCATGGTCATATGCTCTTGATTTTGTCAGTGATAGTGTAGCTGTGTTCTGTGGCCAGCTTGCATGTTTATCCCAAAACTGAAGGCACTGGGAAGAGTAGTGCTGAGGGGCAGGGCTTGTTTGCTTGCCTGTGTGCCTGTTGCCTGCCTGTCCTGGTCTGTACTGTGTCCATGTCCAGCCTAGGCTCAAAACCAGTTTACCGATCTCTTGTGTTCCACGGTGAATGGTTTTATTCAGTTATCTTCCTTTTTTCATTATATTCCCATTATCTGCTCTGAGAAAACTAATTTGCATGTTTTGGATGTCTGGATTGTCTTCCCTGTAATTGCAACCTGGTGCAATCTTTATGTGGAAAATCAAGCTTTAAGTACATGTGGGAAACATGCCTTTCTTCATTTCCCCATTTCCTGGTGCGTTTTCTTGAGTTTAATTTATGCAGTTTTATTTATTAAGCACTCTATATGCAGATTGCTTTCCAGGAAGTGGTGATTTTCTGTCACTCCTGCTCATGGTCTGGAAAAGAAAGAGAGAAGAATCTGGAACAGGACCACTGAAAAGACAGAAGAGAGGGCTGGGGTATGTGGGAGAGCCACTGGGGGCGTTATGGCCACAGAGGGAAGAGAAGGGTTTTATGAAGCTCTGCTGCAGGAGGCAAGCACATGAGTTGTTCTAGATCCAGCTACAGGAACAAGCTGTGATCTGAAAAGTTTCCTGAGGTCAAGGAGAATGGAAAGATTGAAGGAAAGGAAATTACAAAAGTGCAGTGAAAACTGACAGTGGCTTGGTTTGTTTACCAGAGCTGTCATTTCAGAGGATACAAATATATCCTACGTTTTGAGCCCAGGTAGGCAAGCTTCATCCAGAACATTTTAATGTATAAAGATAAAACAAAGAAGCTGTGGATGCCCCATCCCTGGAAGTGTCCAAGGCCAGGTTGGGTGGGACATTGAGTAACCTAGTCTAGTGGAAGGTGTCCCTGGCCATGGCAGGGAGTTGAAATGAGATGAGCTTTAAGGTCCCTTCCAACCCAAACCATTCTGTGATTCTGTGCAAAGTCAATGTGGATCAGTTCTCTTTTGTCTGCAGTGTTACAGATCCAGGTTGAGCACGCATTTGAGATGTGATTTCTTACTGGTTGATGTTAGAATGGAAGATACTTAATTTAATTTAATATTAATCAGAAAATATTTAGAAATTAATTCAAATGAACGAATTATGAGAGCAGAGAAACCAAGTGTCGTGTGTTGGTGAACGCATTTATCTGATACACCTAGACTAGGAGATTGCCAATGCTAGAACTAATGAGTTTTCTTGACTCCATTGTTCACCTAAAGGACCATTAAACACTCTGTAATGCCTGAAAATGTCTGACAATTATTGATTCCCTCAGCTGTTTCTGATAGAGCAGACACACAGCTTTTGTTTCTGCTGGCTTTTTCAATGTCACCAGCTTTTTAAATTCAGTGGCAAATTTACCATGTCCTTGGTGTGCCTCAGAGACTGTGATGCTGTGTTAGGGATGCCTTTGTCGAAGACTTGATTTGGTGTGAAGTTCTCCTGGTCCTTCTGCTGATGACCTTTTCCTCTCTACAACTTTCCCATTTACCTGCAGCTTTTCCCTGGTCATTTCAAAGGTGTTCCCAAAGCGTGTTCATGCTCGGCTCCGCTTTTCTGTGTCGTTACATGCCTTATGAAATGCTGTAAGATGTCAATTTTTCTTCCTTTGCTTTGCTCAGGAAAACAAATCAGTAAGCTGAGTTTGAGTGATGTGGATGAAGATTTGTGTTGCTGCTTGTTTTCTTATGCAGTAGCGTGTCGCTGGTGGAAAATGAGTGTTCCTGCTCTGGGGTGCTCTGCTCCCAGTGCAGACAGCTGATGCCAGCCAAAGGGAAATCCTCACTATCTAGTGGTGCATGTGTGGGAAGTGTTGAAAAAGCTCAGTGTAGTTTTTCTAACTCTCTGTTTCCTGTTAGAATTATTAATATTTAGATAGCCACAAGAGAGGGAAAAAGGGTAAAAGGCCCTGTGATAAAATTAATGCAGATTTTTCTGCTCTGTGAAAAATTCTGTCTGAAATACAAGTGATAAAAAACTGATTAGACTTTAAAAGTTATAATGATGCCATAAGCTAGTTGAAAAATAAAACCAAACCCATCCAGACCAAAATATTTTCAAAAGGCAGATTTAACCCAAGAGAAGCCAGAAGGTTTTTAAAGTGAGGGTGTGAGCTCTGTCCCTGATGGTCTCTCGGGATGAGCGATAGTGGTTCTTGCCATAATAATGATGCTGTGGTAGACTGTGCTTCTGTTCCTGGCAAGGACCATGACTTTTCTTCCCAAGCCGAGACAGATCTGGCAGTCCTGTGCCTTTCTCCTCATGAAGAGGTGAATAAATGGTGTTACAGCTCTTCTGTACCTGAGTGACTCAAGGCTGTACAAGTAGCAGCAAAGCCAAGAACAGAAATGAGGTCTGCTACCTGCCAGTCCAGTGCTCTGTACACAAAGTTATTGCAGAGGTACCTGTTGGACAAGTGGAAGTGTTTCAGTTTTTCCTCCAGGTTTCCTGTTTTTTTTTATTTTTTTCAATCTAAGCTAAGCCTGGCAGTCAGTCTAACCTCACATTTAATGCCAAGAGCAAGTGTTAGAAAGTAGGAGAGAACAGGATTTATAGCTGCCTTAGAGCAATAGTGGCCTTTGGGCTGCAGCCATGTAATTGAGCCTTATTGCCAATTTTTTTTCTTGGATGTTCTCTTCCCGATACATCACTATTATTAAATGCATTATTAATATTTATTAAATGCTTTGGAGCATGTGTGGCACTGTACCAGGACCAGAGCAGTGAGGGACTCAGTTTCCATGGCAGCAGGAGCACAGTCCTGTACTTGCAGAACCAGAAGGGCTCTTTTTGGCAACTGCTCTCTATGCTGTGATTACTTTTTCTTTTTAAAGATAAATCTATAATTTAAAATCTAATTCATTAGTGCTGCAGAATCTTGTCCATCCTGAGTGCGGATTTTTCCTGCTGTAAGTTTCTTTATCTTTTTCTTGAGTTCTAGCTTGGTTTCTGTAGCTTCTGTGGTTATGATTTCATTTACTTGCAAAACACTGAAAGAGGTAAAAGAGTGTATTTAAAATCCATTGTAATAGATGGAAATTTTCTCTTGATTTTGTTTAAATTTGAAATATTATGTGGTTGTAGACTTCTCTCCCTTTCCAGGTAGCCTGTAGCATAGATTCATCAATTAAAATAATTGTTGAAGAAACTACTTTGTACAACTCACAGTAAACTCTTAACTGCACTATTTCCCTCATTTAGAGAACTGCTCTGATTTCAGGTTTTAACTTCATATTTTATTTTAACTGGCCTTGTTTCATACTTTTTTCGTGCTTCCTTCCTAGAGATGTAATATGTAGCATGATGTACATTGAGGTGACATTTGGCTTCATTTCAAAGGGTGAATGAAATTTTCTTTTGGTCCCGAGTCTTTGTCTGCCCTGTGTTACCCAGTAGAGCTTTTCTATCCATCGTTGCTTTCCATGTATAAACTTAATGTGATTAATTTCTTTGGTGGCTTTTCAGGCTTTTTTTATTTTGTTGATGAGTAAGGTTGTAGGCATCTTTCCAGATGTGTTGCGTGGGTCTCCTACAATGCCATCTGCTTGGTTTGCTGTTCTAGCAGTGAGAGTACGTCAGTAAACCCTGCTCGATTTGCTGGACTTATTCCATCCAGATATGATGCTACTCCATGTCATCCAGGGAGAAGTTAAGAGCATAAAAATCAGCAATAGCAGGAGTAGTGAATATACTTGCACTGAGAACAAGAATTTCAGAGTAAACTTACAACTGTTCCTGCACACCTCTCATCCTGAATCCCATTTGCATCTGTACAGCTACTCATAAACAGAGAAAATGGCCCAGTTCCTTTGATAACAAATGTCAGTGCTGACTGATGTAGGCCAAGAAATACACCTTCTGCCTCTGGAACTGAATGCTTCTGTTCTTGTTCCTGCAGTTGTGTTACACATTTGTCATCCCGTGCCTGCTTAGCAGTTTAGCTTTCTATGAATCTGCACCATACAAGTGGACCGAATGTTATCTCAGGGATGTGAAAACTGATGCTGAGGGAAGTTATCCTTTGCCCAAGGCTGTAGAGTGATTCAGCCACTCATTGTGAACGTCAGTGACTCATTAAGAATGTCTCCAGTTTCTTGTTTCCTGGTCCATTGTCATATTTTTTTACACAGATAATCGTGTTCCTTGGATTAAGTGACTGCTCAAGGGCTTAGCCTTTGCCTTTGTCATATACAGTTCGTAAAGTATTCAGGAAAATCCCAGTGTTGATGTAACTCACTGTTTCAAAATATTAGTGTTGGGTCAAGTGCAAGAAACACGTCAGATAGATCACTTGTTGTATTTAGTGTCAGAGACACAGGACATACAGGTGTTTGAGGAGGAGCATAATGGTTTGCTTTGCATTTCAAAATGCACTTCTTTCTTTTTGTGCATTTCAACATATCCTGAAGAATAACAGAGACAGACCATTGCTGCAGCCACCTCTTCAGCTGGCCAAAAGTTCCTGTTTTGAGACTCACCTGACAGATTTTTTCATTGCTAAAGAGGCTCTTTCCATTCCGTGTGGGCCTCTCCAGACCCTCCTTTACCTCCGTGCCCACCCCTTGCTGTTATTTGAGCACTGTTAGAATAACTTATCATCAGCGCACCCGTTCCTCCATAAATTATTTGTGATGTATCCTGTTCGGGAAAGAGGCAAGGTAACTGAGAAAGTTCCATTTGCTATTATGTATTTTATTGCTGCTAGTCTTTTCCTTCTTCCTTTCTTGTAAAACAATAAAGATATAGTTTAGATTGCACAACTCTGAAGGTTGTGTAAGTTGGGCTCGTTATACAGTTTAGAAGGGGTAACTAAATAGGCGCTGTTCTTTCGCAGGTGATAAATAGGGAGTTTCAAAGGGAAGCTCTGGAGCAATCTCTGCCAGGGTCACACTGGTGTGTTGAAATTTCACGCTTTACTTCAAGGAATTGCTCTTTGCTGGGTGATTTCTGTTCTCCCTTTTCATGAGTTCTTTTAACACAGAAATTTGTCCTATTTTTTGTAAAATAATGTGTTATGTATGTTTGCCCAAGGAGCCAGTGAATGTTGATCCCTGAAGTTAAATAAGGATTAAGGAGCTGTGTTGACAGGTGCTGAAAAGAATTGTATCTGTCCAGTTCTTGACTGGAGGGGTTCTGCTTGTGGCAGGGCGCTTCAAAGACTGTGAGTGCAGAGCAGGGGAAGACATCCTGGGGCCTGCAGTATAAATCCAGGCACCCCTTTCTAGGGGGAAATGATAAATAATGTACTTAATTCTTCTTCCTGGTTGTGGATGAGCATGTGCCTGAGCAACATGGAGCCCTTCCCACACTTGCACACAGGATCTCACTGCCTTGCTATTCCTTCAGGTCTTTGCCCCTGAGTTTGGCCACTAATTCTCATGGCCCTGTTTCACAGAGTGCCTGTCCTCCCCAGCAATGCACAAAGCCTTTGCGAACACCTTCCCTCGCTCAGGCATTGCAGGAGCCTCTGCAAGGCTTGGCTGAGAGCAGCAGGCATTTCTTCACATTTGATTATGCACGCAGTCGTGGGAATGCTGCAAGCCTTATTTTGTGCTAATGCTTGTAGAAAGGATTAATAGCTCCTGCACAAATGCTGTACTTCAGCTGGCAAGAAGATGCTAAGTTCACCCTGCCCAGATCTATTTGCGTAATTTACACTATTTTTAAATTTTGAGACTGAAATTCAGGTTGAGGCTGCCAGGGTGGCAAGTGCTGGAGAGACTAGAGCTGACATGGAGCTCCACACCTGCCAACTGTGGATTCCAGTTCAGGCCAGTTGTGCACCAAATTGTTGGGCATACTGTGCACTGTATTGGCAAAGAATACCCCAGGGGACGTGTGTTCACAGAACAAAAGCCATCACCTGTCACTGAGCAGTTCTGATCCTTCAGCTTTCAAGGTCAGGACTGAGATATTCAGCACCGTGGGAAATGCTGCATTCCTGCAGCAAGAGTCAGGTTTGTGCTGGGGTTACAGGGGCTGTTGCCCTGGCAGCTTCATCCCTGCCCCCTCAGCACGCTGTTGCAGCATTCCAAGAAAACCTGAAACCAGAGTATCCTTTCAGGAGACTGTTTCTTTCCTTCCTTCTCCAGGCAAGCTGGATGGCTATCAGTGGGTTGTCCACAATAGTAAGGGTTGAGCAGTGATCTTTGCTACTTCCAGGTTTCTTTTCTGTGCTGTGTTGCTCAGGCTTCGTTATCATATCCCAGGGTTAATTTTAGAATGCAAAGAAGATGCTTCTCTGGCAGTGAGAACCACAGAGGGGGAGGAAGGCAGACAAGTACAGGACCTAATTTGCCCCCTTCCCACAATATTTTTTTATTTCTTTCTGTGGGGGAGTGTGAGTTTGAATGTGGCATTAGAAACATATTCAGTGAGGGTTTAGGGCAGAATCTTGCTGTGTTGTTTTTGAATAGGGTTTTCTCCCTGCTACTTTTTTACTGAAGCCATGTGGAATTAGGTTTCTTGAGGGGAAAAAGAAATGAGACTTCTAACAACAAACTGGAATTCCCTAAAGATTTTTTTTTAATTATTTTTAATTTATGACCATGGTTGTGACTGTGCTACACCTGAAAGCTGAAATCCTTTTTGTTGGAGATGGTTGGGGGTGAATTTCCTGTAGATGAAGCTTTTTGGTGCATCCACTTGACCTTTAACATAGAAAAAGGGCATGTGTAAATGTCATTTTTCTACGGTGATCAGTTTGGATTATCTGCTGCTGTGTTGAGGGGTTTTTCCTCTGCTTTTATAATAGCAGAGATTTTTACAGCACTTTGACATGTAAGAATGATGGAGGTTTCACTCTTACATTGGATAAATTCTCAGAAGATGGGGAAGAGACGACTCGTACCTGGGAGGGCTCTGTATGAGAGAGAAAGAGTTATATTTCTTATTGGATATGAATTGGAAGATTGAGATCTCATTTAATTTTGAAGTGTTAGAAATCAAAATATTAAACAGTGAGTGTCTCGGGATTTGGGGGAGATATTTGCTGTGTGTTCTGTTCTAATTAATTGGAGCATTTGGTGGAGTTTCCTTATTACTTTAATCCATGGACAGCACTGCTCCCTGATGTTGAAAGTTGAAGAAAGCAAGCATCTTGTTTGGTGATGGCTCAGCTTGATGCTGCTGCTGCAGAAATCTCTGAGGAAATGCTGATCTGTTATTTCAGATTGCTGACTAAAACTCGGCTCTGTAGCTCTGTAGCACAGGCCTGACCTTCTCCTTGCTGCTGTAGTTCTGCTGAGATTGATGTCTCCTACTTGAAAAAGCTGCTGCTCTGGGCCCAGAAAGGCTGAAAGGAGATGGGTTTGTGTGGTCCAAGAGGTCCTGCTGAGAGAAGAGCCCTGGCTGGGCTCCTGCAGAGAACACAGGGCCACCGTCCGCCCGCCAGGCAGAGCTTCACCTTGGGTGATAAAACCCTGTGAAATAATGGTGAAGGGAGCAATGTTGGCGGGGGAATACGCTGGATAAAACATCAGTTTTGAGTGATACTTCAAGGGCTCTTTTGTCTTCTCCAGTTAAAAACAGTCACAGCTGACAGTAAGAAGCCTTTCAGAACTCAAAAATCAGTGGTTTCAGTCCTGTGTTGTTCACAAAAATGTTTTTTGCAGCAGTTTTCACTAGGGTGTTACCCTGCTTTTCTTTCAGCCTCCAGAAGTGCATGGAGTGTTATTGTGGACCTACAAAACAAGTTCTGGGCTCGGACCACTGTTTTGTTCCAAGTGAGGATTAACTCTGTAATTCTCTTCTGGAGATGAAAGTACAGTTTCATTCCATTCCTGATCTCATGCATCCCCCAGCTACATTGTTGTTTGAGGACTTGCCATTGGCAAGCCATGAAAATAGAAACCATCCATATTTCATTGACTATTCATTCAGTCTGTATCCAGTACTTCTTTTGCCTGTGTTTTCCAGTGTCCTGCTGGAGGGAAGATCAATCACTGGCATATTTTAGTCTGTGATATCCCTAGTTTTATAATGATCTTGCTTTCAATTTGGATATTGCAAAATTGCCCCCTTGGGCTGCTTTGTCTGCACCTACAGCTCTGCTCTTTTGTGGAAGGGCCAAGCTGCCTCCAACAGATGGTGTGTTATTCTACACCTAAAACAGGTTCTGATGTGCTAAACTTCAGGTGTCTCTGCTTTTTGGAGCAAAAAGACCCAGAGCTCTCATTGTGCTACAGATATAGTTTGTAGGTCTGAACTTTGACACAGGAGGGCTAGAAAAGCAGGGATGCACAAGGTTGACATAATATTCTAATTTTATTGAGAGCCTGCTTATGGCAGCAGAATCCTCAGTGTCCCTTTGACTTGCCAGTGCCTCTGGTGTTCACCCTGCACTGAACATCACAGCAGCTAAGGCTTCTCCAGGCTTGGCCCACAGTTTGCAGTGTTATCTGTCACAGCAGGAATAGACCCAAAGGAAATGAGCAGTGTTCCTCAGTCCCACAAAATGCTTCTCCTACTGCCTGGGTTGAGCATCTCCAGATGAAGCTCCTTGTCCTGCCTGACAGTGTTGTATCCTGGCCTGAATGTGGCTTGGAAAGCCTTAATTATTATTGCTTTAATCCCCTTGCTTATGAAAAAACTTGAAGTTCATGTTCAGTTTTAGATATTGTGCAATATATTCAACTGACAAAAAAAAAGGCAAAACAAGAAAACCCCAACCCTGAGCCATTTGGAGAGGCGGTTTTTCCAGCTAAGCTGCAGGCTATTGGATTGCACAGCAGAACTCTTGGAGAGTTCAAAGGGAGTTTACTGTTGCTGTGTGGGTATTTAGTGAGTCAGTGTAAACCTCTTTAATTCTGTTACGTCAGTATTGCAACTTACATCCTGCTTTTTCAATACCTTTCCTCAGCTAATAATAATAGGATATTCCTGTAATGTAAAGGTACTAAACCACTTCCAGAGTGTTAGATTTTTAGTTTGCCTGCAGAAAATGGGCACAAGAATTACCAAATGTGAGTAGGCACTCTCCATCTCTATCCCTGATGTGCACTTGTTTTTAAGTGTATGAACTTGATGGATCTTTGTTTTGATGAGCTTTTGCCAGGTTGGCCTTTTGTTCCAACAGCATTATGTCTGAGTAAGTGAGTCACATAAACTGCCTTTGAGTTTTCCAGCAAGCTGTCTCTCCTCCAGATGAAAAATAGGTAATTGTGATTCAGTTCTGCCAAATCTATTCTATTACAACGTATTTCTAGGCAAGTGGCTGTAGAGTAAATCTGTACTGCTCTGCAAGGATCCTTGCTCATGAAGGCTTCACCCAGCCCCTCTGGGGACAGTGTTCTGGGGGAATGGGCAGATAAAGGACAGGCCTGCTAAAGGGTGATTTGGGTGCTTGGACAGCTATGTCTGCAGCTCTGCAGTGGAAAGTTGCCCCTCTGTGCAGAGAACTCATAGTGCCAGCCTGCTTGATGAGAAGTCAAGGGGAGACCTAAAGAGAAATAAAATGTCACCAGGGCTGGCATCCTGTGTAAGGTCTGGTGAGACAGTTGGAAACTCAGCTGTGCCTGAACTTGGTAGTTTTAATAAATGAAACTTGTTGAGAAGATATGCCCAATGTGGAGAACCCACAAAGAGCAGAAAGAGGATGTGTTGGGAAAGGCAGGCTGAGAGCTTGACAAAACACGTCCCTGTTGCATCAGGCTCTGTGGCAGCCTCTGCCCTCCTCACCCAAAGCATCTGTGTAAACTTAACCTCAAATGTCATCAGAGGAAGTGCTTATCTGGGCATGAAGAGCTGGTCGTGCTCAGGCCTGCTGGTTAAGGAGGCTCAAATTGCCAGCAGTAATGGTGATGGGGTGTTCTGTGTCACACACACCTCACCAGTTCTTTGGGAGTGGGGATCTCCCTTCCAGCATCCGATGATGGCAGTTTGATCCCAGCTGGAAAGGTGAGAGGCTTTCCCCGTCTCAGGGCTGAGTCTGGTGGGGCAATGGCACAGTTACTGGAACTTGCCAAGCAGCAGATGCACAACAGGAAAGCAGGAGACCTTTGCAGTGATTTATTGTGGCTGTTTCCTGTGGAACTGGCTTTGCATACAGAAAACTGTCACTATCAGTGCAGAGAAATGGAAGGGTGCAGCTGCATGTCAGCAGGTGCTTTTCTGCTGCAGTAAGTAGCAATAGGAAAATAAAAGCCCACCTTACCTGTAGTGAGGTGATAGGCCCTGACTAGGCCCCTGTTAATGGGGCAGATAGGCCCCAAAAGTAAAATTAAGGTTATTCACTAAATGTCCTGTTTTTTAAAAATGATAACAAGAAGTCTTATTATAGCCATCAAGGGGGTATGCAGTGAGGGCAGGGTACTCTATAAAAATGTGGGCTCTTTATTCAGATAAGGGCAGGTGTAAAATGCCTGTTTTATTTTATATTGATGCCTTTCAATGTTTGCATTGACAGGCTCCTTCAGCTCTCATTTTCCCGATTTACCCACTTGTGACACAGCTTGTCTTTATTTTTATGGAATAGTGCAGTATATACATGGTCAAAAGAGGGGAGCAGGAGCTTGGTATTGCTGCTTAGTTAAATGTATGTGCTTGCAAACAAAATCAGCAAGTTGGCATTTGGTCAAGAGAAGCAGCTTTCAAGTTTAGAGGGACGGACTTCTGAATCCAGCAAGAATATTGAATGCAACCCAGATGGCATCCTGGAGGGAAGTTTTGTGGCATCAATTAGCTTGTAGGTGACCATGCTTCCAGCCAACTGAGTTATCTGGCAGCTTGCCACTTGACTGCTAGTGAAAATTCAAGAGCAATGAGATGAAATAGAATTCCTGAGAGACAAAGAGAAAGATGTCTTCACTTGAGAAAAGAGGTTTGTGGATACTGTTTCTTAAATGATTTAAGCTGTCTGCTTTTGTACAGCCACATAGCTCAGCCTCATTTATATACATGTCTTTGTCACATTTGTATATGTAAACCCATTTAAAACTCCTCTTAAGTTTCACATGTAATTCGTTCTCAGGAGGGAATCTGCAAATAAAAGAGCCACCAATAGCTGGACCAGTGCCCACCAGTCCCCTTGTAGCTGCTGGAAGGTGAGCTTAATTTAACATTTCCTTCTGGAAATAACATTGTTCTCTAGATTTTAGGACTTGTGTATTTCTACTGCACATTAAGACTAAATGAAGTTGCTGCACTCTGGACTCAAAATCTGCTGCCAAATCCCTGGAAAATGGGCTGCACTGTAGTGGATTGTAGTAACACAGTTTCAGATCATCCCACTGAGAACTGAGTCTAAAGTGTGGTAAGAATAAACACCTGCATGGAACAGATGTGGGGATGTGACTTCTCTGATGTTAGAATGAACTGGATCAGTTTTCATTGACAGTTTGTGCATCAGCTAACACAACTATTTCTGTATGGCTTTTCCTTTCTTAAAAAAGTTCATTTTAAAGAAACTTAAAATCATCTCCATGTCTCAGCTGCTAACATTTCAGATGGCTTTGGCATCTGTGCAATGAGGGATAATTAGGTTTGTAGAGCAGATGTTCTGGAAGCTGCACTGCAGCATACCTGGCTGTTTCTGGCTACAGAGATTGACTCCTGGGTGCACTTGTTTTCTTTTTATGTAGGAGAATGGCAAATTCCCAAACAGTCTTCTGTGTCCAGTAAGGACTTCAAGATCTCATACCAGATTTAAGCAGTAAATACTTCCCTAAGTGCTTTAGAAATGAACAGTTTTGCTTTCAAGAATTTATTTCAGCTGCTTAGTAGTGAGTTTTTGCTCTGCACTGAAACATGTTGTGGCTTTTGCAAAGTGAGCAGAAGTGTTTGCAAAGAAGTAATGATGTGAGATCTTTCACTCTGTTCTCCTGAGGCATAACAATTTTGGGGAAAAAAAAGAAGCCCCCATGGAAAAGAGAATGATACCATTATCCCAAAACTGCATTTTGTTGTGAACCACCGTGTACTGTACTTCTTGTTGGGGGGAGAAAAGGGATTTTGTAAATAGCCAGATAGGAACAAGGCTATCAGCTGGGAATATGGATGTAGGCTAAGAGTGACCTAGGATTGGCTTTATGAAATACAGAATGTTCTTCGTGGCACTTTTTGGAGCTGTGTTTTTGCTCAGTTTTATCACATCACACCAGGTTGTCTGCTTCTCCCAGTGTAGCTGTTATGAAAATGCTTTTGAAAAGCATTACATGCAAAAAGCTATAAAATGGAGGTCACCTTTTTTTCCAGAAGTTACATCTGATCTTTCAGTGAACAGGTAATATCATATGCAGATGTGCTTTCTCTCATCATTTTGTCAGGTGTGCCTGTTCTTCACAGACAAGAGCGTAGGGAGCTGATCTTCTGCCTTTCAAAGGCAAAGGCATTGGCCTTCATTTCAGAGCAGTCGGGGGTCTTCCCAAGAGGATTTTGCTAGGTCATTCCACCTGGCATTACTCCTCTACAGAACATGGGTTTGTTTTTACAGCTTCAAAAAGATCTATTGTGAGAAACAGCAACAGCTTCAAGGAAGGACCTGGAGACACAGCGCTAGAAAATAAAAGCTTTCAAAGCTTCCCAGGAATGCATGTATGTGGAAAAGTACTACACACTCAGAGTGATATAGTGGGAGGTTTTGGGGGGTTCTTTCTGCTTAGAATCAGAAGTGGGCACTAGTTTCATGTTTCTCTTACTGATGCTATGTTGGGTCAGTGATGTTCCAGTTTGGAGCAAGCTATCTTCAGTTGGAAGTCAATGTCAGGGATTTCCTTGATCTAGTTCTTGTGTTTCTGAGTGACTACTGAAGGAAGAAGCCTGGGCATGCATTCCTAGGGATTTTACAAGTCAAGTCAAAGCATAATGTTATTTTTAGATCTTATTTTTTAAAATGCCTGCTGAAAGAGCTTTCTCTCTCTGCTTTGCATAAGAATGAACCTGGCAATCAGATCTTTATGTAAATAAAACCTGAAGCTCGTTCAATCAATATTTTGTTCCTTTCTTGGCACGTACAGAATAAAATCACAGAAGAGCTGGTTAATTTTCACAATTAATGCTGATCTTGCAACAACAGTCACGATTTTAAGAGTCACCTGAAATCTAAGTCTCTGCAAAGTTTCTGGTCACAGAACTTTTTTCTTTCTCCAGAGGTCACATTGTCATGGCAATGACAATGGAAATTCTGCTCTGAGGATTTTATTTTTCATATTACTTTTGTCAGAATCACAATTGAGAGCCACATGTTTCTGCTCTTTAAATACCCCAGTAATTAGGGAGACATCCTGACAACTGAGTCATTTTAGTGGTTTTTCTCATCTTCAGTACAGGATGAATCCTCCTTGAGCCTGATGCACAGGAAGGTCCAATTCCTTCCTCTCAATTACTTCCAGTAGTTTCTGCAGTTATCTCTCAGCTGCTGCGAGAGAGAGGGGAAGCAAATAAATATGGCAGAGGGCTGCTATGAATATACAACTCCTGTTGCTGGCAAAGTTCAAAGTCTGCTTCAATTTCCACTTGATTCTTTCCAAAGAATGCCTCCAAAATGCTCTAGTATCTTGTCAGGGCTGTGCTCCAAGGATACTGGATGAACTGTCAAAACCCAAAGTACTCCAGACCTTCCTGTATGCAGCAGCAGCTGCTGCAAGGAGGAGCAGGAACAGCCCTTTGTTCCTCCTGCAAGCAACAGCAGGAACATCTTGTAAGGGGCACTGTAATATTTTTGTGCCTGCTGGGACAGTTTATTTGCTTTTTATCTCTGAGGTAGAAAAGTCTCAGAGCTGTAAGGCACTTAAAATTGGGAAACCCAGCTGCTGATCATCAGCACCGAGAACTGAACTTTAAATCTGATGCAGCCAAAGGTGTCCAAGGCTAACACACTGATTCTACACTGGAGTATTTCCAGGTCGTTAATCTTCAGAGAAGGCAAGACCTTGATTTAACCCCTGGGCCCTCTACAGAGTCTGTGTTACTGGTCAGTATAAGAAGTCCAATTTAATCCTCAGTCAGAATTTGAAATCCTGTGGCTTTCCTATTTTGAAGTTCTCTCTGCTGCTCCTCAGGGATCATCTGCTGTGGGTTTATGCAGGAGCTGTGAGGACATTAGTTTTTCCATTAACATGTGACAAATGCTGGTGCTCCTCTCCCACCCAAGGTTTTTGGCATGGTACTGCATTCCTGTCAAGTCATTGCTCTAAGGCTCATGACTCCTCTAAACTCATGGGGCATTTTAAATTCAGTTTATCAGCATGGTCGATACTGCTTGGTGGTTTTGTTCAATATCTGATGTGAATTTTTTTTAAATGCTTTTCATATTTTGTAGAAGTGTCATAAGTAGGACTCTCCTTGTACCCTCTGCTCTAGTGGTGACTCAGCAGCCCAGCAGCTCGCACACCTTCCTGCAATCCAGGCCAAGTAGCCCAGGCTGAGTGGGCTGACAGTCCCAGGCTTAGACAGACCAGATAACATGTGGCTTAAAGAAGGACATCTCTGTTCCTGTTCCTTGCTCAGTTCTTGTATTTAGGGTTGTCTGGCCATCTTTGCCTTTCCATCTGCAAACAGAGTGGTGATAAAATCCTCTCTACAGACTTGTTTTGGCAGCACCAAAAACAGAGGAAAAATGTGGTTTGTTTTCTTGCCTCTAAGATCCTCCTGCAGAAATGGTGCAGGCAGGGGGGCAGAACTTGGGAAATAAAGAGCTGTTGGGTGAGTTCAGTCTCCAACCACTTCCCTTCCAAGTAGGAATAATAGTTTTTTGTCACTGCTTACACTGACTAGAGATAAAGCAGAGTTTTACATGTGAAATATTTCACTGGCAGCTACCAAACCAGAGCTATCCAGCTCTCCCTTTTGGGTGTTTTATGAAGTCTTCAATCAGATCCCCATCTTTCTAGTCCAAGTCACCACAGCAAAGTGTTAGGATTTCTAATGTCTTTTCCATTTGACTTTAGTATTTTGCAATCAATTATACAGACCTTTGGTCTGGTGTCTCATCTGATTACCTCCGTTCAGTACTTCTCTGAGATGAGTACTTGAAAAGCACAACCAATCCATGACACTAATTGCAACTAATGAGTGTGTTTTGAAGCATTCTCACAAGCAAATCCAAGCCCAGCCTAACAGTGCTTCAGGTTACTGCCTGAAGCTATAGATATGTCAGTGCATCCTGACCACCACCACACAGGACCCGTGCATAGGATTTGCTTTCCTTCAGTGAGGATGCTAATTCAGAGCTCTCTCACACAAGCTGCCATCTTCTGAATCTTAATAAAGTTCCTATAAAGATGATAAGCTTTCAGACCTACACTTTGTTTTCAGACTTGATTGAAATTAATCAGCAGGTTTGATTAGTAGATATTAACAAGAGGTGTGATGACAGAATCATTATGTCCTTAAGATACCAGTCTACAAACAGAGTTGACTTAACTGGAGTTCCAGCTCTGTCTCTGCCTGGGGTAAGTTACAGATACATGACAGACATCTAATGCTGAGTTCCACAATGGAACAGAGGAGCCACTGGCTGCTCCTGGCTCCATGTGAATGCCATACAGGAAAGATACTTCCAAAATACAAGACCTGTCAATGCTCATGGCTCCAGAACAATGAAAAGTTGGACCTGCTTCATAGCTGTAGTTGGTTGCACTCTGCAGAGCGGGCCAGCAAGGCAGAAATCCCCAGGGATACCTATGAAGCTGGTAGATTGCTAATGGGGACAGATTTATTGCTTTATTATGGAACAGTAGATGGGTAACTACTGGGCTTAAGGTCACTATGAGAAAGAGGAAGGTAATCAGGTTTTGGCATGAAATATTATTTGGTTTACATGGTGTTGCACCTATCCCTTTATTGTTCACCTTTCTGTAAACCACAGACATTTTTATTCCTCTAATTTGGTTTCATGGATTATCTTCATAATAGATATTTTTGATGTACATTTGGATGAAATTTTGCTTATTCCTGAGGTGCAGTTTTCCCATGTTGGCTCAAGGGACACTTGTCAGACTGCTGTGAGCTGATCCAAATTTGACTTTAAGTTAGTCAAATAAATGTTCCTTAATCCTGGAACATTTGCCTTGAGGCTCAGACTGCAGGAGCCTTCTCTTCTCCAGGAATCTGAAGGATGAGTCTGTGTTTCCAGCAGTAAAAGCAATTCAGTGGTGTGGGTGTTGGGATACTTGGATTCTGTGATATGGATGAGTTAGGAATACCTACTCAGCAAGGCAAAGGGGAGAAAATGCAAGGATGGCAGAACTCCAGCGTGCTCCGAAAACAGGCTTGCATGGGACTGATGTCACTGCTGCAGGACAAAAAGCAGTGAGAACATACAAGACCAGTCTGAAAATCCAGAAAATCTGGTTGTGTTTGAACCTGGGAGGGAGGCCCTGGCAGTTAAAGGCTGTGGGCCCTAATTTGGTTCTGAGGAAAGGCCAGATTGGTGGCAGTGTTGGGTAGCTCAGGTCCAGGCTGTGCCTGCCTGTGCCAGGCTCCATCCAAGGGGGATTTTCTGGTGTCTGTCAGTGCTGAAAAGTGTTCATTAAAGGGGATGGTGCTGGTGTCAGACGTCCACATGCAGGGTTGTCACAGTCTGGTTTTTCTGTAAAGATTAGTTCTTTTATTGACTTTTTGCTGAAGATTGGCATGCATTTCCTGAGGAAAATCTGGACACCCTGCCCTAAAAATAACTGAAGACAACTGGCTTCTGAAGAGTTTGCAGTCAGTCTGTGGCCTTACAGGAAACAAATCTGTTCATGAGCTTCTGGTGAGCCAATTCAATATGTGACTCTGTCCAGTCTTTTACATGTTCTCTTAGCCCAAAGCCTCAACTTGTTCAAAAAATCCCCCCCCAAGTGCAACCTCTCTCCTAAATTCAGGTAGGATTTCGGAGGTCAGTGTGGCACTGTACCCTTGTGCTGGATGTGGCTGCTGCAGGTACAGTGCCACAGTGGGATTTAAGATACGTAACCTACAGTAGTCCATGGCTTGGTCTGAGCTATCAAGCACTTGAAGCTCTGCTGGACTGGGCTGTGTTCACAAAATTGTGATGTGTCCATGTAATCAATGAGTAAAATCAACAGGGCTCTGCGTGTGTACACAAGTGGAGAGGATGAATGGGTGTTTAACTCACTGTCCTGGCACAGGTCTGCAGACCAGGGAAAGGTGATAAGTGTCAGTGTGTACAGTGAGACACAGCGGTGTAAATCGTTTGCTGTGTCTGTATCTACTGGTTTTTGGGAGAACTGTGACTCCACCCGAACAAGAACAGCTGCAATGGGATGGCAGAGCTGCTCAGGGAGTTGAGGCAACTTGTCTGTGCTTCGCTGCTTCTCAGAAATTGGTCTGTCCTTGGCTTCAGCTGCATTTTCATGTGACATTGGACAAATGGCTTAACCTCTCTGGGCATTGTTGCTTAAAATGGAAATGTCAATATTCTTGCCAACCTTTTGAGCTATCACTGGATTAATGGATAAAAATTGATGTATAAGGGGTAAGCATCACGTAGGATGTATTTTATCTTGTTTACTTGGAAAGTAGCTGGGCTACCTTGAAGTGACACAACTGCCAAAAGTGTGCAAGGGAACCTACCATGTTTGCCTGAGCCAAGAGTCACAACACTAAGATTACCTACAAATTCTTCATATTGGTTTAGAAACATATTTTAAGTAGGGTTTATTTAGTGTCTGTAGTGCAGAACTTCCCTTTCTCTGATGGACTCTCCAAGCTCCATGCTTTCAAAAACTGGTTAGGAAGATGACAGCATACACACTGACAACCATGGCCTCCATGAGCAAACCTGGGTAGGCAGAGGAAGAGAAATACATAGTGATACTTCCAAATAACACATCATCTGCTTTACTTAATTCCTTGGATTTTTGCTTTTAGCCTCCTATTTTTTGAGCAAACTTCCTATGCATTGTCATTATAGTTACAGTATTTAAAATGACAGTAAGTATAATATCTTAACTGTTTTTTAACTGATTTTATGGAGAAAAAGAGCCTTAGTATGAAAACCAGCAAATTATCACAAAGAAAGAAAGAGCATTTTAAAGGGAAGGTAATTCATTTTCCTCTACATAGCAGGAGCGGCACATACGTGGACAGGGACTGAAGATCAGGTGATGTGCTGTGGTGAGGTGTTTCTTCCCCTCACCTCCAACACAGCCAGGCTGGACAGGGCTCTGAGCAATCTGGGATAGTGGAAGGTGTCCCTGCCCATGGCACGGGGGTGGAATGAGGTGGTCTTTAAGGTCCCTTCCAACCCAAGCCACTCTGTGATTCTACACAAATTTAAGACAGTGTTTCAATGAAGATCTTTAAGAGTGAGGCAGAGGGGAGGAATCATGTTGGATTCTGTTCAAGGTGACATCTTTCTTTGTGCACATAAATGCTTAGCATTAGCAGTCCACACAGAACCTTGTCCCTTAGACTGGCTCGTTTCTGAGGGTGCCCCATACCCTGTTTCCTGGCATGTAACTCTTGCTTTGCTGTTGTGGAATCGTTGCCTGATGCTTCTGTTTACAGCTGTGGTGCTTCCAACCCTGAGCTGATGCTAAGCCCTTGGATAGTCATGGAAGTGGCAAGTTTTGCTGCCAGGTTGTTTCACGTCTCTGGATTTTGTACTGAAATGGTTGTTTGCTGTGCTGTTCAGACACGTCCTCCTGTATCAGACGGTTCCTGTTTCAGAGTGACTTGGAAATCTTGCAGCATTGTCCTTGGGTGCAAATACACTGGAGAAACAAAGCCATTCCCAGACAAAACAGCCCGTGGAAATAAGGAGCCAGTGGCGGAGAGTAACGAGCACGAGCTGGGACAATACATGAACAATGTGGCTCATAGGGTACCACTTGGTGGCTCTGTGCTGGACCAGGGCACCTCAGTGTTTGGCCCTCTACAAACACGTGGCAAAAGACTTGGCTCTGAGGTTTTTAATTCTCTGCTGGATGCTGACAGCTGGGAAGAAGCACAGAGGCCCAGTTTCTTGTAGGAATAGGGTCTGTGAGTATCTGTCCATCTCCTTGTCTGTGTGGCCCTTTGCTACTTCTTCAGGCCTCTTGGATGTGTTGGTAGAATGATGTTTTCTTTCTCACTACTGGAGAAACTTTGTGTGGCAAATATGGTGTGACTCAAGCTGTGATTGGCAAGGACTGTCTGAGATTGTCCCTCAAAAGCTTGTTGAGGTTTGCTTAGGGCTTGGAGAAGAACAGGGAAGGCTTTGGGCAGGAAAGAATCGGTTGCCATCAGTGTTGTCTGAAGCCAAGCCCTGTGATCACAAAGCCCTGGCACTCAGTAGGGAGGAAGATGTTGGGGTGTTCGTGTTGATTCCTGAGAAGCCACAGCGGCTGTCTGCCTTTGTTAGCCGGCTTCCCTGTTATCCAGTAATCCCTTTGGACACTTGAACTTGTCTGCATTTCTGCCTGGATGGTGGGGGGTGTTGGGAGGCTTCTTGTTTCAGAGCCACTTGTGGTCTTTGAGTGCAACTTTTTACCCTAATGTGACAAAAAGGAGGCACAAAGCCAGAAATAGCATGCTGTGCTGTTTATTGCTTGATTTATTTGTGGCCATGTCTGTCACACAGATGCCAATATGTTTCATCTTCATTTACAATAGCCCAGAATGTTTCACCTGGACTGACACACAGTCCTAGGCCAGACAGGGAGATTTTTCTTAGGATGTAGCTTGTTGATGTGATTTTTTTTTTTTTTAACCCCTGCTTCCCTCTTCGACCTTAAGTTCACTTCTAAAGCTGTGCATGTTTTCTGTGCACAGTTTGGATAATTAAAAATAGCTGCTGGCGGCGCTTGGCTTCTGTGCAGTCTTTTATCAATAGTGCCTCTGAGAATACCTTGTGTCTGCATGAATGGTTTTAAATAGAGTGATGAGAACTTCGTGGAGCAAATCAAACAGGCCTCTTTCACAGCAGTCTTTTTTTTTTTTTTTTTTTTTTTTTTTAACTTAGAAATGCCTAGAAATGATTTTTAAACTCAAAACATACCAATATTTAAAATTTAATGAATTCCTGCTAATCTTGTTTTCTAATCATTGTTAATTTTTCATACTATTGGAAAAGCTCACAGAAATTAGTCCTCATCATTCTGCCCTGTTGATGCCCACAAAAATCAGATTTGTTACGTGGTGTGCAACAAGCCAATGATGAGACATTCAAGAAAGACACTGATTATCTATTTCAGAGTATTGCAGACCTGGCTGCTGGGTGGTGTTCCACAAATGAAGCACACAAACCATCAAAACTTTTTACTATTTATACATTTCAGCAAACAAAGGAATCAATGTTCCTTGGCTACAAGTTACATGGTTTTCTTAGTAATTAGTATCCAGTCCTCTGTTGGATAATGATCCTCTTGCTTCTCGTGCTGATTAGTCTGTGGGCTCAGTCCTTCTCGTGTTCTGGGTGGGTGGGTTTCTTGGGTCCATGGTCTGTGATCTGCCCTTGCCAGAATTACCTGGTACCCAGACAGAGATGATTCAGCCCAGTCTCTGGGTTGTCTTTATTAGTTTCTTCCTTATCTTGGGGGTTCTGCCAAATGTCCTTGTGGCCTGTAAATTCTGCATTCTTTGTGTCCACTATCAGTGGCACATCCCTCTCCCCAGCCTTTGTCAACCTCCCCCTAGGTCTGAGATCACTGAAGCATGTCCAGCCTTAAACCTTAATGAGGCAATGCTAGCAACAAGTAATTTGTTTTTCTAACACCTGGACATCACTTAGAGCTTGTTGGCTGCTCTCTATTTCATGAAGTAAATCTCTCTTCTTGTTGATTAGGCTTGAAACTATAGAAAGATCCAACATTAAAGAACATACTTTCTTAAGAAAATTTTACATGTTTTGCATGTCACAACATTGTGAAGAACCCAGTATGGTGGGATTAAGGGGCTGGTGCCAGAAGGTATTTAAAAAACTATCAGTGAAGGTTGCTACCTAATCTCCTTCACTGATTATCTTGGGCTCTGAAACTCAAGACATATCCCATTAAAACCAGAATTCTCATTTAAGAAAACTCTGTGAATGTACTTCTTTTGTCCCGTTCTGCAGAAACCTCCTCCTTGTTCTGACCACAAATATCAGAGATATGTGGTCATGTACACACACACTGATAGTGGGTCTTCTCTTTGGAAGTATCAGCTTCCCATTCCTCCTAAAATCCAAGAGGAGACAGTAGCATTTCAGGATGTCTCAGTGCTGACCCTTGTGTTAATTAGTATCTGTCAGTCTGATGTGGGGGTGGTTTTCAGTGTCAGCCTTTCTGGCTTCACTACTGTTCTTGAATTTCAGTGGGAATTCACTATCCAGGCCTAAAACCTGCTAAGCAGTGACACAGGAGCAGTGCCCAGCTCTTCTCCTGGTCTGACTGGCAGTATATAAGAAGCTAAATGAATGTTAATGCTTTCCTGTCGACTGGCAGCTTGGTTTACTTGCCTCTTTCATCTTCTGCAGTGAAGTATGTGCTTTCTGGCTGAGTCATTAATAAAACAGCCAGTGGGTGATTTATTTCACCCAAAGTACTAGTTGGCCATTGTGTCTCCAGTGTCAGCAGTGAATGGCTTTTCTGCTGTTGTCATGGTCTCCCCCTTGGTAATCACAAGGATTCAGGAGAATGCAAAGGACCAGTATCATGGGGAACTTGCTTACCACAAGTCTTGCTCCTATTGTGCTCTTTGTGCAGTTTTCAACTGAACATGAATCCTCTTTCCCTGGGAGACACCAGGACCCCCTGGGCCTCTCGGTAAGAATGCAGGGACCCTGTCACATCCCTCGTGGTGCAGGGCAGATCAGACTGCTATAGCCAGCACAAAGGAATATATATATTTTCCAGGCTGGTTGTCTGTCCTCCTTCCTGGTCCGCAGGTTGTCTTACCAACTATCTCTGTGTGTCTGATGTTTTCATGGTTCCATGTCTTGGCTTTGTTTGGGCTGCTGTGGAAAAAAATCACTGGTTACTTATCAGTCCTAGAAAGATATATTATCTAGAGTAACAGAGCTGCTCTATAGTCTCAGTTAAGCCTGAACTAAACAATTTTGATGCAGTGAGCAGAACAACATGATCACCTACTCTGAATATAAGATCTATTAAGGAGATCCTATAGGATCTCTTGGATCATTATATAAAAGGTTCTTCCTCTAGAGAGTGTCAGAAATGGGCTCAAGTTAATTGTTCTGGATATGGACCACTGTTCAGTTATCAAAATAATTTGGTTCAAAGCTAAGTAGTTCAGTAGTGAACTATGATGTAGCAAAAATGATGTCCTGGAATATCGTGACACACAAAGTTCTGAAATAGATCAGAAGTCTAACATAGGTAGCTTAGACCAGAAGATTTTATTATAAAAATGAATGGGATCCTTTCCCTTGCTAATTCTGGGATATAATAATCTTTACCACTTGTTTGCAGCCATTAAAAAATCTGGAACAAGTCCTGGTTCTAGGAATGCCCTCCCCTTTGGTTTTAGTGGAAGCTGCACATGCACATGCTGGTTACTGCTTGGAACTTTCCAAGACAGTTGTGCAAATTCTTGCTCCAGGATGTGCTATTTCAAGCAGGTGATTACACTGTATACTCTCAATGGCTTCAGTACAATGTGCATTTCTTTACATGCAGATGATTTTTTCTGTTTTCTCCTTGTTCTTTCCTGATTTTTTTTTTCAGGCATATTTTTGGCATCTGCTGTCAAAAAATTTGCCCCTTCATTAAGATGGCAACTTTAAAAGACACTGAAAAGCTGAAATAACCATTCCAGCTGGTATAAGCAATTACAGATATTTCCAGACAGCAAAATGACAACCTCAGTGAAGCTTGGACAATTGCTACAGAGACGTTAATCAAAAGGGACACAGGCAGATTCCTGTGAATTATTAAAAATGCAATAATGTTTCTGAAGCCTTGATATGCCCTGATGAGCCATGCTTAGGGAACAGATTTTGCCTGTCCCAAGCTCTCTTATCTGGTGCAGCAGAGTAAGAACTGAGCAACCTTCTCTCGTTGCCTTTCATCATGTGGAACATCTTTTCAGCTCTGTCTCTCCGAGGCTGTTCCATTGTGCTGCCGTTCCCCTCCCACCCTTCCGCTTTGTTTGCTTGACAAGGAGAAAAGGCAGAAAGTGAAGCACGGAGCCACATTTCCATAAGCTTACACAAACTATTTCTTTTCCTTTCTGCCCCAGACAGGGTGCTTATAATTAGTGAGCCCTGCTGTGGCTGAAGCAGAGTTTTTAGAAGAAAGCTGTGGTGGTTTCTTACCAGCAAGAGTGAAAATAAAACTCACGCAGTTCATCATTAATTTGGGGAATACTTGTTAGCCTCATAATCCAGGCAAATAATTTCCTTCAGCCATGTTTGTTAGAAATACTGGAGCAGAGACCTGGTGATACTTTTCCCTATCATGCTGAGATCAGACAGTGCTGGCAGCATTTGGTATCTTGAAGCTGGCTGTAGAATTAAAAGCTTCTTAAAAAAGCAGGCTATTAAAGTGGCACTGAGAAAACTGGTTACACTGCTTAGTGGTTGGGTGGGATCATCTGAGCATCTGCTGTTAATTGAAAGTGGACCCACTTTGCAGAATGCAGGCCTGGGATGACAGGGTGTTTTTTGTGTGTATTTTAAGTCCTCCTGAAACTGGCAGTATTGAGCTCTTGGGTTTTGACCAACAAGCAGCTCTAGTGTTGAGAGAGAGAAGAAAGACAAGTGGTGAAATAAAACTTAAAGGAAATTTAAATTCCTGCATGGGAAGTTTTGAGTGTAAATGGAGTTGCAGATTCTTCCTGGTAAGAATTTTAGAGGATCTGTTTGGTGGTAAGATGGGAAATACATGATTATTAACCTTTTGGTCTAAGTGATAAAGAGAAGTTATTTCTGTCACTGTTCTTAATACTTGCTGGGTCATTATCCTGTCTTGTAAGGAGCTAAAATGTTACCTCTCCTTCTCTAACCCTGCAAAGCTTATTCTCTTGTCCTTTTTTAGTAGAAAAGGAATGAAAAAAATACACTGAAAAGTCTGTACATAGACCCTGGCTATGAAAGTCATGCTGTGTTGCAGCAGCTGAAGAGACGAGTCCTTGTAAGTAATGCCCCAAATTTCCCTTTGGTTTGATTTAGACTCTTGAGTGTCCAGAGCTTGTTGGTATTCCCAGCTGAGTGTACAAAGCTGAGCTCCAAATTCAGGTCAGATGTAGTGAGAGCTCAGGACTTCTTTACACACTGCAGGAAGGACCAGCATCTTCTAATGCAAACTGCTCATGCAAAAATTATGCCCCCACTATTGTTTTTGCCATGCAGTAGATTCTTAGAACTGTTGATTCTCATTTAATAGATGTGATATGAACACCCGTTCATTAAATCTGCCTTATATTTTTTTTCTTTTTTTTTTCTTTTGATGATCACAGGGAAGTTTGGTTATTTCTGCTGTAAACATGAAATTGCATTTTTAAGTTCTATTTATTTTTTCTGGAAAATTAGTTCTTTCTGGGAACTTATACCACTGCTTGACTGAGAAATGGTTCTGCTGGGGAGGAAGAAGGATTTGAAAAAGGATTTGACTTCCTTAAGCAGTAGAGATTCAGAATTTGAAAGGTAACCAGGCTGCACCCAGTATTGCTCAGTTTTTATTCAAGTAACTGAAATTCTTTTTAAGTCAGTCCACTACAAAACAGATTTATCACTTAACTGAGTTTTAATTGACCCTTTATTATTATAATGATGGGAATAATGCTCTGGTAAATGTATTTTCCAGTTGCTGACTTTGGTAATAAAAAATAGCCTTAGATTGCAAAAGAGAGAGAGAAACCCAGTTTTGTGGAAATAGGCTGTCCTTCCATTTTAAAGATAAGAGGATCTTCTCTTAACCTTGCATGGCACTCCCTAACTTGTTTCCTGTCTTTTCTTCATTATGTTGGCTCCTTGCCTTGAAGAGGGGATGGCTTTTTAATACAGCTACTGAATTTCACCAACTCGCAATCTTTCAATCCAATTACTATGGTACATTAGCTCCTGACTCTCTCCCTCTCCAGCTATAGCACTTGTGAATCAAGTGTTTGTTTTTCATTGCAAGTTTTTTGATAGAATCAAAGGATTTTCTCTTTTTCTCTTATGCCTCAGCCTCCATTGTCAGTGGGGCTCTCAAATGGTAATGACACCGGTTTTACATAAAGCATCAGCTCGGCACTGGCTGCTGTGCTTTGCAAGATAAAGCTCCTTGTAAAACTGAGCTTGGGGACAAAGCAAAGGTTCATGTTCCAGAGCTGCAAACATGGCTGGAAAAGGGTTAATCCTGGCTGGTATTAGTACTGTCCTAAAGAACAACCCATGCACTTCCCTCCCCTGAGAATAGCAGTATTAGTTTAGTAGAAGATTTTGTATTATATTCATCTGTTTGAGGACAAAACAAGGAATGATAAACATAATTGTTAAATCTAAGGAATGTGCCATAAATTCTGAGGGAAACAATGTTCTTGTCTGGAAGGGATGAAAATTCTTTATTCTAGAAATTACAATTTTGAAATAGTTGTGCTTGGGGTGATAATAGCTCATGGATGAGCAAAAGATATTTATTTGAAATTATAATGGGATTTGTTTTTGAATTTTAAGCCCACAGGGTGTTCCACTGAGTGCCCTCAGTGTGATTTGACTTACAGCACTTGGTTCAGGCTCTGGGAGGGGAGGGCTTGGCCTGTGGGTTACACTGATCCTCAAGTGGCTCCAGAGCCTGGCTGGCTCCTGGCATCCCTTCAGGTGAGGGCTGCCCTGCTCTGTGCCATCCAGGAATGTGAGTGTGCTGCCAGAAACCCCTGCAGTGCTGCCAAGGGTTGTCCTTGTACATCTGGGCTGTGCTCCGTCTTGTCCTTTCCTTCCTTCCCCTGCTGATCCCTGCTCCCAAGGGCACTCCACAGCCATTGCTGTAGTACACACACACCAGCCCCAAAATTATTGAGCTGTGATTGGACGTGACCAGTTTTGAGATGTAACACTTATTTTCTGTGGCTCATTCTAGTTTAATCTGTGAAGTTTGGCAGAGAAAACTGTCACTGTGAAAAGCTGTGATACCTACCCTGATATTTCTTTTAGTGCTCAACATAGTTGGTGTTTAAGTGGACAGATTTTTGCCTCCAAAGTACCTTGCTTTATGCTAGTTCCAAATGGGAACTTGATTTCTAAGCCAGTTTCTGCTGCAATTTTTACTGAGAAGTCTTGGAAGTAGCTGGGGCCGGATGCGCTGTGAATACATTAAAGCAAATCCTGTATTTGTGCTCCATTCCCTGGTACAGGAATTGAGCATCTGTTTTGACTGGCAAGTGTCCCTCAGCTGTACTCACACATACAACATCACATGGGAGTTTGTGGACAAATGAGATGCATACATACAAGATATCTTGTACATTCAAAAATGTGCAAATGCCTTCACTGCTGGCAATAGAAAGAACTGAACAAAATACACCAAAAGATACGGAATAAATTCCAGGTATAGCAGCATTTTTATCAAAGGGAATATATCAAATTTATAGCCTGCTGACAGTAAGTTGAAAGTTTTGAAAACCTCTTTTGTTACACAAGTCTAATGAGGGGATTCAATACTAAATGAAAGGTAAGTAACTTGAAATATGGGCAAAGCAGAGGCGGGCTGGTTACCTGGTAGTGCCACACCCAGTTAATGTGACATAGCCAAGGATATTGAGACACACTGTAGATGTCCACTTGGAACTGTACTCCTCCACACCTGTGAGGTTGTGTGATTCATCCTTTACAGGTAGAGCATTCCCACCTGGGTGTGCAGGGATCCTGCAGGTGGTCTGTCACCATGGAAGGTACCAGAAAGGATTGGGGCTCAAAGGAAGGGGCAGCCAGGAACCCTCCGTGGCTCTCAGGCCTCATACCTTTGAAATCCTTCAGGGATTCTGCAGTGGATTATACCATTAAAAATGTAATGATGTAATGGGAATAAACACTCTTAATCTGCTGAACCAGCAAGATGTATTTGAATCAGTAAGCATCAAATAAATACTAAAATAGTCCAGAAACGTCTTTCGAAAAATTGTATAAAGTTGACGTTTGTGTTGTAAATGTACTGCAGTAGTGTCAGGAAAATATTTTAAAGTAAAGAATTAACTCAAAACTAGAGAAGTTCTTAAAAAGATTTTAATTAACAAAATAAATCCCAAACTTTGCATATAGCAAAATGCAAATTTGAGGGAGCTCAACAATGTCATTCCAAGACCTGAGGCAGAATTTAATTTCCATTCTTCACACTCAGTTAATGGATGTAGCACAGCCAGAGTTTTATACACTTGTAGCAGTCCCTGTTTTTAGCAGCAAGCTGCTGCCTTGGGTGAACTAAGTTGGATGAACTAAGGTGTGCTGTGAGCTCACTTCTTATGAGCAGCCTGCCCAAGCAGCCTCCCTGAGCTTCCTCCGAGGTAGAGCACAGCTTTGTCCTGTCTTTTACTCCATAGCTGCATCACAGGTGGGTTTGGGGCTTTTCTCAGTCCAACAAGGCATGTTTCATTATTACAGGGAGGCAAAATTTGTATATACATGGGATGAATTGAGCTCAGGAGAAAACCAAACCCTTCACAATTTTACAATGAAATGTGGTACTACTTAACCATCTTGCCACATTTTGCAAGGAAAAATATTTCAACCATCTCACCCTTACTTCAGATTTTTTATTGTATTTATGGTGTGGATTAAATTCTCATTTAAGCTTAACTTTGTGTTCTACTGCTTCACTAAAATGAAAAGGTTGTATCACTTCAAATACCAATGACAAAACTGTTTCCTCTCTTTATAAGAGAGAAGATTATCCATATATATACACATACACACCTATACTAATTATGTACTCAGTCTGTTTTCAGAGTGATTCTGAAGATGTGCTCTATTTTCATTTAGTTTGTGTTTTCTTCTGGATATGCATCTTTATTGTCACTATTTTGATGTTCTTAGGAGTGGTTATAAAGAAAACTGCAGCAGCACCTTGATTGATGAATTATCTTTTTTAAAAGAACTGTGAAAAGAAAGACAAATGAACATTTCGTCATTAAGTATGTTTTGCATGTTTTTCCAGTTTTGAAGTCAGCTCCATCAGTTTCTCCAGCAGAACTGGGAATTGGATACACACTGTTTGTATTATAGTACTTAATCTCATTCTGTGCTTAAAATATTAAGAAGGAGCTGTTACACTGAGGCTCTCAACATTGCTAATGTGGAATTTTGAACAGTTGTTGACAGCAAAGAGAACATTGCACAGTTTTCCCCGTTTTAGATAAGACCATGAAGGGGAGTGTGCTTAAAATAATAGGAATAATATGTGTTGGAGAGAAATCAGCTCTTTAGACAGGGTTTTCTTACACACTTTGCAGCAAGGAGGAGATCGGAGGGTCTGCACAAGCCCTGAACAAGTGTCTCACCCACTCTGTGTCACACTCAGATTCCTGTACCTTGGGGCATGAGCTGCCAAGGCATCATGTGGAGAGAACGTGTTCTCTTTGGAAACACAAGGAAAGAAAACTTCTGTGGATGCATCGCTATGCAGTTGCCTTTATAATTTATGCCTCTTTCTTGTTTCATTTCAAGCTTCAGCTCTGGTGGTGGTGAGGAGCTGAATCCCATTTTGCTGCTCCTGTCTCGTTTGAGGCTCCGCTTCCAGCACGTGGTGACAGGGTGACCCAGATTCCCAGGAGTGCCTGTGAACGCCGTGTGGATGCACTGCTTCCTAAGCCCTGGGTTAGCACGTCTTACCCCAGCTGGGCCATGTTATTTTCTCTCCCTGCTCATCAGTGCACCTACCAGTAGAGATTTCATATAGTTAGCATTAACTAGCAGCATGTGTGCCCAGATAGTGTGTGAATACAAATGGAATAACAGTTGGATGAAGGGGCAGACAGGTGTGTTTAATAACACTGATCAGTGGGGGGGAGGGAGGAAGAGAAGCCCACAGGCACAGGAGGCTCATAGCGGAGCCTGAGAAGCCATGAAGTCAGGTAAGCTGGAGAGGGATGGAAAAGCCACATGGAGCTAAGATGAGGGGGGTGGCTTCTCCCTGCTTATGAGCAAAAGGAAGAGAGAGTGGGAACAGATGGCTCTAAATTGTATAGCCCCCTGATGCTCCTGCCTTTCTGGGATCAAACTGTGCTCGACTTTTTATTTGAAGGTGGAACTGGGGCTTTTACAATAGATGTATAGAAAATCAGACCCTTAAAAAAGAAAACCCAGAATTCTGGTAATTCCTGAAAAGGAGAAGGCTTGTGCTGTACACATTTGTAACAAGAGAGTGGGATGCGAACAGTCAGGAGCCTTTTCTGATGGGTCATCATGTTCAAAAGACACCAGTCTGTTCACCTTGGATGGTCTTAGTTTGTTGTGCTTTTTCTTCCTCCTCCCCTCCCCCCAGCCCCCTGTTCTTTTCAGTAAAAGCAGGGTAGTTTGGAGCTTTATTTCCAGCAGCTTTTTGAGGTCAAACACTGTAACTAGGTAGGGGTTTTTTACCAGGAGTCCTTATTGCTCTCTGTAGCCTCACTATGTTTAAAGTTGGTTGTTTTGTTGTTGTTGTGTTGAGGGTGGTTTTGGTTTCTTTTTTCTGTAAAAGCACTTGAATCCTACAATACCAATATATAAAGTTGATGTTCCTTGACACGGCAGCCTGAATTTTTGGCTTACCCGAGGACTGCCCTGTGAGTGGGGCACTGCGGGATCCCCAGTGAATCCTGAGATGCCAAAACAGATTTTATTTTTTCTTTTCTGTGCAGTAAATTATGAATGTTTTTAGGAGAGACCAGGCAGAATCATTGAGAAGGTAAAGGTGCATCCCAGACTGCACCTGCCAAGCAATTAGCAGAGCTGGAAAAATAACTTGTCTGAAATCTCCAGTGAGTGAGAGTGCCTTCTTGAATCCCAGTGCACAGTGGTATCCTGTGGCCTGTCTTCTCTGTGTGCTGCTCCTTTCTCTTAACCAGAAGGATGATTTTTAGCAACTAGACGGTTTCCTGGCAGTCCATTAGGCAGAAGGACTTTTTTTGCTGAAGTTCCAGGAACATCCTGCATGATGCATTGCTCTCTGTGGACACTGCAATTGCAAACACCCTCCTGCTCTGAAAAGCTTTTAATATGGTAAACTACTAGAAAAAATGAGTAGCTTGCAGTAAGGCTCTGGAATGCTGCTAGATTTTATACAGCTTCTCAAATAGTTTTGCATATTCAGCAGAATGACTTTTCAATCTCAGGCTTCCCATTACCCCCTGGTCTCAGACATATTCCTACTCATTTTTCCAAGTGAACTTGGAGGCTGTGGAGGTCCTGGAAGCAGTGCTCTTTTCTTTGGGATCTCATTGCCTTTTATAAGTGCTTCAAAATGTGTCAGTAACTACTGAATTTGGGTCCAAAAGAATTACTGAGAGGTGCCTGATTCCTTTAATTATTATATTTTTTCATTTTCTATCTTACCTTCTCTGGTCAGATCTTCATCCCTACACTGTATATCCCATGCTCCTCTGAAATATGCTTAATTCAGTTAAGTCTTTTTTGATGTGTATTGCCAAGAGTTTTGTCAAGCCAAGAGGTTTTTGTTTGTTGAGGAAAACAAACCATGGAGTTTCAAACCCTGCCGTACTTGGCTGAAGGGCATGAAAGCCTCGCTGCTGTGCGAGCAGCCCGTGGTTGTTTGCACAGAAACATGGGTGTGCAAGTTATGAACCCTCAGACTACAGGACAGTCCTGTGTCTTTAGCCAGCACTGGGATATGTTGGCATAACTCAACTGGGATGTTGCTTTAAGTCTTATAGGATGTTGCAGACTATATTTATGGCCTGTTTGCAGGACGGCTGGTCTCCATTAAGTACCCTTTCCTTTGGCTGTTTTACTCTGTTGACCCTTCAGGGAGGGTAAACATACATCTGTCATGAGAAATACTGAGGCAATTTCATGTCCTTGTTCACCAGCTCCTGCCTCTGGAGATGGCAGTGGCTTTCTGGGCATCCCTAGGATGCAGCCTGGGGTTTGACTTTTTGGGCTGAGCTGAGTTACTGGAGTGGGATAATGATGGCTTTTAGAAGGGCACGAGAGGACACAAAGTGCAGCTCAGAGAAAAGTTAAGAGGACACCCTTGGTTTCAGTTCATGGGGTCCATCATACCACATGGGTGACAGGTGCAGTGAGTGGGAGTTGGCTCTGTCAGGAGACTGTTGGGCAACTGGAAAGAAATCCAAGGAGGCAGACACAGCAAGAGAGGGGGGTCCCCGTTGGAGAGGAGGGGCAGGGTGTCTGCAGCTTTAGTTAGACATCTTCCACCTTCTTATGGAGTCCCTTGAGAATTAAAAACATTGCATGTGTGGTACTGGGCATTTGGGACAACTCTTGACCAAAGTTTGAAAGAACCCTTGGAAATACTGCTAGCCTCTAAAGGGAGCCTGCTTGCTGTTGCGTTTCTGGGACTGACTTATTTGTCATCAGATCACAGCCTGGCCTTAGGGTATTCTGGAAGGAGTTTATTCCAGGCCAGTTCAGACAGGTGAAGGCAGTAGCAGTGACAGCATGAAACACCTGCTGATTTTGGATTGCCTGGTGTCACGTCTCAAGCAGTGGCTTACAGAGAGCTGTCTGGTACTGAACTGGGAGAGCAGAGGAGGAGAATTTACCGTGGCAGCTGGGAAAAAACCCTGTGGAACATGGCAAGTGTGCTGTGGGCAAACCCAGCAGTAGCTGCTGCCCTGAATGCCTAATGCTTTTCAACTCAATTTAAAGGATTCCCATGGCATGTGAGAAGGGTGCTAATGATCTTTCCCTCTTCCTCTGTTTGTGGCAGGCATTTGAAATCCAGCAGGAAGAAAGCCTGCAGACCAAGAAAGTCTGACTATAAAGTTCTTTTCAAGTTTCGTTGAGAAAAAAATTGTATTTTCTTTTTGTCTGATTGTTTTATAAGACTAGCAGGATGTTTCTAAAATGCTGGCCTATGTTATTGCCAAAGTTAAAACATATGCAAGAATGTCTGTGTGCTTGTGAATACTGCTTGAAATTACATGTTCTTCTATTCTGGGATTATGTTCGTCAATTATTTGATGTGTCTTGATCTCCCCCATAAAATTCTTGTGTTCATCAGTGAATGTGTTGGACACCTATGAGGGCAGAACTGAGGTTGAACAACTCTTTCATGTGCAACGTAACTTTTAAAGCATATATTGTCTAGATAATGCCGTGTGTGCTATTTATGGCAACACAAATATTTCAAGATTATGCCTGGAGCAGTGACAGCAGGGAGGATTATAAGAATTTGTAGATTGTAATATGCAAAGGTAGAACATATAGTCTTATCTGTCACATGGGGGAAAAGCTCACTGGTGGCACGGAGAGCTGAAAATAATAGGGACAAAATCGGGGTGGACCCTGATATGCTTTGAAACTGGCACTGGACAGCATCCTGTGCCAAAGGGAAAGGTCACTGGAACCACAAAATGGGCAAAGTCTGCACGGCTGCTGACCGATCTGGAGATGCTGGGAGGTTATGAGGGAGCCTGTGGTTAGATGTGAGTAACAGGTACAGGTGCTTTATCTTCCAGTTCAATTCAGTTTTACATGAATTAATAATTCCAAGCAACTGCTTCTGTCAGTGATGAGGATCTATCATGTAACTTCAGTGGTCTGGGAGAAAGCAGTAGGTGGTTTGCTTTTGGAGAACAGCTCCTCTTTCACTACTATTCTCTGGCAGACAGGAGTTCTGTTCTCACTGACATGAAAACTGCATGCAGAAAGCAGAGGATGTGAAGATGTGAACAGGTATCTCTTTCTTCATTCTCCTGTGCATGGTAAAAGCTACAGCTGGGTAGAAGAACACGCTGTTGGTTTCCATATTACAGAGTCTTTGGTGTATAGTGTTGAACGCTATAAAAATAAACTTGAACAAATATATGCTCTTCTAACTGTCAAAAATCACAAAAACATGCACTGGGTTTGATGAGCAGTTGTCTAGGAATTGTAAATATATTCCTGAGAAACTGAGTTTGACAGACAGGGGAGGACATGCAAGCTGCAGGATTTCAGCATTTTTGAAATCTCATTTTCATTCCTGGACTCTCCGTCTTCTTTTGTGTGCACATGCACAAATACCCATGAAGACAGTGTTCACTGCAAGCTAGTTCCTGACTTTGATGGTTTAGAAATCTAAAATGGTGCTCTTTGCATTTCAAACAGTGTTGGGTTTGCTGTAGTGTAGGGGTGCCCTGAGCAGAAGCATTCCCAGAGGGATGGATGTTGACTGCTGGCTATGGAACAGGCACCTTTTTGAGGTAACCCAGAGTTTGCCTAGAGAAGGGGCAGGTTGTATTTTAACGAATCTATTGCAATATTTTTCTGGAATAAGTATTGGGGGAAAACTATTTTGGTAAACTTTCAAGTGCAGATTGCTTCCCAGAACCTTATTTTCCTTCTCCAGTAATTGCCTTAGGCTCCTGCCAACAACTGCTCATCCCTTGCATATGGAAGGGCAGTTGTGGGCAGGGGGGCAGCCTTGGTAGGTGTCCCAACCAGCCCCCCTGCCATGCAGCTCCACAGAAGGATGGGAGGAGACCCCAATGGGAAGCTCCGTGGGGCACAGGCGGCGCTTTGGTCTCCAATTCAGGGGGTTGATACCATTTTCTGTTTCTTGGACACTGCAGCCAGTTGGCCTGGTGCTGATATTCAGTTTGCCCACTTCTTGAGTGCACTTACTTGTGTAAATCTGCTCAAGCGTTTAAGGCTGAAAGAGCAAACAAACAGGGGAATGAACAGACGGCTCTGCTGGCTCTGGAGGGGTCGCTTGCCTCTCTTTCCTTGTTTCCGTGAATGTGGCCCCGTGCAGCACACACAATGCTGTCTGTCAGCTCTCCTTTCCTGGATGAGGCTTTGCTGTGAAGTGTAAAGCGCCGTCTGTGCACCCAGAGCCTTTGCTCCTTTAGAAATGCTCACTGGAGGCTGGACACACGCTCCTTCCTCTTCCTCAGTGTTGGTTCCTCTGCTGCTGCCTCTCTGTGCCCCAGTGCTGGGGCAGGATGACTGGGATGGACTGAGTCACAGGGTCTGCCAGGAGGAGTCACCTCAGAGCGTGGGGGCTGCCCACAAATGAGCACAGGGAAGTGTGTTTGAGGGGAGAGCTTGTGTGCTCCGTTAGGTGGGGTCATGCCGAGGGAGGATGGATGGAGCCCTTTGGTCATGGGTATTCAAATGGCCTGGCTTCTCCCATAACTGCTGGGCCTCTGCTTTGCAAGTTAGGGTAGTGAGGACTGGCCTGCTCCACATGCTGGTCATACCACAGGGCTACTTATGGGGTGAGGCTCTTGTCATCTAATAGATTTTCTGCTCCAAAAGTACCTCTGCTGTTCTGTTTTAGGTTATGGTTTGGTTTGATACAGTCCTGCACTTACAACTGAAGAAATGTGACTGATTTTGAGATTTGCAGATTATTTTTCCATTCTTTTTTCCTTCTATAAATTGCAACGGTTTTGTTAATCCTTTGTTGGTCACCCAGTGAATCTTTATTTTTTTGGATGCTTTAGTCTCCCAGGCTATTTGCAGGGGTTCTTAGAAACACCCTTCTCTTGCAGAAAGATCTTGTGCTTGATCTTACTATATGCAGTGTAACACCTTCTGCATTTTGGCACAGAGCTTTCTGTGTATTACCCTGCCTGCTTTGTCATTTGTGTCATCCCAACCTTCCTACCTTTCCATCTTGCACTCCTGATTTGAGTAAGTTGGACAAAGCAAACTTTCTGACCAAATTCAGGTCAGAGTTTCAGGCTGTATTTCTCATGGGTAATTTAATTTTGCCTATTTTAAATTTCCATGTAAGCACCTCAGACATGACATTTCTTCCAGTCTTCTCATCTGTGGCAATATCTGTACTTTTTTTAAAAGGCTACCACATTCCATCCTTGAGTATCTGGTGTTATAAAGGTTTAGGGAGTGACTCAGTGCAGAATCGATCCTGACAGTGTGTTCTGAATTGAAGGAAAACTGTAATGACAGAAATTCTGTCATGGAAATTCTGGGCTCTTGTTAAACAAAGGAATGTCACTGGGCAAAAAGGACAAATATCTAAGATCTGCCACATATTTTAATAGTAATTTGTAGTTAAGCCTGGTTTGCTCAGTTTAGTGCTGTATAATGTATTTTGGGCATTTGATCACAGAGTCTCCCAGGAAGAAGGTGGTTTGTGTTCTTTGGTGCCAGATATGTTAGGGACCCTCAGACAATGTCTGAGAAAGGGAATTGGACAGGTTCTGGATGCTTCTGTATCAAGGATCTGATGCAGACTGTTCTACTGCAGCTGAATTTCATCTACTTGTGATCCCACCTGGGATTCTTGGCCCTGTGTGGGAGCCACTTGCCCACATACTCAATGTATTGCTTTCTGCAGTTTTCAGCAGGAGCTGCTGCTGCTCAAATGCTGAAGGACATTCTTTTGGTGATTCCTTGCTTCAGGTGCAGAACGCTGGGCCAAAATAATTCTTGGCATGTTTGCATCAAAATCAGGGTCCTGCTTGCTACACTGCAGTTGATTTTAGTGTTATAACAGAGTGTTTGGCTTTGGTTTAAAATGTCAGCCCTAATCAAACATACAGATGTTCCCTGTTGATTATGTTTAAGGTTTCCTACAAGAGGAGTTTGTATATAAAAAAATTGCAATTTCTGCTCAAGTTCCCTGTGATCTCCAGTGAAGATATAACACCACTGATTATCTTTCCTTCCCCTTTCACCAAGGTAAGATGTTTTCTCACGTGTTTAAAAGGTGCTGTCAGACCCAGCCCTCTCTCCAGGCAATGTGCCCTGCTGCTTTGCATTCATCCCGGTTTCTATCCCTTGCTGTTAAACAGATGTTTAAAATGTCACAGAGCTCACCAGCCTGCCTTTTGCACTGCTCCTTATTTGCCTGCTGGTGATGACCTGCTGCAAGGCTGCAGAGGAGGCAAGGCCAGTGAATTGCATGAGACCTCCTGGGGGGGGGTCACTGGCACAGCAAAGCACTGAGAGGGTCTTACTGGTGGGAGCTGTGGGAGAACCCATAGAGTGAAGATCTGTCCCAGTGGAGGGCAAGGCTGTTCCTCGGGGCAGACTGACCCCAAGGACAGAGGCTTATCCTGTGAAAATTCACCGTGGGTAAGACATCCACGTAGAGGTGTATGTTGTGGGACACCAGGGAACCTTGTCAAAGCAGCTTTATGGGACAGGATAGGAGGAGAGAAAAGGTGGAAGATTTTAGGAACTACCAGTGTGGTGATGGTTCTACCAGTGCTTCAGGAAGTATTCTTCATAAGCTTTTATAGCTCCGGAGGGAATAACCAGAGTGCAGGATTCTGGGACAGACAGGTGGTTCATTCCAGTCTGACCCTTTATTTCTTCTTGATTGTCATGGCTGTGTGAAGGCTGGTGACTAACTGCAGTTCCTCCTGTTCCAGGACAGGGAATTGCTTTCTGCTCATGCACTGCTTGACACAAGAGTCATGTTCTCTTTTTCTGTTTCAGAGTAGAATTTTACCTCCCCAGTAAATGAGTTGCCAAATCCAAACTTGCAGTAAACAGAGGCTGGCTTTCTGGCTAAATTCTGCCATCTGTCTTGGGTCTTGATGTGCAGTATTCTAACCCCAGACCAGGCACTGGTTTCACTGTGCTGCAGGAGTGACCTAGATGACCCCTCCTACTCATCTCTGAGGTACCTGGAACCACATCATTGCATAACTGGCCCTGAACTGTGTCTCTGGGACATCTGCCAAGGCTCTGTGTACCCTTCCTTTGACATTTGAGCATCTCTTTTGATTGTGTGGATCTTGGATCTCACTTGTGTAGAAAAATCCACGTCCTTCTGAGTCGAGACACTTTGGACAAAAGTAAAAAGAAGGCAGCGTTAAGGCAGCTCAGTTCATTTGCATTTCAGGCCTGCCTCAAGTTCAGGCTTCTTTCCACCAGAGGAAGTGGTTCATTACCCCAGTGCTACTCTGCACCTCTGCCCAGCTCTTAACATATTTCTTCTGGGGCTGCTTTGGAACAGTAATCACAGGTGAGAAATCTCCAGCACATGCCAGTGTTCTTGGATCCTTTTTTGGCTTTAGTTGATGAGGAGGGGAAGTGAGATGTGGAGCTGATTGCTGCAAGCCCTTAGGAAAAAAATACTGTGCCTTGTAAAAACAAGTATTTTCCTTATTGCAATTGAGGAGTCAATTAACTGGCTAATTAAAGCAATTTCTCATTACATAATTGAATTCTGGTTCATCACCATTCCTGCTCTGCAAGGCTGCCCCAGAGATCAGAGCCATTTCTGAACATTCTGGATCACAAACAGAAGAGCCATTTGCTCTCTCAGCATTCAGATGCATCCAGAGACACCTGTGTGTCTGGAAAAGGGAGAGGTAATTCAGTGAGACTTCCCTCAATTACCTGTGGAAATACACAATGGAATGTCATCCAGATGGTTAAGGAAAAGGCAGTTTCCTCAGACATGTTTCTTGTGCCAAAGATAAATGGAGAAAGGAGGTGATGAATACTGGAGCACAAAGCCCATGAGGTTTAGGATGCCCAGGGCTGTGGGACTCAGGGTTACACTCTAGAATATTAGAATATCTCAAGCTCAAAGCATTTTGTTGGGTTTGGACTTGCCAGTGCTCATCAAATATACTCTTGAATTAGCTGAGAGGAGAGAGGGCTTTCAAATTCTGGCAGCTTCCTCCTGTACAGAAAGATAGACTGAAGATGGAGTTATTTTTTAATGAAGGATGAATCAGAAAAGTGTCAATGTACCAAAATGTTGTATGGTTATGGAAGGGGAAAAAAACATGAATTACAAGAATTTGAAATCATTTAAAATCTACAGTATGAAATTTTAATGGGCATAGTTAAAATCATGGTGTTAATCTATGCCACCTGCAGGAGAAGAGAAAGGAGGGCCAGGTCAAAGGCATTTGTGGCTGGTGAGCCGTGATTTGACAATGAGGGACTGTGGCAGAGATTTTTCAAGTTGGGATATAAGTAATTCAAAGCCCAGAAGAAATTGGATTTGGCAGTTGATGTGGACTTTGAAGACTGAATGAGACACAATTAAAAGAGCTGCATATAACATGTTCAGCTTCCCTCACTGGGGACACCCAGTGACTCTGAATGCCCTGGTCGTGTTGTACCTTGGAAACAGCACTCGGGTGGAGCAGGAAACATCTTCTCATTTAAAGAGGACACATTACTAGATGTTGTGGGTTTAGTTACAGTTCAGATATTTTAACTGATGTCTCCTTAGTGAACACAAAGTGCATCAGAGAAAATTATTGTGTGGGTTTTTTTCATTTGTTTGGTTTTTTGTTTGCATTGGTTTTTTTGCTGTGGGTTTTTGGTTGTTTGTTTTAAAAGTTATTTTCAGGCTACAAACGTGGGTTCCTTCCTGTCCGAGACAACGATCATGTACCTTGTTCCCTGAGCCCCAGTTCCTTGTTCAGAAATTAAAGGCACTTCTTCTACATCACAGAAGGGCTTTGGGGCACAGTCACTGGGGTTTATAAATCCCTTGTAGTTGTTGATAATGACCTCTAATAGACGTAAGTGGGCTTACTCATGGGATACTGTACTGCAGAATTTACTGGGAAGAAAAAAGTGAGCAAATAGTTAAAAACCCTAAAAAATAACTAGGGCCTCTTGGTAATATTCAGTATCTCTAGAGTATGATGAAGAGAGAAAGGGGCAATGATGGCTTTGAACAGTGGAATATTTTCTGTACTTGGAATTTTGGTCCAAGTACAGAGTGGAAGAAAGGGAAGCAGTGGAGGCAGATTGCAGCATGAACACTGGGGGAAGGAAGATCAGGAGGAATAGAAATGCCTGTGTTCACCTATGTTGTGAGAAGGGAGGAGTGGGTGTAGGGCTGTGAAAGACTACTCCTTAAGTGGGAAAGAGCATTAGACTGTTAATGACTGAGTTATATTTGATAATGTATTGCAAGAAGAAAGCTAACAGAAGTTGGGAAACAACATCTATGAAAACAGCATACTTCAAAAATATTCAGCCAGAAGCTGGAATGCAAAAAGCTCCAGGATGTGTTGTAAGGAGCTGCCTGGCACTGATGGGAACGGATCACCCATAGAAACAAATCTTTTGTGGGCTCAGTTTAGATGGGTTTTGCTGTGCGTGGAGTGTGAGGGGGTTGGTTTTGTTCTATTGCTTGGGGCTTTTTTTTGCTTGTTTGTTTTCCCTATGGCTGGAGTATGGTAGGAGGGGAAAATCCTGGCACCTTTTTTTTTTCTAAAATTCATAATATTTCACTTCTGACTGGCTCTGCTTAGTATCATGATTCTGGTGGAACTCCATTCCCACCCTTGACCAGCAGCATCAGCCTCCATATGTCCCTGCTACCCCGGGTGAAATGGACATTGCTGATTTACCGCAGCTGGCAGATGCTGCTTTGTACAGTGGCAGTTTTTTCCTCTCTTGATCAAGTTATTAGTGTCATTGTCATGAAGCACTCAACATCTTTCAGCCCTGAGGGAAGAGCAGCCCAGTTTGGAACAGAAACCGGTGCATCCTGACAGCACACACTGAAGCACCGCGGAGTTAAAACGTACTCATGTTCCTCATCCCTTAGGAAGCAGTCTAATTCCCAGGCTGGCATTTCTGACATAACTCAATTATGGAATCATAAATAAACAGTTGACATAGGCCAGGGAACTTCAAAGCAATCAGTATAGTTGTAATATGTTCTAGCTCGATAAATAAACCATGCTGGTATAGTCTAAAGGATGCTTCATTTTTATTTTTTTTTCCTTCTGTCTTAGATCAAAGCTTCTTCGTTCAACAGCAGCCTGGCAACTCTCCCTAACCCTTTTCCTTCCCCCACATCCCCTGCTGATCTCTTGGTACAAGCATCATTACCCATGGGACTGGTTTCTCTGCAAAGTATATTCCATCTCCTAAATTAATTGGATACTGATACATAGTTGCATACAAAGTAGTTTTCGGATAATGATTCTTGGTCAGCATTTTTTTTTTTTTTTAAATATTGAATTGACTTGCATAGCCTGGCTCCTTGGGTATCCAGCACTGCTTTTACATTGTCGTGGCACTGGCTCCAAAGAAAAGGTGCCTTTTGCTTCTGTGTCACGGTGCCAAACCTGTCACTGCCTCTGGGATGGCGAGGGGGGTGAGGAGGAGAGGGGAAAGCAGCAGGTGCAAGCAGGCTCCTGCTGGGAGCATTTAAATGCTGACATGTCAGGAGCTGGGAAATGCGTGACAGACAGTTTTCCTGTGACCTGGATCCCAAGAGCTTAAGGAAGTCTGAAACTTTCTTTTTTAAACAAGCTGATATATTTTTGTGTGTGCATGTGGGAGAGTGGCAGGTTTTCACATGGGGTCTGACTGTTTGAGAATCCCTTGTGATGCCCAGGTGTTGAGGCACAAGACCATGTGTTACTGTGCTGCTTCCTGTCCAGAGGAGGAATTTGCCAGAATTATCTGAGAAGAAACCAAAAAAAACTAAAAACCTCCTCCTAACTCCAAATAAACAGGGAAGGAGAAGTCAGTGGTGTCAGCTTCTAACAGCTGTGTTTAAAAGGAATCCTGTCAGCGAGAAGAACTGAAATCTCTAGTTTTAACAGAGTCCAATCTAAGGAGCTGATATTTTCGGATGTACCAAGAGCTCCCTGGTTTGCCACAAGAGACCCATGTCAAAATAGTGCAGAGCCTGTGCCTGGGTCTTTGGCCCAAAACTGTTTGATAAATATTTTAGTGTTTTGCACATCTTGTTGCCAAAAATTCAGAGTCTAAAGCTGTCTTCCAGGGAAGGGGATCTTTATGCATGCTCATGTTTGATTCAAGCACTTGTTCTTACTGTGTGTGCTGCAAAAAAGGCACGCTTTATAATCAATTCTCTACTCCGTTGGCATCCTCAAAGGATGTCTCTGGTCACATCAGAGGCAATCTGCTCTCTGTCTTTTATAGTACTGTGATTTGTTTTGCTTAAAATTTCATTGTGTATGAAATCATCTGTCACCCTCTGCAGAGACCTGTCAGGGCACTGTCTGTGTACCTGCCCCTGCCTGCAAATAACAAAGAATTTTCTCTGCTGCAGGCTGCCCGTCTGCCCCCCCCCTTGGCTGAGGGAGAAATGGTTTGCTGAATTTTCCTAGCCCGTTTGGTCTTTGGCCTCTTTGCTTGTGCTGCCCTGAGGATGCCAATTAATGTTAATCTGAAGGTATAAGCTTCTCTATTAAGTCTTGGAGTAATGCCATCGGCTGGTCCCACATGGGTCACCAAGCAGCTGTCAACAATAACGTTTATTGCATTTTTACTTCATATCCTTTACTTCAGGTTTGATCACTGTGGCTTATATAAAGCTCAGAAATGGACAAAATTCTAAACTGTGGTAAAAGCCAGCAAGTGAAATGTGGACATGACAGCAGAGAGTTTCTAGCCAGCATGCAGTCATTGACAATACAGAGGAAGGAGAGACAGTGAAATTAAGTGCAAATAAAGTGTGTTTTCAGATTTCAGACAAGAACCTTGGAATTTTCCTTGTCATGTAAGGATGTGATGTTCAGTAGCACACTTGAATTAATGTATTTAACCTTATCCTTAGTGGTGCTGCGTTTTCTGTCTGCCCTTGCACACTCACCTCTGAACAACTCTCAGGGTGATACTTGCCTGCCTAGAGAACAGTAAGAACCCATGTCACATTTATGCTGCTCCTCGTGGTTTTTATTTGTTTAACCAGTGAGGGGGACAGCTTGGACCCAGGGCAGCTTAACTGGTCCCACATCATAAGAAAAGTTACCTTATTCATCCTACAATGCCTGGGATAAGGACTTGGATAAAGCGAAAGCAGGATTATGCTGGTGATGCGGGAGCTGTGCTGCGGTGCCAGCAGCCTCTCTGGGGCACCAGGGCTGACTCTGGCAAATCCCTGCAGTGTGCCTGGCCCTAAGTGGGGGTATGGCCCTGATGGAGCCCTGGGAGCCTGCCGTGCTGAAAATGAATTGCTCTGTTGGACTCGATCCACAGGCCTCATTTTGATTGTTTACAACTGAGTAAATCGGGCCTGTCCCCATGGAAGTTAATGGGATCAATCCTGGTGTGACAGCAGAGCGAAACCTTGCATGCTTGAATCTTGCATCCTTACTGCAGTCCATGTTTCCCTGTCTCAGGTCCTTTCCTCTTTCTTATGTGTCTTGCTCCATGAATGCATTCCTTTAAACATGTCACGGATCAAAACTGCAAAATGCCATCTGTCAGCACGAGTGAAATCTGTAATCCCTGTGCTGTTCAGGTAGCCAGCAAATTGACATTCCCTGGAAATGGGGCACTTAGCCAGCCTACTAATGCTATGGATTTGCTCTTTTTTTTTTTTTTTCTTTTTTCCCCTGCTATCCAGATTATTGCTTACATAATGTGTGGACTAATAGTTGCTGTATGGTTTACATGTGAGTTGCTTTCTAGAAGCCATGTGTGGGCAGGGAGCTCAGGATAACATAATGTAGGATTAAATAATTGCAATATTATGTTGCGGTGCAGAAAGGGGGTGATGCAGCATGGGAACGATGCTGGCCAGTTCAGTGCCTCCAGGCAGAAGTGGTACAGGGTGCAGATGGATGGGTCCTCCTTGATTTGCGTTCACTGCAACTAAAATTCTTCCTGCTGACTGTTGGATAGATTGGGAAGGACAGAGCTTTCCTAGTGATGCCACTGTAAACTGAGACTGGATTTATCCCAGTGCCACTGAACTTGGAGCCTGACCTGTTCTGCTGATGTATATTAGTGCCTTGTGATTGCACATAGCTTAGTATCTCTTATTGGTAAATAACATCTCACAAATTAAAAATGTTTTGACTCTGTTTTCTCCCTAGTCAGCACCCAGCGTTCTACATCACCAGTTTGTAGCTTTAAATAAGCATCCCAGCTTTTGTTGTTCTCTTTGTTTGTTTGTTTTTAATTTGCTTTGGAACTGTTTGTACTTAAGCTGGCTGTGACTCAGTGTGAGGTCTTGCTGCCTTCACTCAGAAATTCAGGTTTGCTGAACTCAGCTGGAAAAGATTTTTTCATCAGTGGAGAGTGGAAAGGTGAAGAGAGATGCTGGAAAAATTCAGTTAACACTTCACTGCAGTGCTATAGCTCAGCTATTAGTGTGTCTTAGAAATGTGAAAATGAGTGCTGAGTATAAACAACACCATTTTGTAATATCCAGGATGAACCAAAATGAAGCAAAAAAACCCATGAGATGTGGTCAGGCAAGTTACAACCTAAAATCACTTCCCTTACAGATACCCAGCAGTTCCTACTAAACACAACAATTTTTTTTTTCCCCTCAAGGAATACTTTTATGATTATCTATATTTTTTTTTTAATTTGGCCAGAGAAACCCTTAAAGAAGGGTTCTGTCTTTGTTTCTGTGAGGGTTGCAAGCTTCTGCTATGAGAACTTGAGCCCAAGCCTCAATACAAATCTACAAGCAGTAACACACGAGCAGAGACACAGGTGTGCCTTGTCTCTGGAAGTGTCTGCGGGCTCTCCCCGTGCTCCAGGACAGGCTCCTGTCATCGTGTGCCATGGAATAATATGTTCCCTGTCAAACTGAAGCGGTGGGAGCGGCAGAGCCGTTGGGCTCATTATCCTTTGCGGACAATGCAGTGTGACAGTGAAATGGCTGATGAAATCTAATGCTGTCTTTTCAGTTAAAAGGCAGCGCGGTGATTACAGCTCTTCCTTTCCTGAAGGCAGTTGAGTGGCAGGGATTAACGGGATCCAGGGAACTGAACTACGTGGAATGCCCAAAGGTTGCCCTGCCGTGTGGAGCCGACCTCCCTGTGGAGCAGCCGGGCCAGCTCTGGCCTGGCCCCACAGGGTTTGCAGTGGCCAGTGAGCTGCTGTGGTCAGTTGAGGTCTGAGATGAACTGTGTTTCCTCTGACTTTATGTGAGCAGGCAGCAGTTAGGTTAAAGCACAGGCTGATGTGTGAATGAACATGTGTGGTCAGTGTAACTTCACTGAGGCTGGGTATTACCTTATGAGTTTCACACCTTCAAGAGTGGTGAAATTTCTCTGAGCCTTTGATGCTTGTGTTGTTCTGCCATTCAGAGGATGCTGCTCTTGTGTGGTTTGTGGCTGCTGTTTCTTGTGTGGAAGTGTCTTTTGTCTTTTCTTAGGAACTGGGAGGGCTAATGATGAACATGAGTGGCCATGAGAAGTCTGAAGACCGAAGGTTTGCAAAAGTCTTTCAGTGGGTGCTGGGGCTGTGCTCTGGGGGTGTGGGACATGCTTGATGAGAGGCACCTTCAGGCAAGATAGAATTTTTTTTTTTCTTTGGTTGCAGACGTGCACTTGTGATGTTGGGGGGGGCATCAGTGGAGGGGCAGATAAATTAGAGTTCTTTCCTCACTGCAGATTTTCCTGTACATTGATTCATCTGCTTTAGAATGTACTGCCAAACTGCAAATGGCACCAGCTGTAGGAATGATCAGAACTGGACACTGTACTGACCCTGGAAACAGGGACGTGAACTTTAATTAGCTAAAATCCTGCATTACGGCTTCTCAGACTTACTGTTGAGCATCCTCTGCTGAGGCCGCTGTGGATGTTTCATCTCTGACACTGGTGCTTTGCCAGGAGGTTACAGGCAGTGTCTCTTATGGCTGGAGCAATCCAGTCTGTGGTGCTTCTAATGGTACTTCTGCAGTCGAGTGGAGATGCCTGTTAACCCCCACCCAGCCCTCCCAGGGTGTCCTCGGATGAGCCAGCACTGACATCTTCGAACACCAAAGCCTTTCCCAGGCTGCTGCAGGCACCTGGTGCTGCCACACTGTCAGTCAAGGGGCTGCTGACTCCTGAAATAAATTCTGTCCATCTAATTAGTGTGTGTAGCAGCAGCAGGTTTTAATTATATGGTTAAATACACAGAAATATAGGATTGTCATATGGGATCAGTCTGTTGGCCCTTTGTGGTTGACATTCTGCCTCCAGCAGTAGCCAGTGCTGGATATATTAGTGCATAACATATTTCTTTTTGCCCTTGGAGTAATATGCACAGGCTGTTACAGAAAAATTTTCCATCTTGCTTTATTGAAGCCGGTTTGTGTCCAGAAGAGAAATTCTTCCCTGTGAACCCTTTCATTCTGCTGTGGCTCAGGTTAACCCAGGGATTTATGTTTTATAGGCAAAGATGAATGAGCTCTTTTATTTTTTCCTTGGCTTTAGCAGGAGATTTAACCTCTGCAGAATTTCCTGAGGTTTGTGGCTTCTCCGGATTTTCCAGTGCTTTCTTGTGCTTGGTGGAAATTTGTTCATTAGGTGACCAAGTGATGAGCTTCCAGAGCATTTATGCTCCTGGTACTCTTTCCTTTTCACCTCTTCTTGTGCATAGTTTTCATGCAAATCAATCTTGCCATTTTTGTTAATAATTCTAGGTTGGTTTAGGTTGTTAGTTTTTTTCTTTGTTATTTTCACTCTATTTAATTAGGCATTGACTGCTGGCAGCTAATTATACAGTTCTGATCTAGAGATGCATAAAATAGTAAACTGAAGTTGTATTTTGCTTCACATGGAATTTTCTGTGAGGTGTCTCTGAGCAGTTGAGTATGAAAAGGATGAAGAGCAAAGCGTTCCTCCTGGTGGCAATATCCATGCAGAGGGTGCTCCGCCATGGGATGGGGAGAGTTGCTGATCCTTTAGCATTGTGACTGTTCTGCCTTCCTGTTGTACAAGAAAAGAAGAAAGATGTGAAGCAACTATTGTGATGTTGGAGGGTCCCAGCCCACTGGATTTTGATTTTCTCCAAACCTGTCTCCTGCCCTGTGGAGGGCTTTGTTCCCTCAGCTGTGTTGGTGTTGGCAGTGATGGTGACCTCACTCACTGCGAGTCGAGGTCTCATTCATGGAGCCTGAGAATTCCAGAGTGCAGAACAAACTTTAATCCAGGGCCACCTGGGAGCCTCAGACCAAGGCTTTCCAGAGCTGGGATGACTTAGCCTTTGGTGCAGATGCAGCTCTGTCAGCAATGGACTATCTGCTGCAATGGAGAAATCGGTGACTCCTGCAGTCTGATTTGAGATTGAGTGGCACAGGGGCTTTTCCAGAACCTGAATATTATCAGGAAGCCCCCATGGCCCTGACAGTCTGTGTTTCACAAGTTATAGACTAATAACACATCTGTCTTGAACAGAGGGGATCATGCACCAGTGGTTGAAATGCAGTTTATGAAAAGGGTCCCTGAAGGTCTCTGGAAACTGAGAGATGCTGTTGCTTCTTTAGATGCATCCACTCAGATTTGAGCACAGTGAGGATGCAGGAAGATTCCCGGAAAACTGAGTTCCTACAAGATGTAATTCCAGTCACTCAGTGAATGTATATGAGAGTATGTCTGGTCTGGGCTAAACAAGTGTGGGTGTTATCTTATTTCTCATTGTGCATGCTGATAAAGGATTTAGAGATCCCACTGGACTGAGAGATAAGCCTAACAGGAATTTTCCTGATTACTTGTTACTCTTTTGACACTAACTAAATTGGAAGGGGGAGGGTGCAAAGAAATGGCTCTAATGGTTTTTAGTTTTGATTGCTTTAGATGTGATTGTGGGGGTTCATTTCCCCTTATTTGGAAGGTGTTTAGGGCTTGAGATAGCGGATATTCTCTGTGTGTGAAATACACTGGAGGCAGATGGATTTATGGGCAAATTAAATGTTACATTTCCACAGGTGGAAAAATTACCTTCAGAAGTTCCTGTCCTACCAGGTTCCCACCCATGGTGCTGACCCCACACCTCGGTCCCCAGCACCTCCCTGGGGCTGCTGCAGTTACTGTGGGGTGGTGTTACAGCTGGGTCACCACAATTGCTGTGTGTTTTGGGGATTTGTGGATGTTTTTTTTCTTTTAAAGAAACAGCACTAGAGGAAATATAACAGTGTAAGTGCCCTTTGCTGTGTGTGGTTACGTGGGACCTCTGATAACGGTGTTTGGTGGACTGTAGGCTGTGTAGATGAAGCAATCCCCCAGTACTGCACAGAGCATGCTGATTGAGTAGGTTCAGGTGAGAGGAGGTGTTAGGAGTGATGCTTTGCAGTCGGAGAATAAAGCAGTGCAAGCATTTGCTATACTGATACCTGTCTGTCTTCCCAGGAATAGTGACCTTCCCTCTGGGGTACAGGCATTGTCTGTGGAGCTGTCCTGCTTCATATTCATGGAAGCTCATGAAACACACAGCTGTCCGTTGAAGGTTGAGGTTTATGTGCAGTCTGCATCCAGCCCTCCTGCCCGTCCTTGTGGAAGGGAATGATGGGAATCAGTGTGTAATGAGGGTAGCTGGATACTATTCTTATTCACAGCATTTTGCAGCTGTAATTCACAAAAGGTAGAAGAACAGTTTGCCTTTGAATTTATTCTCTCTTTTCTCATAGATTGTTTAACAAAGACATATATTCTCCATCCCTCTTGTGGGGTTGGAGACCATGTATCACTGCCTCTGAACTGTATGGGAGTAAAATGGATGTAGCAGAAGCACTGGTTGTGATGAAAACAGTTCAAAGCTTCCATTTTTAAAACCCTGCTTTCAGTTGTCCTACTTTAGCTATCTAGACCCAAATATACTCTGCATTTGCTTCAGACAGGTTTTGTTGATAAAGCAAAAGATGAGCTATTTATCAGAGAGACTTAAGGAAAGTAGTCTCACTTATATGTGTGTGTTTGGTCTTCACTGAAGAACTTGAGTCATTAAAAGCTTGAAATCTGTCATGGCTTTGTCTTTGTGTTGAGGATGTGCTTTTAAAGGCCCTATTAAAATTCGGCTGGGCATGAAGCTTTGTGCAAATCTCTGTAGCTGCATGTTTAGCTTCCATCCTGCCACTGTAATTTTTCTCTCCAATTTTTTTTTCTTTCCAAAACCTGAGAATAATCTTCAAGGATTTCTATTAAAAGAACACTGAAGGCATAGTCAAGCACTTAAAAATTTGATATTGTCAAAATTGACAATAGGCGCTGGTTTTTTGCAACCTCCAATACTATTTTAATCTAACTCTTTATCTACACATGAAATATCATAAACATGATTTGAACCTGGAGACAGAGTTCCACAGTTTTCTGGCTCCTTAAAAGGAATTGTACTTTATAATAGAGTAGAGAAATTATGACAGATGATTTAGGGGAGAAAAAAATAGACAGGCAGTTAGAAAATTTTGGTGACATTTACTTAAAAGACTGCACTGCAAAAGGGAGAACATCTCTATCTTGTGGTAGCACACGATGGGAAAAAGCAAGGACCTCATGCTTCTGGCCTGGTAATGACATGAGTCCAAAACCTTGTCAGTGGGTCCAAGTTGTAAAGAAACTTTAGCAAAGAACTTAGCTTTTTTAAAAATAGATCATGTTATTTAAAACCTCAAAAAGAGAACACAGTGAGCATCAGCTTCACGTAATTTTGCCTGGTAATTGTCAATGTCCAAACAAGGCTATTGTGTGGCTGTTTTTATTTTTCTTCTTTTTAAAGTACAATATCTGTTTTCTGTTTGAGCAGCCCTGAGACAGCTATTCATAAGATCTGCTGCAGCACCTGCTCGAGGGTATCATTTACTACCGAAGGAAGTGACTGTTTGCTGTACCTCCCATTGAAAGTGTAGGGGCTGCCACAAACCTTGAAGCAAAATAAGCCAGAGCAGCGCAGCAGATGTTGTTCCCATTGATTCACAGGTAGTACAAATCTAATTTTAGCACTTTTTTTCTTGCAGTGTGATTACTCTGATTCCACTGTAACTTTTTATATCACAGTAGTTGAGAACAAAATTAGGCCCCCTGTGTTTACTGATGAAATAATGATTCCAGAATACAGCTTTCCAGCCCTGCTGGTATCCCCACAGTTATCCATGTGCCCGCGTGTTGTTTAGGAATCCCCGTTGCTCTGGGGTGTGTTTCTGTGCATCCCCTGTTGTTGCTGTGCTCTGGGACTGGACTGCACCAACATCCAGCTGCATCTCCACCAGGAGCGGCTACTCGGCTCTGTCATTCCATGAGCATTTCTCACTCATGTTAAACTCCTGCTAAAGGAGTGACTCCAGCTGTGCCTGATGCCTGCTCAAACAATGATAGGCTTTGTCTCTTTTGGGTGTAATGTCAGCACCAGGTTATTTTGTGTATCTTATCTACTATTATTATTATTACTAATTTGCTCCACACTACATTTAATTTTCACATGGGATACTAGAAATATCTTAGTCCTACTAAGAGAAGCATTTCCATGGCAGGAGAGCTGAGGCAGTGGGACTGACTCGGACTGTGGGGGCATTTTTGTAGTACTGAGATTGTCTAGAAATTCTGCTGCGTCCTGGAGTCACAAGTGAGAAATTTCCTTCAGCAAATGGTGCCTGGTCACAGAACTCGATTTTTAAGGTGGAATGTGTTTGTACTCTGCATCATGCTTGGTCAGATGATTTGGATTTGGGTTTGGGAAAGCAGCTTAAGTGCTGGCTGGAGTTATAAGTCATGGATCACATGGCCATGGGGCCGGTGTGTGTTTGAGCTGCTGGAAGTGCTTGGTACGGGAAGGACTCGGGTGAACTGGAGGAGAGGAGAACACAGTGTATGCAAGTGGAAGTGACCAACTCTGTCAGCAGGAGCAGCCAAGGAAATGTTGCCAGTGACAGAGTGAATACAGATCATATAACCCAAGTTTAGTATTATCAGAGATAACACTGGAAGGTGAGGAGGGGAGAAGGGGTTGAGATTTTTGCCTCCCCATTGAGCAGGATTGTAGAGGGCTTAGAGGAACTGGAGGGGAGCAATAAAGAGGGAGACTTGGGATGAAGTTGGATCACTGTGGTTTGCAAGAAGGCATCACAGTGATTTGCAGTGTAGGTTGTGGAGATTGAGGGGCTTTGTGAAAGAGCAGGAGGAAAGAAAAAAAATTAAAACAAACAATAATCTTTTGAGCATTGAATTTAATCTGAAACCAGCCTTCCGACTGAGGCTCACTTTTTGTTATCCATTGGTCTTAGACTGAATATAAATTCCTCAGAGAATCCACCAGATTTGGTGTTGTGCCCTGGAAAGTGTTCTCTGTGCCCTCTTCAATGTCCCAGCATTATTTGGGCTCTAATGGCTAATCAGTCAGCTCATTAGCCTGTACTGTGGAGAGGCTCCTGTCAGGGTATGTCTCCCTTACTTTGTCCTACAGGTTTATCTGCTGGTTCTTGCTGCTTTGCACTCCCATTTAGAGGGCTGGAAAGGGAGGGAGAATGAATTTCTTGCATGGCTCTTCAGATGGTATTACCCTGGTTTGTTGCCTTGTTTGTTATATGGAGAATAAAGGGGGTGATTTCTGCTTTCCTTTCCTCACCTCTTGGAGCAGAGGACAGCTGGACTTTCAGTGGCTGGGACCTTTCACACTGCTTTAAAGGACTTGCTGACAGCAAACCCCTGGTACCACTTGAAGGATATGAGCATCCCTCCTCAAAGCAGAGACTGAACTGCAGTTCCTGTTGCTGCTTTAGGTGCCACCCAGACTTCATGAAATTGTGTCATGAAAGTGTTTTTAAGGCAGGAATTGTCAGCTTGCTGTGAAGTTTCACTGAAAGTAGAAATAATAGGGTAAAAATGTATTATTAATACTGAGATTCCTGGATACAAATGGAAACCATTTGACAGATTTCAAGCGTGCTGTGAGATTCAGGTAGAGAAAAAGAGAAGAAAACTGCCAGGGAGGGAAATGGGGGAGACATCTATGGATCAAGGAGACATCACAGGTTGTGGTGTTTACTGTTAGACAGAATTAAAGATGTGCTCTTTGCTTCGGGTGACAAAGTGGAAGATTTGTGTTGATGTATTAATGGATCTTGTGCCAAAAGCAGTGACCTCTTCCTCCTCCCAACTGCCCCCCTCCTGCCTGGGAAGGGACAGCGAAATGCACCCAGCAGGCTGATCCCACAGGGAGGGCTGGAGCTGTGGGCAGTGAGATGGAAGGGCAGCTCTGTAACACACACTCTGTAAGGAGGATGTGAGACTAGTCAAGGTAATAGCAGGCCTCCATATAAAGAAAAATCTAGACCATGGCATAAAGTTTTATTGCCTCCCCAGCACCCTCCATTTGGAATCTGTCCCTTGATGATGCCCATGAGATACGTTAATGTCTGACAGTCACCAGTGCTGCGTGCAGAGAGGAGGGCAGTGGGTTTGTACAGGCTTTGCCCCACAGAACCAGCAGTGAGTGACCTCCACCCAAGCTGCTGAAGTCCTGCCTTATAGATATATTGCTCTTTTTCATTCTCATGTTAACTGTTTACTTTTTTAATATCTTTGAGACTCCATTAAAAGTGCCAAGATCCCAGTGAAAGGTTACTGCCGCGTTCCTGGGAAGTGAAACTTCACTGCTGTGTTCCTGGAATGCTGACTGCTCTCATGAGGTCCCCTTTACCCAGTTCACATGCTCTGCTCTTAGCTTCTGATTCTGTAAATTTTGATCTGATAATATCCAGTGTAAAGGGAGGACCAACCTCTTGGGTGACTGAGTTGAGCTTTCACAGTAACATTTGAGTTGGCACTGGTGACTGCTGAGTACCCTTAGAAACTGATTGCTGCTGGGCTGTTCTGCTGTCCTCTCTGGAGCTTCTTCCTGATGTACCCTGCAGCAAGTGAGGACAGCCTGAAGCCCGGGCAAGCAAGTGGAGTGAACACTGCAGCAGGAGAAAGAAACCCTGGGAGAAAAATACTAATTACATGTTTTGACCTTGTTGCGTTAGAGATGGCATCACCCACATTAGCTACTATTCATGATCATTCCCCAGGGCCTGAATTGCTTCTGGACAAGGAGAGATGTCTGGGGCTTTTATTGTGGCTGCCTGGTTAAGTTACAGAATGAAATATATACCATGTAATGCTTTTGGACAAATTCAGTGGTTCTTGGCTGCTTTTGCCGACCATTTGTCTTCTGTAGCTCTAAGAAGCTGATGTAGCAGACAACAATTACAAGACCAAAATAAAATCCTGGGCAGGGGATGGGAGGGAGCTGCCCAAAGAGGGCAGGGGTGGAGCACAGTGTTCCCTTTGTGGAGGAGGAGGGAAATTGGTCAGTAAATTAACAAAGAAATTTGTTCTACGCATTTGCTTTAAATGTTGGCAGGTGGCTCAGTTGTTTGTGTGCATGACTATGGGCCAGAATTTGTGTTGCAGTGTTGTCCTGCTCAGTCATCCCTTTAAAATGTTCTCGCCCTTTGGTACCTTGTGCAAGGCAAGATCTCTCCCAAGTGAGAGCTGGCGATGGCGCGAGTTAAGTGTGCTCGTGATCCAAGGGTAGGATGGGAGTGGGCAGAGGCAAGTGGGAAAGAGACACTCTGCGAAGAAAGGAGAGAACAAGTTATTTTCTGTAAACCTTCTTAGATTAAATCAGTGCTGCGTTTGAGAGAGGTAGAAGAACTTGGTGCCTATGGAGGGGGAGCATGACTGGCATCCCCTGACTGATTCAAGATACACTGCAGCTTCCCCTTGTGGGAGCACCGGCCTGCCTACTCTGAGTCTGGTTAGAATTAGGTCCAGCTTGTCACAAGGTGTGTTCAGCTGCCCACCCTCATGTTCCTGTAAAAACAAGAATTTCATGCACTTGCACTCAGCATATAGGTGTCTGGCTTCTTTTATTTGTGCACTGATTTTAATGGCATTTGAATGAGGAATGGGGGTCTCAAAGCTATAAGGAAGGAGGTCTCCTGCCTCCATCTTCTGATTGTCTTCCTTTTTACAGCATTGGAGAAATTGGTCTTTATATAGGTTTATAAGACATCACAGAATCTGCACAGAGGAGTCATGTTCTGGTCTCAAAACCACTTAATTTATCTCCTGAACATCTTTTACACCAAATCCATTGAAATCTGAGCTTTATAAGTGCACAAAATTAATTTGCTTTCCATGACTGAGCACTGATCCGTGTCCCAGTGGTGAGCAGTCAGTTTTACTCCAGTCAGGCTCCAGCTCAGTTTGCACTAAGGAGTGACAGGATTCACCATGGTGGTCAGTCCTTCAGCTCTGCCTCCAAAATTAAATGAGAAAACCAGGTACTAACACACAAGATGGGATGCTGGGCTTCCTTCTTTGAGATTGCCTGAGCTTCTAAAAAAACACCACATATACATTCTAAATTTTAAATTAACCTATAGCCATAGTTTGCCTTTAGATCCACCTTTATCTTTTTGTGTTAGTCTCCCTGTGAGAAGCTGTTTAATTTTCATACATTGTGTTGTCCATCTCTGTATCCTAATAGCATCATGGTCTGGTTTTCTGTAAAGGTACTGACACCATCTTTCCTGTGTGCACAACAAGCTGCCTTACAGGGTTCACCCTCATCTAATTCGTCATCAGTTCATCTTATTCTATAAGACTTTATTTTCTATTATGTTGGCTTCAAACCTGGACAAAGCACAGACATAGTCTAAGCTATTGCCTCATTTTTATTTATTTAAGTCCCATGCTGCCAACTTGACCCATTTTTTCATTCTACCGACTGTTCAAATCTCACATATTAATTAGTCAGGGAAGGCACAGCTGATCCTGGAGCGAAATCCATACCCACACATTCTGCCTCTCCGAGATCCAACCCTCGTGGTTTTTTCCCCATTCTGGGATGTAAACTGTGGGTATTACACTGTGCTGTAATAGACCTCACTAGCCATTATCATTAGCAGTGGGTACCAGCTCAAAAACCCAGTCATCAAAGAACAAAACTGCTGGCAGCTAAATGGAGAAATCCAGCCAGGAGGAAAACAACCCAGAGCATCAGCCAGACGGCTGCTACTCCCTGTACAGAAGAGGAGGGCTGGGCAGGACACGTCGGCTAAATGTTGTCTGACACTTAAAAACAACTGTTCTGTTGTGTTTGAGAATGTTGGTAAGAAGCCCCAGCCCAGTGCAAATTGCCACCAGCACACCTCAAAATGACCACAAACAGGCTGAACCCTCCTTTTTCTGTGTGTGTGTGTGTGTATATGTAGGCAGCCAGTTATCTCATGTGTTGTATATCCCTCATTTTTTAGAGCCCTAGGATGTTTTTAAGCTTGCTTGCTCAAACCTTGGTAAATGTTACACCTGAGAGCCTTATTTGTGTTCAGGTCCTACTGAATTCAGGTTTTTTTCTCTTTTTCCCCCATCCTTTTTTTTTTTTTTCTCTCTTCAAAAATGTTATTAACTAGAGCATTAAATGCTGGCCTCCAGCAGGGTCTTCTCCATATGTTTACAACAAATGTTTCCTTCATAGAGAGAGGGATGTATGTGTGTGAGAGAGCATGCAGATATAATGGGGCAGCGCCCAGATCCAGCCTCCCTGGGAGGGGAAACTGAAGCACTTGAAAAGGCTTATCAGCTCCAGTAACTCAGGTGGAAACAGATTGTAACATCTCCGGGTGCACCTCTCTCGCGTGGGGAGGGGAGCACTGCAAGCACCACGAGGACGTTTTTGTGCCCTATGGAGAAGGTTGTCCCATGAACTGGGGGAGCCCAGGCTGGGGTTGGGTGTGGCAGGGGCTGAATTATGGGACAGGTTGGACTTCAAAGCCAGCTGGACTTATTCATCCTGCTCCACTCATCTCCTCACCCAAGTTCTGTGCACAAAACATATTTCTAATCAAGCCATGACTTTCTTCCCTGTGAGCAGTTGGGATGATGTAGCACATCTGCTTCCGTGCTCCCGAGCAGCTCTCTTTTTGTGGAGGCTGTGAGGTTCATGGTTGTGCTTAGCCCTGAGCTGCAGCATTCCCTGAAGAACAGCCCTTTGCTGTAGGAGCTGGGGTTAGAGGTTGTTGTAATACAGTTCTCCTGGTTATCAGTTGGAACAGGGCATGGCTGCGTTGTCCCATCGTGTCAGAACTGTGTAGTTTGACTGTTGAGGTAATAGCAAAGGCAGAGTTAATTGCAGCTGTTTTGAGTTGAAAATAGCAATTAATATTCATCAGTCATATCCCTCTTTTGGCTTGTAATTAATTCATGTGTTGACCCTTATTTTATATGAGTGTGTGGTGTTCACAATGATGTACTTTGAAGGATTTTTATTTTGTGTATGCTCATCAGCTGCTCCACCTTCATAATTTGTTTTACTGTGGCTGTCGCCCAACAGTGAAGGTTTTGTTTCTGCTTCCTGCTCAGCAATTGAAATTTAAATGGGGAGCAGCAAATAGAGTAACAAATAATATGCTTTGGTACACATTTTCATGAGGAATAATTGTTTGAACTAAAAGCTTTCAGGATTCATTAAGCACTGGGCGTTTGTGGAAAAGCCATCAGAGCATTTATGAATAATGGAACATGAGTGACTATTGCACACTGAACTCTGCCCTTTCAGATTATGCACATATTTGTGACCCTAATTGTGTCTAGTGTAACACCTCCTGAATCAGCTCCCTATTATTATCAGCAAGGACAGGAGGGGAAGCAAGAAAATCTGAATTTCTTCATTTGTTTGTTCATAAGTAGTTGTAAAACAACAGAAAACAGTTGTTAAAATTGAATGTTAAATATTCAAATTGAAAATGTCTTTTTAAGTTGGGAGAACCACACTTCTTCTGACTGGTATAGCTCAAATTTGTTGTCTGACTTCAAGGTAATGCAATAAAATGTACAGCCTGTGCTATAGGCCATATGTAGGACAGTGCAGTTGAAATTATTTGTTTGGGAAAGTTGTAAGTGATGGAAAGCCCAAATCGTGGCGTGTGCTCTGCACCTGATGAAACAGGAAGGATGTATCAACATGCCTTTGGGAAAGCTGCAATAGTTAATGCATTAGCCATAAGTTATGTAGGCCATTTCAAACAAGTTCAAGTAAAAATAACTCCATACTGTAAGATACCCACTTGTGTTCACAGGTTTTTATATATGCTACAGAGAAACTGCCTTAATGTTCCAAACACATTGAAAAATGAGGCGAAATGGAACTCAAAGCAGGCAAAGCTTCAAACATGCCTTTGGCTCTATTTCTGTGTATTTGGGCACTAGTGATACCTATAGGTACCTTTATTTCATCTTTCTCCAGAAATTCTTCAGTGTTACCTGGCTGTGGTTTACGAAGGCTGTCTGGTCTCTGTTCTGGAGCCACGTGGCCTTTTTCTGCCAAAAAGAACCCTAAATTCTGCTAGGATTAGTGTTTGAGGACATTTTGCAGCAGATCTGGTGCATAGGCAGGTGCATTTGGGAGGGATTTGTGTAGTTTGAAGCTGCAAACAGGGCAGTGAAGCAGCTGAGAGGCAGTATAATGATGATACCTTTGATTCTATCCAACCCAAAGACATGCTCGCTCTCATGATTGTGTGTCGGCAGAAGTCATGTAATCCCGATGGGGACTGTGAGCCTTTCCCCAGGAAATCAGTAGCAAATACTCTGGTGACCTCAGTGGAAGCAAAGATGGGCCAGGCCTCTGGAAACTTGTGTTCTTTGAGTGTAATTCCGACTGCCTAACAGCTCATTGCATCTTCTCTTGAATTACTGTCAGTGTTAACAGTTTACTGTTTCCTTTATATTAACAGCGTCTCCCATTTGTTTTCCCACATGGTCTCTACCCCCTGTCCCTCGGTGTGTCGCTCCTGCTGTGCTGTTTGGCCAGAAAGTACCCGAGGAGATTTCATTGCACTCGGGATGCCGTGCCTGTTGAACCTGATGCACACAGTTGGTGTTATGGTTTATGCTCTGCTGCGGGGGCTCTCTGTCTCCTGCCCAGCCTTGCATGACTCCAGCTCTGACACTTCTGCCTTCCCAAACATCCCAGGGTGTATCAGGGTGTATCAGTGCTGCTCTGCTGGAGAACCTATGATGGAAAGGGCTGAGGTTACGACTGTTGCGTGCCGTGCCCATGGAGATGCGTTTTCGCCTATTTATTTTCCAGCTCATGTTTCCTGGGCATTTTGATGTGATAGACAGTGACTTTTGCTTGACAAAACCAGCCAGTCACTGCTCTGAATAACCAGGGCCTGGGCTGAGCTGTTGGTTACTTTATTTTCCAGTGATCATTTCCTGACTGCTTTAATAGCCACCTCATTACATCTCAGTATTTAATGGTTTATGAAGCACATGAAATTCTGTAATAACTTCAGGACTTGTTTTCATAATATCAATTTGCACTATGTAGATAACTATTCGTTTTCATTTTATTGTTCTAATGATTGTTCTAGAAAGCTAATGCCAGTAGTTTGGCAGTGCTGGTGGTGCATTAGCATCTGTTTCTCTGCCCTTCTGTCTGTGGGGGCCTGGTCTTGCCCTGAGTCAGTGTGTGAGCAGCCCGTGGAGGAGGCACATGTGGAAGTATAAATCTTTCTTGAAGGTTTCTTCTCATGTTTGAAGTGGGTTTGGGCAGAGATGAGAGCAGAGTTGCCATCTGTGCCATTACTCAGGCTTTGCTCTTAGCTTCGCAGACAGGTAATTCCCCTTTTCTTCTTCCTTTCATCCCTTCAGAAATCCAACTTTCATTTACCAGCTTATTGCTGCAGAACCAGCAGTGGACCCTGCAACACTGCACTGAGATTTACTGGCTCCTAGAAATGATGTTACACTTCCAGTCTGAACTTACCTTCTACCTAAAGTCACTGGAGCACAGCAGACTCTCCTGCTGGACTAAATGAACCTTCTAATTCCCCATTTTTGTTTGCCAGGTGGGTGCTCCCCCAATCAGTAATGAAATCCTTCTTCCCATCTGCTCCAAACCCTGTTATTTCTGTAAGGCTCGTAGCCCTACTAAGGAAAACAACTGGTGAGTCTGACAGGATCTCATTTTATAAACTGATGTTGGTTGTCTTAAAATTAAAGATGAGTGTAACTCACTTCCTTAGATTAGCTGGAACTGGTATTAGGTTGACAGGGTGATAAGCACTCATTCATTGTATTTAAATTCTGACATAACATTAGCTTTCTTTGAGGCTCCTGGAATGACATAAATATTCTGATATTTAATGAAAATAACCAGTATTTTTTATTGCCTCCCCTCAGCCAGCTCTTTTAAACTCTTGAGTGCAGGTTACTTGCTTTAAAATGTCTGAATTTAATAACTGCTATAAAACAGCCTTGTGTTACTTGTTAAAACTGAAGTATTTTGTTATCTTCTGTTGTGGAATGGAAGCTATTTTTGAGCACTTTTTACCTTATTACTGTCACTTTTAGTGGTTTTTAAAACATCTCTAGTCTTTAATTTTGCTGCTTGGAGAATTTATTCTTGCATCACCTTGCCTGAATGTTGCTTTCAACAGTTCCTGCCCTGTATTTATTGCTATCAATCTGCTTTTTGATTTTCCTCTCTTCTGTACAGTTGGGGGGTTTTCTTTAAACAAATTAGTCTGTATTTTTATTGGCTGTGCAATGAACATCAGTTGGAGTGTTCCAGCCTGGAAGTGTGAGGCCAAGATTTCCCTTCGTCTTTGGTTTGTAAGCAGTTTTTAGGCAAAGTGTCCTCTGTGTCCAGAAGCAAGTTAATATGGATTTACTGACTTGGCTGACACGGGGTGAAGGACCACTTTGCTATCAAAAACATGCTCAGGAGGGCATATACATCCAAGAATGGAAGTAACTGTTTCATTATTATTAATTTTCCAGTGAAGTGATTTAGTAATGGACCTTTACCGCAAAGGTAATTTAGCTGCTAAATTATATCTAAATTATGTGTGCACTCCCACTCTGTACACAGCCTGTTGGCACTTCTGTTGGAAACAGATAAAGTTTGAATGCATTTGGTAAAGGAAAGCACATTAGAGAATAGAAATTAGTTTAGTTCTGCTTGTGGAGGGGAAAAAAAAACCACCAACATTTTCAATATTTTGTGAATTTTTCCTTTTTTTCCCCTTTTAAATTGTCTGACTTAATGCTGCTTTCCCCTCTTGTGTCACCTGAACCAGCAGGGCTGTTGCTGCTTTATCTGTTCTTTGTGGGAAAGTTTCTTTGTGCGATCCATGGTTATGGATTAAGAGCTTTCAGTGCATTACTGACAGAGCAGTGTTGCTGAATACTTAGCAACAAGCTTTTCCTCTCAAGTGTTTTTAATGAAACAGAAGTTTCTTGTTGCCATCTAATAGGTTTAAATACTATTAAAAAGAAATCCCCTCCATTTCTGTTAATCAGATTTTGTTTGCTACCCGTGATAACATAAGCTTGCTAGTTCTGACATGTTGAGGGAGATGAGACCTGAATGTTTAATTTTAAAAAGAAAGGCAGAAAAAAAGATGGGATTTGTGTGGGAAAACTTCCTTTGTGGTTCATAAAACCAAGAAGGGGGAAAAAAAGGGTACAGTAATAAATTTTCTTCCTTTTACAGCTCATCTTAAAGCAGAATGCAGGAAAATACTTGCAAATTCATACACAGTAATGTAATTAAATTTTTGTAACAGTATAGTTTTACTTCTAAATTAATATCAGAAATTCGCTTTCTTTTTTTCCTAAGATCTATAGTAAGAATATTGTTTGCCAAACACTCGTGTTTTTAACTACTTCCCTAAGGAGCAACTTGGGAACTCTCCAAGGATTACCATACTGCTGACTTCAGAAAAAATTAGAGAGCACAGAAAGAAATTTATTTGCAACCCAGGCAGCAAGAGAAGAACAAATCCCAAGTGATTGTGGGAACTGCTGACACCGAATTGCCTGGAAACAACATGTTTGGTGCATTTTGGGATCTGGCTGTTGTGACGCTGAGAGGCCCTCGGGTTTCAGGGTAGAGCAAGAGTCCTTTCACCTCTCCAAGGGACTGGGGGGCACAGCCAGGCCAGGGCTGCTCAGGGGGCATAGTTTCTAAAAATTACACATAGTTGGTGGTAGTTTTACAGCAAGGACTTGTCTGACACTTCCGATTTATCCGACAAGCTTTCCTGTGTTTTAACATTTGCCTGCCTGTGACCTTTTCATCTGACCTTTTCTACGTGCAGTTGATGTGGGGTTTTTTATTACTTATTTTACCCAAAAATGTGTATGTAGTAAATGACTTAGGCACTGCCAGGAGAGCACTATAAAATGGCACAAGGGAATTGCCAGCTTTGCATTCCGTGGAGAAACTGGATAATATTTGCTGAAGATCTAATAACCAGGTATGGTATTAAGATGAAGAGCAATATTCAGTAACTCCCTGCTCTGCAAATGAGGCTCAGCTGGTAGGGCAAGAAAATAGCCCAGGAATATGTAAGTCTGTATTATACTGTAAATACACAAGGGAGCTCAATTAAGGTTGTTCAGGAAATCTTGCTTGACAGTTTGCTTTGAATGTGAGATTTTTATAAACTTAATGCTCTTTTGGAACAGCAGTTTCTAAACTACTGTGTGTTTTCTAAAGAAGCGTATAATGTGCTTGCTTCAGGGGGAACCTGCAAGGAAGAACTGAGAGGTACGTTTGGCTCACACCAGGACTGCTCTCATGAGATGCTGATGTTGCTGACAGAGGTGTCTGAGTTGTGCTGGAGGTGCAGAGTCTGCGTGATGCCAGCGCTGAGTGTCCGTCTGTGGCTGCTGGGAGAGGGCCCACCATGTGCTCCTTGATCTGTACCTGGTTCCTGCCGAGCAGAGAAACCTCAACACTGAATTTATGGGTGTTTGTTGTTCTTACAGGCCTGTGTTTTGTGCGTGTTGTTGGGAGTGGAGAGTGGATGTGAAGGGACTTGCTGTGTAGACCTTTGGTGGTGGCAGCAGTGAAGTTGGTGATTGTTGTCCAGCCACTGCTGCTCCATCTTGGGGAAGTTTAAAACCTTGTGTGGGTGAAAGCTGGAGGGCTGGATTGTCCCTGCTGGCACGAAGGTGGCAGTTTAAAGCCCTGTCAGTGTCAGAGCTTTGGTGAGACCTGGCTGGGCAGGGCCCAGAGGGGTCTGTACACACAGCTTGGCTCCAGCTCCCAGAGGAGCATCTCTAGGTTGCTAACGAGGCCTCTGGCTGGTTTGGTTTCCAGGCTCTGCAGTGACGGGTTGTTGCAAGAGCTGTGGCTGTGTGGGTTCTTTAAAGGTGACCCTGTCCTCCCTTTGTGGCTTTCCTACCTGGAAAGGCACTGAGGGGGGATACCCTTCAAATCTGTAAATTGGGCACAGAGTTTGTTATCACAGGGTAATGTAGAATACCAAGAAATACACACCTCCACATACTGTTATGTTGTGCTTTGGAAAAGTGATTGCTTCTCTTAACTACTTAACTACTTCTCCTCTCACGTTCCTGCAGAAAGTAATTTGCTTGTGATCCACTTTTTTGCAATGTAGTCTTTTAAATAGTTGATTTCTTTATTTTTGTTTTGGTTTATTTTTTTAAACTGGCACTTTGGAAGTGGGTGCCAGTTGGCATTCTGCAGAGGGGAACAGAATTATCTGCTTTGTCAATATTTTACCCTGGTGTATTGTGTTCAATGTAAGTTGAAATTAATTGCCTTTTTTCTTTCCTCCACAAAACCAATTACAATTCTGTCATCTATTTGGGATTAATACTACTAAATGTATCCCTTTTTCCAGATAAATATTCCACTTAGTACACCACAGGTATTCTGACCATAGGCTTATGCATAGGCAGAAGTTATATCAATTTCAATTAAATCCCTCTTGCCAATTATTATAGAATTTAGTGTTTATGTTCTTAATTTGAGTTAAATGTGGCTTATATTGATGGAATTTAAATAATTTCCTCACTGAACATAATTAAAATATTGCAGTATCAAGATTGTGAATGTCTAGTGAAGTGAGTTTTTTCCCCCGAGCTTTATACTGCAATATTGATACTAGATGTATTTAAACATTTTTAATGTGTTGAGGCAGTGAAGAAGTGAGAACCTCTGGTGAAACTCAAGATGCTGGGAGGAGGGATCAGAATTCTACTCACGCAAAGAAAGCCACTCCTACCTTGGTTTTGAATACCAGGTACTATTTGAACATTCTGGGTATTTTGAGTGGACTGACTCTACTGATGGTGGGAAGGACAGGTTGACTCTATATGCTTTTCTGTCCCCTCAAAACTTTTGTTGGATTTTGGGAGTGATGGGGAAGTAAAGCTAAGCAGCAGCCATTGAAACCAGGTAGGATTTCAAATGTCACCCTGAGGATGTTTGGCTTTGCTTAATAATACAGGGTGTATATGCAAATCCCAGGATTTATCACTTTCAAAGGTGTCACAGCTTGTCAGAACTGCCACTAATTATTGTCCCCTTGTGCCATTGCTGGCTGTACTGTCTGACCCCAGGACCTCTCCGGGCCATGGGAGACACATGGAGCACGAGGCAGGAATTTGTCCTGATTATACAGTATTGATCCGAACAAGCAGGTGAAAAGGAAAATGCTGAAGGCTTTTGCAAGGATTCACGTCTGTCAAGCTCTGCAGGGTTCTGGAGTTCACTCTGGTTTCATTTTGCCTCAGTTTAGGTCCTTGATAGGTCACCTTTTTGTTTTGATTTCACTGAGTACAAGACTTGGCCCTTAGCCCTGAGGACTCTCCAAGCAAGTGGAGTGTGATTTTTACAGGACTGTGATGTGAACTCCCCAGTAACTGGTCTCACCAATATGGAAGATCCCTCCCTGCACACTCCACTATTTGGAATGTCAGCCCTGGAGGTTTTGTTTTTATTTTTTTAGTGTGGTGAAACAAGATGTGGGTACAGTTTGCGTGAAAATAGCCATATATAAATTAGTCATCTGCTCCTAAAGTGATAAAAAGTGATGTAAATACTGCTGTGGGAGAAAAAAAAAAGTGTTCCCTAATCTGTATACACTTTGAAGAATACTTTTGTTTGGCTCAGGAAAGCACTCAGCATGAACTCCCTCCTACCCAAGTACTCCAAGAGCTGATGTTACAGTGAACCATTCATGTGGCAAATTAAAAAGTCTGCTGGACGGATGATATGGTTCCAAGAACTCAATAAAACTTATTACCTACAAGACTGATCTTTCTATTCCAGTGACATGTGTGCTGGTAGTTCTGCAACAGTAGGAATAATTAAGAAAAAAAATACAATTTTGGTAATTTGAGGCTTCATTTTAATAGAGCAAAAGAACTAATTTCTATCACAGCATATGCAGGATTAAGTGGAAATCTCCCCTCCATTGCCTTCCCAAAAAGATGGGGGTTTCCTAATCAAAGTCATGCTTGCTAAGCTCAAATGGTGATGGAGGTGTTAATATATTAAGGGAAAACCTGAGAGGGCTGAAGTAGACAGGAGTGATTTGACTTGCCTCATCAGGGATGTGAATGTATCAATTTATTCTGGAAAAGAGCCTCACTGTATTTAGACGTAATGGCAGCTGAGAAACACACAGCTCCCTGTGAATCAGCTGATCTCATGGAATTTCCCCACAAGGTATTTGAGAAACAGAGCAAGTGCTGTCATGCATCCATCCCTTTGGCCCAGCACCTGGTTGGTGTTTGTTAGTGACTCTCCAGGATAGGAAACAATAAGGAAAATGTTCAAATCCCAGGAGTTGTTGTGAACATTGAAGTAACTATGATGAGCAGGGTTTGGTAAATCACAGCTACTCTTAAAGAGGCTGCCTCTTCTGCCCACCACTCTTCATGTGATCCAGAGGTACCTGTGGGAGCTGCAGAAGTGATGCTGCTCTTTTCCATTTTTAGGGTATATTTGGAAGTTCTGTCTGGAAGAAGGGCACTGACTTAAGCACTATAAACAGACTGGGGTGCCTGCCTGGTCAGCCACTGTCTGAGAAGGAAGAAGGGTGTGGAAGGTGGTAACTGGAACTGCTATATTGCTTTCTGTGATTTTTTCACAAGAGAATGTCAGAGAAGTCCTTGGAGTTGAACTGGCACGCTGTGTGTAGTGGGAGCCTGCAGAGGCCAGCTGGCAGCTCTGCAAGTGTTACAGGCACCCTCCTGTTTCTGGGATCAAAAGAAACCATTTTAGCTCCTTTTTTTGGTTTGTTTTTTGGGTTGGTGAGGGGATGTAGATCATCAGTGCTCTGGACCAGAAATCTTACTGGAGAGTCATAGAATCATTAAGATTGGGAAAGACCTCTAAGATCACTGAGTCCAACCATTAGCCCAGCACTGTTCACTGTTAAACCGTATCCCCAAGTGCCACTTCCACACACCTTTTGGACACTTCCAGGGATGCTGATTCCACTGCTTCCCTGGGCAGCCTATTTCAGTGCCCGAATCCTATGATTGGGTGTGAGAATTGTGGTATACTTTTAGATACTAGGAAGAAACAGTTGGGTTTTGTCATATGAATATAGGTTTAGGCTTATGCTGGAGCATGTATTTCTGCATAAGTCAGTTCAAAACAATTGCCATTAGTTGGCATAGGCCTTAAAATTAATAGGTAATTTCAACTCAAGGCAGAATTATTTTTATTTCCATTTCCACTTGTGGCAGGGTTGTGTATACCAAGAGAAATTCTCATTATACAGTACTTCTGTTTCAGTATTTTGAAGCCAGCAGCACAACTGCGTGTGTTCTTGATCTTCTCTTTCTTCCTTTGAGCCAAGTAACTTCAAGAAGCATTCTCAGCTAATGATGACCAGGCAGCAGCAGTGAGTCTGCAGTTCTGGTAGTTCAATTACACACATAACATCAGGAGCTTGACTGGAAGAAGTATTTTGGTGTGTTCCTATTGTTCTGTTCCCTTTGGCTTTCTCCCTTCATTTACTTATATTGTCTTTGGAGGGATGTATTTCCCTCGTTTGATGAGCAGGGAGGGCCTGCATTGCTGGATGTTTCTTTTTATAGTCAGTTCTGCTCTCCAACGGGGTCTGCAGATGGAGTAATTGCCGTGCACGTGGCACCAGCTCCTTTGTGCCTGCTCTGACAGGTTACTTTTCGCTTGACTTGACTTTGAAGTTCTGAGTTCTCATTTCTTAGAAATTTGTTGTGGTTTTTTTGACATTATTCCTGGTATGTTTACGGAGCTTTCCATTCACATCCCCTTCTTGTCACTGCCTTTGCACTGCCTGGTTACGAGAGAGACTTGGGGGGTTTATAAATAATAAAACAGAAAGAGGCAGATGTATCCCTTGTTCAGTTCAGCAGAGCTCTTGGGAAGCAGGATCCTTATTAATGCTCATCTTCCTGCTGGTGACACCAGGCGGGGATGGACATGCATGGCTAAGGGGATGGCATTGTTGTGCTTTCATGGGTTTTGTCTCCATGAGTGTTTGTGTTGGGCAGAGATTGGTGTGAGTTTTTCAGCTCTCACACAGGATCATTGTGGAAGCAGTTCATGTCTGTGAGTTGTGAACAGATGGTAATGCATTATTTTTGGCATGGGGAAGGAAAAGGAGACCTCACGTTGCATATGAATAGACATCTCTAGGATTTGTCCTACCAAAGTAAGGATGCAAAAGTAAAAGGAGGTAGCTTACCTGGGCCTTTGTGCCCTGCTGTGTAGGACTTCAGTCAGTCCTGGCTCTATCTGTTGCTTCCGGAAGCTCTTCAAGCTTAGGATAATGGCAAACATGGCAGGACTGATGAGCATACTTGATTTAGCTAATCAGAAAGATGCTGTTTGCAATTTTTGGACTACTAATAGAAATAGGTAGATAGGCCAGCAAGTTGGGTGGGAGACAAAAGGACTAGCCTGACTGCAGTAACATAATATCATTTGGACTTGTATTATCAGTGTGATTGGGACTGTGTTATTTTGGCCATTGTATTACCACAGGCAAAAAAACCATTTCTGCCAGAGATGTTACACTCCATGCAGGGGGGAACACGAGGAGATGCTGCTGTGCTGAGCGAGTGTAACAACTGCTACAAAGAGCCCATTCACAAGCTTACCTGTATATTTAGTAGCTGACTGATCAATTGAGAAAAGACCTTGTGGGGAGCTGAGGGGAAGATCAGAGTTTTGTTTTAGACTCTGTGATGGAAACCTGAACGTCTGCAAGGAGGAGCCAAGAAACAGGCTGATCCTTTGCCTCCCTTGCTCTATTTCCCACTGTACTCACTCACTATTCCACTTTCAGGCCAGCTCTCAGGCTGCTATGAGGAGGATTGTCACACAGGTGCCTATTTACCTCCAAAATAAACTGCACAACTCCATGGTGAGAGCAAACTCAGGGAGGAAAAAGAATGAGACCAGGGAATTTGAAACTGGGGTTGTTTAGCTTTTAGGATGAGTGTTTCTAGGGCCACATCTTAGGAGCTGAGTGCAGTCAGCAGATGGAGGAAAATCTGAGGACCTGGGAAACTTCAGGAGTTAATGCATCCTGGGTGAGATGTGGTTCATCATTTAAGATCCCAGGAGCATTTTCCAGACTGAGGAATTAAGAATTTGGGGAAGGAAAGTGGAAAGCTCTTTGTATTCTGTGCAGGGTCCAGCCTGGGCTTTCAGGCTTGAGGGATTGCTCTCTGGCACAAAGCCTGGGAGATTCTGAGATGCATGTGCTGCCTGGTTCCCTGTAGTTTCTTAGTTGTCTGTCTTTAGTTTGTTTAAATAAAACTTGACTTGCAGCATGAGAATTTTTTCTTGGATGCATTTTTAATGAGCTCTTCTGCAGCTGGTAAGACCCAGAGGTAGTTCAACATCTTCTGCTCAGTGCTGCTGATCCTTGTCAGAAATTAGTATTTAACAACACCTTGTGTGTTTAAAAGCTGTTGAAACACTGATTATATATTTTACTTTTAATTCTAAATGTTTTAAAGTGGTAGTAGGTTAGGTTTGTTTCGAGCCATTTCCACTTTCGGCTGTGACTTTTTGGCTTTCCATGGAGCTGGTGTGGTAGCAAATGTTTTCAGGTCAGTTCAGACTAATTGAATGCCAAGCCATAACTGTAGGTGAGGATATGAGAAGGTCAGCTCTGGGGCTTGCCTGGAGCCTTCTCCTGAGAGAGTCATTATCTCGTACCTCGCTCCAGAGCGCTGCTGGTACCACGCCTGGTCACGTTACTCACGCTGCTCTGAGCAGGGGCGTCCACAGGGTTTGTGCTGTGTTGTAAAGAAGATCTGGCTCTTCTGGTGCACACTCTTCAATATAACGGCACTTGGTACGTGCAGATGTGTGTATTGGCTTTGGACGCAAGTGTGCTATTGCCTTTTAATTGATTCTCTTGCTCTTAATGCAATCCTAAGGCCATCCTAAGGCTCAATGTGCTGGGATGATAGAAAAAGATGCTTGTGTGTTTTTAACTACAGGATGAATAAGAGAGCAAAAGTGATCAGTTTATAGCTTTTTTAAAATTATTTTTATAAGTGACAAAAACTGTGCACTATAAAAATAGCCAAAATAACATCACTGAGTGTACAGAGCCAAGAGGTAGGCATGTGTTTAACCCCTTGATAAATGTACCCTAGAGTTTAGTTTGTATCCAAGTCATTTAAAAGCTGAAATACAGATTTGATTTTGCTTGACTTCTTTGTAGTAGGTATAAATCTATCGGATCTTAAAGAGGGATGGGGGGCAGTGTTTATTTGGAATCATGGGCAAAATGATTTTTGGACCAAAAAGGACCTTCTTGGATGTCAGAAGGAAGACTTGCTAGCAATTGGGCTGAAAACCACTGATCTCTCTAACCATCTATTGGAAGTATTTTTTTCATATCCAGTTGGGTATATGTTTACTTTCTTGCTGTTGCTTATGACAAGCTTTTTTCTTCCCTGCCTTCTAAGTCACGCATAATCAAGAGGGAGAGACTTCATTGTGGTGGTTCCCAATGATTCTAGTTCTCTGTGAGAAAACTGTGAATCTCTGGGATGCTGTAATATAAATAAACACTGCCCCTTTCTAGCTGTGATAAACTTCTGAACTCTGTGTCTTTGTGAATTATGTGTGAAAAGTGATTATTTGCCTAAATGAGCTCTATAAATAGGCTTTTTATTCTAAGAAGTGTGGTTTCCATTGCAATACAGCTGCTGTATTTGGGAGAAAAAGGTATTCTGTTTTAATGAAGTACCAGAGACTGTGCATTTCTTTGCTTGAATTCCATACTTAATTGAAACATACAGGAATTTATTCTGTAGTGTATATACTCCATAACACTTAACAGCAAGTAGGTATCACACATTATCTTAGCCTTGTAAGTATGAGGAAACAGAACATGCTACCAGCAGCAGTGGATCTGGCAAAGCTTGAGCTTCTTTGTGGGTTTGCTGATAAAATTGCCGGTTTCAGACTTACTCTGAAGTCAGAAGGCCCAGGAGAGAGCTTGCTGTGTTACCATCTAAGAGCTGGAGTGCCCCTGTGGTGGACGAACCACAAACATCTCAGGAGGGCTCTGTGACCAAATGCCAGCGTGCAGGGTGGGCTTACACTGCCGTGTACCGCTTTCAGAAAACAAAGTTGCAAAGCAGTATCAATTCCATGCAGATTTTGTTCACTGGCTTTGGGTCTGCTTTTGGCCCAGGTCTGAATTTTGTACCAAATTTGCCTGACACTTTCTGTGTTGAGTTAAATGATGTGGTTCAGTGATGCTGCCTGGGCAGAGCTGTGTGTTTATAGCTCGCCCCTTTTCCCTGTGATAAATGTGACCAATTGGTTTTCAGGGGGGAGTTGGTTGTTTTTAGGCATGAATTCAGCTCACTGGGCCAGCTGGAAATGTCAGGAGAGGCAAGGTGCATAAATCTGTCTGACAGGCTCAGGAACAGAAGCTCTGTGGGTTGTTTAGTCACATTCTCACCTGGTGGATGTTGACATAGTCTCTGAAGTCAGTGAACCTTTCCAGGGAGCTCTGGACACAGGTGGTTGTCATTACTTCCAGGGGCCACGATACCTAAGCTCATCAAAGAGTGGAATGATAAAGCTGGTTCTTGATCTCTGGATCCTAAAGATCAACAGGAGTAATGACTCTATCCAGACCACCCATGACAATGGAGAGTTGTATGGCATGGAAAATTTCCCCTGGATGGATGTGCACATGGCTTCATGCTTGTACCAGAGAACTGGGGGCTATTATTTATTTCTGCAGCAGAAAAGACATTGAGGTCTTTGTTGTGAACACCCTGTATTCCAAAGAATGCAAAGCAAATTAAATAAATTAAAAAATTAATAAGAAAATAAAAATGACACAAACATAAACTAATGGGATAGAAATTGACCTCAAGCAAATCAACCTCCCTTTTTATTTGCATGGAAATACAGAGACCAGATACTGAGATCATTTGTCATGACTGTGCCATATTTATTTTGAAAGGTGATATGATTTATTGTGTTGTGTGTCAAGCAAGTCTCTGCTGATGCTGAATTTGACTTCAGTGTTGGTACTTGACTCTTCACGAGGAAAATTCTTGTTTTGAGAGGCCTCTACCAGGTTTCTTTTCAGTGCTGTGATAGAACCAGGGCTTTTGGAGACATTTGAATGGAAGTACCATGTCAGGGAGCCACTCAAGGCTTTTTTGCAGAAGTCTCTGCAGTGTGTCCCTTGGCAGGTTCATGTGCTTCCTCTGAGTGCTTCCACTCTCACTGGGTCCGGGCTGACAGTTCCAGCTATTCTTTCAATGCTGTGCAAATAGTCTTTGTATTTCAAAGTGGGGCTTAGATTTTAACAACAGCACTTTCTGCAGGAGCTGATATTTCTCAGTGTTCTCGCAGCATTCAAAATGTCAGGGCCCTTGGGAAATAGCAAGCCTAATGTACAGTGGTCAGTGCTAATTAAACTTATAAATATTTCCTCTTGTGTCAGGATGTTGAAAATTCTTTGCTTTTGTTTAACTTGCTTTGTGATTTCCATGCTCTGATTATTTTTTATTCCCACCCCCCTCTCTAGTTGTTTAATGCATTGCATGCCATCACCAGAACACTTGTTTCTCTGTGTAGAAAGCATACTGTTTCTGGGGGAGAAATGCAGAAGTTGTAACCAAAGTGCTTGTCTTCTGTTATTTCTATTTTTTTAAAATTTTATTTTAAATATTGTTGTCTCTGCTGATAATTGTCAGGTGGTCTCAACACTTGCTGCTTGAAGAGTGAGCTTTTTAGTGTTGTTGGGGAGGGTTGCTTAACCCAAATATAAAAGTAATTGTTTGGTGTTAACTTTGAGTCAGTTTGTGCTTGTGGAACTGCCAGACTGACTTACAGCTTCTATTGCTTCTTTTTGGGGTTTTGGCAAAGAACACGTCTCTGGCACGCTGGGCACCCTGTCCTTCCTGTACAGGAGGCTGATCTTCCTGAGAAACAGACCTTTTTCTATTCTTCTCTACAGCTGCTCTCAGCCTGACTCGCTCTTAAACTTGTGGAGACTCTTTCAGAGAGCCAGTCACATTGTCCAGAGCCGGCAGCATGGGGGGTAAAGTCATCCTGGGCAGCCACCTCTGTGTCCCTCTCCTCGGGAGTGCTGCTGCTTTTCCAAGCCGAGGATTCCCATGAGGGTGTGAGGGATGGACAGGTTTCCTTGTTACTTCAGAAGGATGCAGATGCCAGAGAGCGGCCACGTTTGTGTCTCTTTGGAGACATTGAGAATTCAAGGGTTCACATGTGTAAGTGCTGTTGCAAATCCACGAGTCAGTGCTGTGGGATGACTCCGAGCCTGCTCTGCAACAAATGTGAAGTAAAACATGGGCTGCAGTGTCGGTGAAGGGCCCTGAGCACTCACACTGGGCGTTGGTACATCATGACAGCCGTGGTGTCTGTCGGCTGGAGCAGCGTGTGTGGTGTGTTATTTTCATGTGGAGCTCTGAATGTTTTCCAAAGGCCAAGCAGCCTTTACTGAAGTTGTTTCCTCAACCAACTTTATTTCAAACTTTGGCTTTGAGCGACCAGGAGGAAAAACAATCCTAAGTTTTGAAGTTGGGAAGTTCAGTCTCTCAAAGGATGTCTGAGCAGCAAGCTCTGTCGTAACCCAGCATGAACAGCAACAGCATTGGCCTGTAGTGCTTCTGAATTAGTCCTCAAAACTTTTCAATCTGTGCTTGCTAAAGGAAGATTTTCTGGGCCCTTTTATGTGTCATTTAATCTCCTTATGTTTTAGTTCAAAAGTATGGAAAGCAAATACAAAAATGGTATGGGGGCTACCAAGTCTTTTTAAGGAGAGGGATGTATTTAAGTGTGGAGGCTTAACTGCTCTCTTAAGTCCCTGATTAGCTCCTAGAAAAATTGTCACTGCCACTTCTTTGGATTGGAAGGGAACAGTGTATATTTTCTGAGATTGGGTGAATCTAGAAGATCAGCACTCTTCCTTTTCTTTATGAGGGAAATGATGCAACATTATTCTAAACAACATGAACACTGCAGGCAGGGCCTAATTGGGATCCCAGTGAAAGCCAGTCATTAACAACCCTTTGCATCTCAGAATCTCCTTTATCATTGTGTACTACACAGCTGATTTCTTTATGCTGAAAGACAGCAAGTAGAAGAACCCCTCTGGTCTGAGGTTCAGTCTGCAGGCAGCACCAGCCTGGTTAGGAGATGCTCCTGTCCCCATTTCTTTCCATTCCACTGTTTTGTATGGGACCCTCTGACGTTTCCACATGGCAGGAGTCAAGAGAAAAGGTGGAGAAGGATTTAGCCTGAAGGAAAATAGACTCTGAGAAGAGAATGACACTTTCAACCTGGGATATGTGCACACAGTCTGATGGGGTGGCTCTAGTTATTATTAGCTGTGGATATACCTGACACAGAAACGAAGGTCTGTCTCTCATGGCAGTGGCAATGGAGATGGTCCCTGAAAGACTGGGAGGTCTCTGGCACAGGAAAAAGTTTGTGCAGAAGCAAAATCTTCCTGTGTGAAAATGAGGTATTGGAGGCAGTAAACAGCATAATTCCCAGTGCAGGTTCTAGCTGTTGTTTCCTAGAAATACATACATTCCTAGGATTACTTTTTTCCATCCTGCTTCCTTCATGGGATATGACAATATCCCAGATGTTAGACTCCACCAGGTACCTCATTGTTGTCCTAGAAGCATGTCTAGTTCTTCTCTTCTGTTCTTATGAGTAATAGATTTTACTGGGGATTTCCTTTTTCAGCCTGCAGAAGTTGCAGGATTAGGGGAGGCTCCACAGCAGCAGAAGAGTAGGAAGCCACTCTTCCCTGAGAGAAGAGCTGTAATTTATGTTCTCTTTGCTTCTGAATGGTTTTAAGGATAAAAGAGCTGGATTCTAAAACAACAGTATCTGCTGTGAGATGTCGTGTAGCTCCGTGGAACTTTGAGTTAAATCCGTGTGCTGATGGTTGGTATCTTGTTCTGGCCTTGGCTGCAGCACAGCCTTGATTATGCAGGAAAGGTCAAACCGGGCAGATGTGGAAGGGGGAGGAATTCAAAGCCTTTGTTTTCACTCTTTTTCTCACATATTTGATTTATATGTGAAAACTAGATTCCTTCTTGTTTTAAAGGTCTTCCTACAAAGCTATGAGTCCATGAACAAGCTCAAGCACTGGGGCTAATGTTTTAGAGAACCTCCGTAAAACTTGAAATGAAACCTGAGAACTGGCAGGGAGAGGTGACCAGGCTGGCTGTCCCTGACATACACAGGTACCTGCCTGTACGTCAGGTGGCCAGGAGCTGGTGCATTACAAGAAACTCTCGAAGTAACCCAGGTGAAACCAGAGGCTGAAATGGCTGTTGGGATAGAGGAAAATAAACAGAGGGGGGAAAAAGGAAGGAGCACTGGGGGCAAGAAGGCAACTAAAGGGGACTTAACACCCTGTGGAATGTGAGAGCAGGTCAGGTTACTGGTATGGAATTGGCTTCTCTGGTGAACTTGCCCTGCTGTGGTTTTACAGATACACCTGGTAACACGTGTAATACATGTGTTCATTATTTATAGTCTGGCAAAGTTGACATGCAGCCTTTGCATGAATGGTGTTGGTTGAGGATTGTATTGAAAGCTCTCAAGATGACTATTTTAAAGCTTGTACAGCAATAAGCAAGCACAAATCCTGCAGTGCTGTGTGTTTTAAAGTCACTGTTCTCATACTAATCTGACATTAAAGGACTGAATCCTCAGCAGCAGTGGATGTAAACAGCTGTTCTGACTTCTCTAAAGCAAAACTGGTTTACATCAATGAGGGTTGTGGCCTGAAATACTTGGGTATGTTTAGCACCGTGCATTTGTCCAAAAATAGGATGACGGGTCTCTTTGCAGTGCCAGGGAAATTGTCCCACAAGCAGCAGAGCGCACTCAGCACATGATGCCAGTTTGGTCAAGGCTGAATAGCAAACGACAAGCCCCAGAACTGGGTAAATGCCTCTATAATTTGTCTTCTGACATTGTACTGCCTGCAGCTCTGCCAAGGAAATGGAAAAATGTAGAGAGAGCCCTGAGCAACCCGTCACAACACAATGAATCCAGCTTCCAAAACTATTGTTACTGGGATGCTGCTCTCCTCACACATGCCAGCAGCTACAACTAACTAAACAAAACAACCCCCTTCTTTGAAAGAAAGGAGGGGGAAATCACATGATTTCATATTTTGTGCAAGTAGCATAAACATGGCAGTTTGTGCAGCAAGATTGGGAAACAACAGGCAAGTCAAGATTCGTGTGGGCTCTCTGCTTCAGGGCCCAGCTGTCACACGCCTCGGACCAGCAAGAACTCAGGGAAACTCAGAAGATGTTCCTTTTGGTCACGTTTTGCAACGTGCGCTTTGTTCTGGCGGTATGTACTGACAGTATGTACTGACGTGGCCTTGGTGCAGTGGAGCAAGAACTGTTCCTGCAGACAGAAAATCTCCACTGACACCAGTAGGTGCGGTGCTGCCTTCACAGTGATCTGGGGTGTGAAGTGAGGGGAACTCAGCAAAAGGCTGTTCTTGAAGCTCAGGACCCTCAGAGTTTTGTGCAAATATACTTGCTCTGCTTTGTGTCATGGACACGTAGGATCACTCCAGGGATCTCCTGAATCTGCAGGGTGCTTTGGAGAGACAATGCAGCTTTCTGATCCTGCCAGTGTATAATGTCCAAGATCTTTTCCTGTTGTGCCATGTTTCCTCTTTCCTTTTTTTCTTTTTTTTTTTTTCCCAGACTTGTTATTAAATACAATACTTTTTATTCATATAAAGTAGATTTTTCTCCAGATAAATACATTCTTCAAACAGAACTTAGTGGCAGAAATTTCCTGAGCAAAAATAAACCACATCTCTGTTGAAGCTGTGCTAGTGACAAAACATAGCCCTTTTCATCTTCAAAGCACGGTGCAAACTTTAAATAATGGAATTTTTATTTTTTTAATCAGGGCTATGAAGTATGTGGTAGTGTTCCAGATGAAAGATGGGAACCAAGAAGAGAGGTTAAGTGACTCATTAAGGTTGTTGGGATCAGAGCCAGCTTAGAGTGGAGACTCTCAAAGCTGCCTGGACTTACAGAATGTGAGAGTCATGCCTGTTCCCACTTGTGCCAGTCTGACATCCAGAATCTTAGAATATTCTGAGCTGGAAGGGACCCACAAGGATTATTGAGTCCAACTCCTGGCCCTACACAAGACACCCAAAGGATCCCAGCATGTGTTGCTTCTTGAGCTCTGCCAGGCTTGGTTTAGTCTTACTCATATGCTGAGGTGCTGCACCAGTGAGCAAAAAGTCTTCATTTATTACCTACCCTTGAAAAATTAAGACAAGAAATTTTCTACCTATTGGAAAGAAAGTAAAACACAAAGCTGCTCATGTGCTTCATGCTGCAACCCAGGACAACCTGCTCACCCTGACAGACCCAGAATTTCGTTGTGGTTTGGTATTTTGTATTTATTTCATTTGGGAATATTTTTATTGCTTTAATTCACGGTGCTGTGCTGTCCTTTTCTACAGCAAAGATATGAACGTGGCCTTGGTGCTACACTAATGACCAATGTAGTGATTTACAAGCACAGACCAGTGAACATGGTATGTTGTAAGTGTACAAGAGCTCATAATTGTTATTGGTGCTTGGTACAACATGGAAGTCTAAACATCCCTCATTTCAGCTGGCAGCAACCATTTCTGGCACTTTCCATGATCCCATTGCTCCAAATGTCCTGTGACTTTCAGGGAGCGCTCCAGAAAATGTTTTTAATGAATGTTAACGGTGGAGAACATTCTTAGGAGTGAATTAAACCTGTTTGGCTTTGCTGTTCGTATTGAGTGTTCATAGGAAGTGTTTCCAGGACAAGGACCTCTCAAGGGATGTTAAGAAATAAGGTGCATTTGGAGTTTTCAGGCTTTGGAGAAACCTCAGCTGTACCCTTAGGAATGGATGTGTGATAGTGCAGTGTGGTGGGTTCATGGTAGCTGTTAGGGTGGCTCAGCATGTGATGATAAGGTCTGTTTATATCAAGCACAGTAACACAAGTAGCTTTGGGACTTAACATTTTAATTTATTTCCTGACTCATTCTTGTAAATGTTACAAAGAAAAAAAAAAGAAGGAAATAGAAAATTAGGATAAAACCTGGGATATCTGAAGTGAGAGATTTGTAGTCCAAAGGACTGTGCAAATGCCAAAAAGTATTTGAACCAAATGAAAAAAAAGTTGATTTATATAAGCAACTGTTGTTTATACACAGGTCACTGAAGGAGCACGTTATGGAGATTGGCAATAAATTAAGATGAACTGAAAGCAGGAGATGGGTTGAAAGGGTGAGCCTACCGGAGTAATTCAGGCACAGCCCAGTTGAAAGGTCAGTTTATTGAGTGGTAGCTACTGTTCCCATGAGATCAGGATAGGGGAGGCAGCCAGATGCTTCCAGATCCTCTTTTATTGTCAGAAAAATTTCACTTACAGAGGAGCAGGATTCCCATCTGCAGTTTCAGATGGATGACAGGGTGGTCAGAATGCAGCACGTGGTCTGGAGCTGGCTTCAGATATTATTTGTTTTCGTAAATCACAGCCCTCAGCTCCAGCTGGTCTTGACAGTCCTTGCCCTCAGTGCTGCCCCAGCGTACACCCATCGACAGGAGCGAGGGGGGAGGGAGCACTGCCCTCAGTTCTCCCTGCATTCCCCACATTGCCAGTGACAGCTGATTTCTGTGGTGCTCGAGTACCTGCTGCCATTAGCAGTAAGCTGAGGCTTATGGCAGCTCCTTGGAAAGTAAGTTTTTAAAATGTCATGTTCCATTTAGGTCCATTTGCCCTGGTAAAACCAGGCTGTTTGCTGCCTTTGGGACCCCAGCAAGGCTTCTCATGGGGTGTAATGAAAACTGAATCTTCCTACGGGCTCAGGCCTGACTTGTTGTGTGTGCTGCCACTTGAATGAGCTTTGGAAACTCCCAGGTGGAGCACAAGCTTCCACTCTTCAAGGAATCACACTGTAGAAGTGGCTGGGAGGGTATTCCAAGGTGTGGGAGCTGTGACGTAGCAGGGAGGCTCCTGCAGAGTGTCTGGGCATCCTTTGGTTGTAAGGCTGCACTTCTGTCCACTCAGCCTTTCAATCAATAAGCAGTAAGCAAGGACTTGAGTGTTATGAACAGTGACCACAGTTGGATAATTCATTGCTTGAAAAGTTGTCATCTTGTTTGTTTGGTTTGGTTTTGTTAAGCTCAACATCTGATTTGCCACGTTGCCTTCTGCTGTGTTTTGAATGAAATCTTTCAGACTTACCAGGAATTAACCAGTTGCTAATCTTCAAAGGCAGTCTTCAAAAATAAAAAAGAATTGCTTTAGGAAATGCAGTTAAACAATTATGTGTGTCTGTTTTTCTCATCTTTTCCCCTGGACAAAAATCAATGTTCCTTCATACTGGGAAGAGGCTGTAAAGCTACAGCAGGTGTTGACTCTCCGGTACATACAGGTGGAGAAGGAAAGAGGATTGGCTATTTGGGATTGATCCTTTCTCAGAGTTTTGGATGAATGTGATATTATTCCATATCCATAGGCTGTTTGGTTCTTTGGCCTCTCATAAGTAGATTAGAAGGAGCTGATTTCTTGTGCAGGTAGATTGATTTTGGTTTTTTTCTTTGCTTGCTCCCTACAGTTGGTATGGAGAGGTTTGTAGGGCATCTTACTATTTTTGGATGAAGGGCTGTATGTGCTCAAATGAGATTCCAGAGTTAGTTGTGTAATGCACACATACTTAAATAAAAATGGTTATTTTAGAGCTAAATTAGAAATATTAAGACCTTACCGTATTTAGCGTCTTTCTCTTCTGTGCTTGACTTTGAACTGTTGTCCTTGACATGGAATACAGAATAATTCCCTAGCTGGCATGGCCTTGCTGCCCAGCAACATGGGAGGGCCTGGGGCAAGCGGCTGATTCCTGAAAGCTCTTAATAATGAACAAAATATAAGTGCAGGTAAAACTTTGACCTTTTGAATCCGTGAAATTACAGACAGATGCATTCTGGAAGAGAGGGGTTGATATGTAGATGCCCTGAGGGCAGGGAGAGAGCACTGTCACTGGGTGAGTGGGATGTTACGACGCTCTTGACTTACTACCTTGTCACAACGTGGACTGGAAAGCACCACGGTGTGGGAATGGCATCCGACCCTGCTCCTGTCTGTCACCACAGAGCCTTTGGTTGGGACCTGAGGGCTGCTGAGAGTGGCTGTGGTTTTTGGCACAGGGGTCAGCACGGAGACATCTGGGATGTAGCTGTTCCAGAGGTTTGTCCCTGCAGAGAATGGATTTTATAACCCACAGATTACATGTGAATCCTGGCAAGGATCGGTGGTGGGAATGTGGAAACTGGCTTAAATCCCTTTCTTTTCCACCACTCCCAGCTTGCTTTGGAGTGACAACACGTGGCTCCAGAAGAACAGAGGTTGTGGCTGCCCCATGTGTACTCACACACTTGCTCTACCTTGTGCTGGGACTTTTTTTTGGGAACACTTGGGATCCAGAGAAGGAATGAAACCATGGGACAATACAGCCACAGCATGGGGGTTGGGATGAATGGGATGTACCTCAGCTGATTTAGGGCTCTACTGTGCCCTTGAAAGGTTATAGGGTGGTTTTTGGGTTTTGTTTCCTTTTTTTTTTGTTTTCACTGTTATAAAACATTTATTGATTTTTATAAAAGAAGGTCACAAAAATTTAGGCTAAAAATAAAAGGACTAAGCTACAAACTAAAGCTTCCTCCTGGCAGCATATTGATTGCATGAATAAAGATTCTGCATGTGGCAAGTTGTACAGTAAAATCCCACTGAGAAGTAGCAGTGAAAACAGCTAATAAAAACTGACATAAAAATCCAGTTTTAAGAATGAATTCAAATAGGGCAGAAAAGATGTCATTTTCAAGGTGGTGATGGGGATGGAAATATCATGGCAGGCTGTACATGTTCCATAATTTTATATTCACATAAATCAAGTTTAAGTAGTCTCCTATTGCTGACTGTGGAAAAACTATTTCAAATTGTAATTTTGTTGCGTGTGTTTGTTCTGAATGGTTTTATTAGTTTTTAGATAATATCAAATCTCTAAGGACAGGCCTGAAGCTGGAATAATTGCAGATTTCCTATTACTCTGCTGTTTAAAAACTTGTTAACCATTCTGATCTCCAAGCAGAAGTGCCGGTCCAGAGAAAAACTGACTACAAGAACCACAGCAGGCTTTCCACTTTTCTTGTTTTACTGCAGCTAAAACACAGAAGAGATTAGATTTTGTTCTCCATTTGAACTTACCCAAATTCAGATTAACCCATTAGGAAAGCTCTTCAGGCTGTTTAAGGATATTGGGGAAGCAGGAGGTTTTTGGCTTCTCCCTTGGATTTTGATCAGTGACGATTTCTTGAGAGGATGTAATTTCAAACAGTGCCATCTAAGCAGCCAGTAGCCATCCTGAGTTATGTTTTAAGCATTAGTGACTGGTCTTCATTTGGCCTTGGAGGACTTGTGGAGAGGATGATGAGGGTTTGATCTAAATCATGAGCCTGTGATTGAACTGAGTTAGCAAAGGACTTGGTGTTTGCACACAAACCAGGCATAAGCCTGAAGGCTTCTTAGCAACTATTTATAAATTCATCTGTCTCCAAACTAACTTTGAACCCTTGTACATAGTGCACCTGGCCTTAGGGGACAGTCAAATTCAGTCTTCAGGAGACTGCCAGCAAACCATCTTTGCTACACAGGACAGGCCACTGTAGCAGTCCTTAATTTGGATTTGGGCACTTGGATGTGTTGTAGCCTTGGACCTATGGCTTGCCCTTGCTTACTGTGAGCAGCTTTGGACCCCTGTGCTGTAAGTGCAAGGAGGACAAGCCCTGAGGGGTCTGACTTGGGTGCAGGACCCAGAGGCTGTGATTCTCTCAGTCTGAGAGTCCTGCAGTGTTTCCACTTTATGTGCATTTGCCAAGTTCCTCCTTGACAACACTGTTAGCAGGCCTTGACATAGTTGGTTCTATGGGGGGGGAGAAGAAAAAAAAATCAATGTAAGGGCAGCTCCATTACATAACAAAGGTTATCTGGAGACACAGATACTCTGAAAGTCCCCTCTGTTCTTTTCTATTTCCAGGGACAATCAGCTTATTCTCATTTTAAGAGCTTACTGTCAGTTCTGACCCATTTAAAATTCACCTGCCAATTGAATTGTATGACGGGACCTGGCTGACCCAGGAACAAAGGGAAATGTTCATATCTTATAATGAACTGCCACAGACTGGGAGCTCAGAAGGAAAAGAAAGGAAAAGAATAGAGCCAGCTCTATGAAAAACAAAACTTTCTTTCACAAGGCAGGGAATAAGAGCTTTCTTGCTCAAATATTGTAAGTGGGTTTCCTCTGTTACCTGTTACCATCTTCATGTCCTTGAAGCATTTATTCTTTCACAAGAAAGGAAGTTTTTAAGTGGGTGTATGTTCATGCACATCCTTCCCCTCTCTAATGAATATTCTGCCAGCCCACTCCTCCCCTCCACCTCTCTCCCAATGAAGAGCCAAAGGGAGAGGAGGGAGGATGGTCAGTCTGTGTGTTACTGCTTCTGTCTATCAGAAGGGAAATGCTGGCCAGTGGCTGTTGTCCCAAGGAACAGGACTGTAAACTTATGGCCATTTGGAGAAACTTCTGCCTTCTAAATTTTACAGCTGCATTTATTCCATGTTTCCTGTTGGAATGGTTTTTTTGTTTGCCTTTTGGGGTGGTGGTGATTGTTTTTAGACATCTCTACTTAATAATTCATTTAATGATAAATTGCCACATGAATGTCCAGGCATACCTGTTAGGTGATTATCTGACCTGGGATTGAGCTGCTATTGACTTTGCAATGTGTTTAACTTAATATTCATTATTTTGCTCATTTTTCTGCCTGTAACAGCCAAAGAAACGTGTGGAAGTGAAAGCACCAAAGCCAGTGTGTGGTGATTCCCCCACCCCAGTGCAGGTGGACTGTTCGCTCTGTGTTCCTTTCCCAGTTCCCTTTTCTTCCCCAGAGGCAACTAATGGAAAAATGTGCACATAGACTGAAAAAGGAAAACTCACCCACTGAGAAATGATATTGGGATTGAAGGTGGTGCTTTGGTACATCAATTCCAGATGGTACCAAAGTTGGTCACGTTCTTGCCTCTGGCTTATGAGCAGGGCCAGGTTAATGTATCTCACCATGTCATAGCTCTGTAGGACTCCCAGGGGTTACAAGTGCCTTTGGTCTGTGCATGTGCAGGAACAGCATCTTCCTCCCAAGGTGTGAAGCAGGATGTCCTGCAAAAATCCTTCCCTCTTCCCTCTCAAAACAGTCAGAGGGGGCTGTGGTCTTTAGGGAGTGGCTGGTGAGCAAGAAGGGTTTTAATGCACAAGCATGAATAGGGTTCTCTTGATTTTTGAAATAAACTCTTCTGGGATTTAATCAATTGCTCCCAGCTGGGCAAGGAAAGGCCTAATGACAGAGGTTGTATTCCACATCATCTTCTATGGAATGATCAGTGTCTGAGGTGACTCTGGGAGCACAGAGAGTCCCACTGGGCAAATTGGCATATTCTAAGAGAGGCTCCTGCCTGCTCATACAGCCTGTACAGCAGTAACTTTACCTGGCCAGAGAATGAAAAGTTTTACTTAAAAGCTTCTCTTTATGAATCTGGAAGGAAGGACTTCACCTTAGCAAAAGGAAAAGAAGAACAAAGTGGTCAGGCTCACATTGTCATGCTCTTGGCTCTGCCGTTGAGCTGTTGCACTTGATACTTTAATCATTAAATCCTCCTGTAGCCAAGCACTTGATAAAGTGTCGCTGTAAGAGGAAAAAGAAAGGGGTGTGAACACTTCAGCAACACCCAAGCAGCCTCGTGAGCTGTGGACATCAGGACTGCCCTGCTGGTTTTGTTTGTGGGGGACATCTGCAAAGCTGCCAGAGGGTCCAGACCTCTTGTCGGGAATATTTCTGGAGTCTTGCTGGAGGAATATGGAGCCTAATAATAAATTTTTATTTATCCCTATGTTTAACATAACAACAATTTAAATGGCTGTTAATGGTCTAGTGGCTGGGTGGTTTATATGTCTATCTTTCTCATTCTTGTTGCCCCATTGCTTGCTTTCCAGTGTTTGGGACTTCCCAGTGAAAAGTGTTCTGAAAGTATAAAAAAATTACTGTCTGTTACTCAGCTTTTGGTGCTTCCCACCCCTCCCTCGTTCTCAGGTTTCAGTTCCTGAGCTTGTAAATTTATCTTAAAATTCGTGGTTATGTTGCCTCAATCCTTATGGTTATGGTTGCTGAAGGTGTTTACTAACATAATTTTTCGGGGCAGTAACATAACTACCGTTGTGCTCAGTTTATCAGCATTTTTTTCAAAACAGTTTGTGCATCAAGAGCATTTCTTCAGCACTCTGAGTTTTAAAAGTGCCTCACCCATCAGTGCCAAAGGCAAAAGGAAGTATATTTCTTTTTTTTTTATTATTTCTTCTTTCCCCCTTTTTTTTGCAGTTGTTGGAAACCAAGCAGTTGCAATGCACAGCTCCAGGGTTGTTTATAACTGGGCAGCTCTTGGCATCTAAAGCTGCCTGGCTTTCTTAGGTGTAAAGTTTTGCCTCAACATCGGGTCTAATTTATAGCTGATATCCAGGACAAGAAGAAGTCAAAGAAAAAGTGATGTTTCCTAGGGAATGAGAAGCCCTCGCCTGGCACTCATGAATTACCAGGCTGAACTTTTTAACGTGTCTCTCCTCCTCCTTTTGCTCCGTTTTGTTGCTGCCTCCAGTAACATTTTTCCTGACTACAGTACCATTGACTTCTGTGATAGTTTAATAGTTTCTGCTGTTTACACAGTTGTCACTTAAATTGTTGTGATTTAAATTTGCATGCAGAGTTGGTAACTGCTCAGAGCTCACGGTGCTACCCTAAAGGTAATTTGTATTCTGCTCGCTGGAGTTGTCTTGGTAACACTTAGGTGACTGGAAACCATTTGCAGAGGGGAAGTTCAATTCTGAGATTGCTCACCGGTCCCAGCTCTGGTGGTGACAGCCTGGACACTGTTTGGTACTTACAAACCTTCTGACTTTACCTCGTGGCCATAGTCTGCATGGGGTCTTACCTGTGCTGCTGTTTAGAGAAGACTTTGGAGGAACACGTGACAATCATTCCTCTGCTTGTTCCTTCATTTCTGACATGCTGAGCTTGAGGATGCTGTTCCTCCTGCTGGAGGCAGAATTCTTACCTCTGAAACTCACTTTTTGGTTCCAATGCTACTTGTTAGTATTTAGTGGTTACTGATTAGCAGGGGGCTACAGGTCCCTGCACTGCAGTGGTAGCCAGGCAGTATTGACAATATCTGTGATGCAACGGACTTAAAGATAAAAAAGAAACCTTAAACAAAATCCCGTTGAATTAAGATTGTACGCACATATTAACGTTTTTAGTGTATGTAAATGCTGGGGACCCAGAAATTACTGAAATGTTACAAGTTTAGTTTCCATATTCTAATAGCCAGGCCTTTACAAACTCCTCTTTTGAATGGTCTAAAACCACATTGCTGGCTTTATTGTTACAAAGTGTCTGGTACTTCATTCTGACTGCCCTGGATAGAAAGCACTGGTACTTCATCACCTACAAGGACCCAGAACAGAAAGGATCCAAACAGACAGAATGTAAAAGAAAAAGCATAATAAAACAGCCATCTGAGAGACATTTTCACGATCACTATCTCCTATAAATCCATTCACAGATGTCCTTATGAAAATCATAGTGACAAAAGACTTAATCAGGAGCCAAATATTGATAGAATGTTCTGAGTTTCTTGTGGAAAAAAATACCTCTTCTGTAGTAAATTTAAATCTGGACTTAAATAATGTCAGTGCATTACTGCAATACATCTCAGAGAAAGAGGCTTTTAGAGTTGATCTGGATTGGAGTAGCTACAATAACTTCAGAGCAGATAAGCAATTTCTCACACCAGCTGAGGGCATGGTGCAGACAGGTTGGGTATTTGGAATTACAGACCAAAATCTGCAGGGCTGTTTCTGCATCGTGCAAGAAATGTTTTCTCCACTTTTTGCTTGCTTTCGTTTGGTGAATGAGCCATAGGAGAATAAGGCCAAAATCTACTTTTGTATTGCTGAAAGGAAGCTATTAGGCTTTGATAGTGGCTTATTTTCACAGTTTTCTCCTTTTTATGTCTCAGTAAAGATGGTTTCTGTAGGTTTTACGTAGATTGGCCACTGGCCTTATGGAAAAAAAAAAAGTAAGAAACACATAGGGGAAAAAAGGTAACAATCATTGGGAGGATTATATGTTTGGATGTCTTGGGCTTATGGTACTTGATCTTTCAGCAGTGTTCATGTGGGACTCCTTAAGCAGTAAAAAGTTCGTGGTTCCATAAAAATTTATGTTCCCTTTATTCTCGTAAAACACGTATAGTCACAGAATAGTTTGGGTTGGAAAAGACCTTTAAAGATCATCTACTCCAACCCCCCTGCCATGGGCAGGGACTTCTTCAACGACATCAGCTTCCTCAGAGCCCTCTCTAACCTGACCTTGAATGTTTCCAGGGATGGGGCATCCACATCCACAACTTCTCTGGGCAACCTGTGCCACTGTTTTACAGTGATGTAAAAAACAGCTTCCTTGTATCCTTCTGTATTTCTTGTATATATACATATATGTATAATAGATATAGTAGATAAGAATTTGTTATCTAAGTCTACCCTTTTTCAGTTTAAATGATCTCCCCTCCTATTGCAACAGGCCCTGCTAAGATGTCCTGTCCTCATCTTCCTGCCTTTAAGCACTGAAAGGCCTCAATAAAGTCTCCCAGGAACCTTCTCCAGGCTGAACAACCCCAACTCTCTCAGCCTGCCTTTGTGGGAGAGGTGCTCCAGCCCTCCAGTCATTTTTGTGGCTTCCTTTGCACACAGTCCAGCAGGTCCCCGTCTTTCCTGTGCTGAGGGCTCCAGAGATGGAGGCAGTGCTGCAGTGGGGTCTCATGAGAGCAGAGCAGAGGGGCAGAATCCCCTCCCTCACCTCTGCCCACCTGCTTTGGATGCTGCCCAGGATAGGACCGGCTTTCTATGCTGTGAGGGCACACTGACAGCTCATGTCCAGCCTCTCACCCCCAGCACCCCCAAGTCCTCAGCAGGGCTGCTCTCAATCCTTCTCAAACACCTTTGGAAATCAGTTCAAAGACACAGACTTCGTTATGCTTGTCAGTCATACTCTCTGGTGTCTGTTTTAAGCTGCCTTTTTCTTATGAAGTCACGGGAATTGCTGATGAGGGCGACTGCTTAATAATGGAGTAAAAAGAAAAACTTCTGAAAGTAGAGAAGATCTGTCTGCAGCTGCTGCTGCAATGCAAGTGACATGGGGATTGCTTATTAAACTACACATTCCCTGGGTTTGCTTTGGGACAGTTTCACCACAGAGCACTAAGGAATGGACTGCTGCATAGGACCAAAGGCAGGATACTCCATCCAAACTGGCCTGGTTGCATTTGGCTGGAAGGAGCTTGGTTTCTTAAATCAGGGGAAAATTATTCATCAACACCTCCTTTCACAAACGGGGAGGGTTGTTTGTGTTTAGAGGCAGGAGGCAAATTGGTTTCTCTTTGTCTTGCCCTTCCTGTGCTATTGCCTTGCAACTCCTCTATCTCTAGCGAGAGACTCCCATTCCCTTTGTTTCCTCCTGCCCATTTCCATGGCAGCTGATCCCACCATGGCAGGCCCAGGCCAAATGTCACCACGTGGACAGCTGAGGGAAGGAAACAGCCGAGTGTGGGAGAAGGGCAGAGCAAGAGCAAGAATGGAGCCTGTCACCAGGGCTGACAGTATGTAATTGCATAAATTCCACCAAGTGCATCCCATGGTTTCAAGCCCCTGGAAGCTGTAAATAACGTATTTTAATTACTGGGTTGCCAGGAGCTTTGAAGGAAATCAGATTGGACCGAGGGCTGCAGAATTCGGCAGCTGTAGTGGCTGGAGCATACCAGGAGTTTGACTAAATGCTGATTATTAATTTTATTTTAATTAAATGACTTGCAGAGCTGAAAGCTCCTGCCGTCCTCACCTGGGTACTGTTGAAATCCATGAGGTACAAAGCTGGGGAATTGGGTGGAACTGGTTGTCAGTAACAGCAGAGGAGATTGTCTGAGGGCTGTGCTGTGAACTTCGAAGTCGTGCAGATCGCAGCATTTCCTGCACTGTGTGTCATCCTTGTGGTTTGGGTTTTACACCTTCTGCACATCCAGTGTGATGGGTGGTGACCAAGAAGCCTTTTGTGTCCTGGGTCAGCTGAGCTCTAGGGCTGGCAGGGAGAAGGGGCAGAGGAGCAGTTGCTCTCTGCAAATGTGTGAAGTCCCACAGAGCGACGTGTGTTGTAGCTGTGCTGTATGAGTGATTCATGTAGCATTTGGTAACTCCTTGGGCTGCAGAAAGGAGCAGAATGAGCACTGTAAGGGCCACCAAAGGTTGGTTTTTAATGCCTTTTCCTGTCAGCATCCCCAGCACACCCATGATTAGAGACCGACTCTCTCTGCCTCAGTTTCTCTTCATGTGCACTGAGGTACATGGTGCTACCCAGTGGCAAAGGGGTGTGATGGAGAGGAGGTGTCTGAAACATGGGAGCTGTGCCAGGAGAAGTGGGAGCACAGAGGTACCTCAGATGGAGAGATAAAAGAGTTTTGTCAATCCCTAGTGTGGTCCAGCTTACCAACAGTCTGCCTGCTGCTCCCCGACCTCGGATCACGGCAACTGGAGAGTAAGGGGAAACGTGCCCACTAAAAATGTTGACATGGTTCCACCATCTGCTTCTACTGTATTAACTTTCCTGACTAATTGCATGTGTGATGCTGTGCCACATGGTAGCTTTGTTCTTTACATCAAAAGACAAAGCCTCTTTGTGTTTCCTGTGGACCTCTGAACCACACTTGCCATTGAAGGCCCTGTCAGTGCGACACAGTAGCTGTTGATGTCTTCTTGCCTTGATGATTAGAGCGCTCAGAATGCGTAAGCTTGGTCATACTTGTTAATAGGTTAAAGGATATTGCTGCATGCATCATAATTTCCATGTTGTGCCTATTCAGTTCCCACCCCCAGGATACTCGTATTTAATGTTGCGATGCACAAAAGCGTTTGACAACCCGCTCTGATGGGTGGAGGGGTCTGAGCCTGAATGGAGGAGCTGTGTGACCGATGCCTAACTCTTAACCTGACCACTCCACTTAATGGGATGCAGGAGCCCATCCGCTCGTGCTTCCTGGCAGAATATTAACAGACATTTGTTTGGCGCTGTTCCGCCGTAACAGACTTGGATCAGAGGATGAACCTGCTGTTCAGTCTGAAACGATGCTGGCTTTGGAGACAGTTTGGAAAATGCTTTTGTGAGCGATCCCTTACAATTCCCAAGGCTCTGATTCAGTGATCTTAAAAAGCAAGATTCCTGGCAAATTAGTCATTGGATGCAATTAATGTCTTCTTTACAGAGCTGTAGGAGAGGTGTGAGCACGGGGACATCTGTGGCACTGCTCTGTCTGAAGATCATTAACAACCAGGGTCTAAATATTTTTTTTATTATCTTATTCCTGATGTGTGGTTGCAGTTAATTCACTTTGAGTTCCTACACCATACCTCTTGGTATGACATAAGAATACTTTCAGTAATGTTTGTTATGGCACAGGGGGTTTCTGGGTGTATTTTTTTCTTTTTTGGCATTCCAATTACTAATTTCCATCTTCCATTTCTATTTGTGGTGTCTGAAGCAGTGAAATAATTCAGGACCGTGAATGTAGGGTCAGAAAGAGGAACGCTTTTAAATAATCCTATAAAAAATTTTACTTTAAAAGTGCCACAATTTTGCTAAAAGTAATCAAATGGAAAAAGGGGATAAAATTGAAACCACTAGATTTAAGTCTTTAGAAAAATCCCCGCTCCTTTTGTCAACTGTTACTGACACTTCATTCTTCCAAGACACTGCAATGGGTATTTTAATTGTAGTATTTTAGTTTTCCAGAAAGTAAACCACGACATGTGGGTTTTTTTCCTTAACTGTATAGAGCATTTCTTGCATTTTTTACTCTGCAACTCATTGATTAAAGTAGGAACAAGTGAAAGAGCAAACACTGATCCAACATGAAGCAACTGGACCATGTATAAATTGACATAAAATGCAGTGTTGCTTCTAATAAAGAAATACATAAATGCAGCAGAAGCAAGCAAAGTGACAGCTTCATTTCTTCTGCTGTTGGCTGCCAAACAGAATGCTCAGGTGTGTTCCTGCACATGTTAATTCCCTAACTGGGAGCACAAATCCACGTTGCCTTTCCCTACTGGCCCCCATCCATGGATCTGTGCGCAGAACCGGCAATACCCCTCAGACATCCCAGGTCTGTTACGCTTCTCACGTTCCCCCTCATTTCCCACCAACAGAAGGCATCCTTTGGCCACTGGGAGGGTGGAGTCTTCAAGTCTGTGATTTAGGTCATTGATTCCAACTCGTGACAAGCCTTTACTTTCTTCCTTTTTTTCCCCCTTTGTTTTGTTAGGGATTGGGAATTTTCCATTGAGTTCTGTTGAGTTTCCAGCGTGTCATTAGATGTGGGTAATATATATGACAGCTCAGGGATACCTGGGCTGTTAGCAATTAAGACAGTTCTGGAAACATATAATGCTTGTGCGCAGGAATGTGGTGAGCGTGTGTTTTAAACACGGAGCTCGCAGGTGTAAATACCAGGCTCCTGTTTTTCCACACAGCTGCAAGTACCAGTGTGGGGCCTGGGCCCACACCAAGCCCTGCAAAACAGGCTCTAAATGGTGCACGTTTCTCTTTCGCTGTCTCAAGGCTGATTTGCAGAGGAAGTGACTTGACCTGCAGTGTCGGGACTCCCGGTGTGTAGTGGCGCTGCTCTGCTCTCCGTGGCAGAAGTGACTGACTGGGGAAATTGCTGCTGCTTCCCTGCACGTGTTTTATGCTCTCGCAGCCTGTGTCGGCCGAGTGAGCCAACGAACGTGCAGCCGGGGCTTGAGGCTTGCCAGGAAAGCCTTATGCTGACTTTAACCCCAAAGGCTGTAGATTGAGCAGCTGCTGGGGAAGTGTGACAGGGAGCTTGTCCTACCTGAGTTTAGGGCCTCTGGATTTACCTCCTGCGTGCAAACTCGGCGTGAAATTGTGCTGATAGTGCCATGTTTTGCTTTGGTACATTTTAACCTCACATGTATATACACTAAATTCAGGCAATGAGAACTTAAATGCTGTGTCCAAGCTGTGAAAGGCAATTTCTGCACCTGTAAACTCCAGTGTTGTAATGTTTTGATGTGACAGCATAACCCAGGTAAGAAATAGTAGCACTTGAGGCTTTGGGGATGTTTTTTGCTACCTCCACTGGTCTTGGACGTTTTCTTACCATTACCTCTGAAAAGGAATAATACTTAGAAACATCAAATAGATCAGAAAATAGCAGCTGTATAGGAAGGCTCTCCTTATATCCCACTTGGTGAAAGGATCTGCCTTCACATGTCTTAGTCTCTTTTCTGTCATTTTCTGAACAACTAAAGGCAATTTTATCCATGAAGTATGGCTGTTCTGTTTCCCTGGTACCTGTCTGACAAGCTATGGGCATGTGTGTAGGTGGAAACCAAAATTGCTCCATCAACTTAAATTAACCACTTCTGCTTTTCTGCCTTAATGTATCTGCTATTAGAAAGAGCTTTCAGTCTGTTTTGTCCTCAGGAAACCTGGCTTTTGTCATCAGGGGGTTTGACTTCGTCTAAGGGTTATAAAACCTGTATTGAAAACAGACCTTGTAGGGCGTCGTAAAAACATCTGTGACCAATTTTGCCCAGAGACCACTGAGGCCAGTGATTATCATTCATGGACTTTGATGTTTCATCAGGGTACAATATGGCCCCAGAAACAGAAAGAGTAATGTCAAGTGCCTCTTGAGGAATTTGCAGACGTCCTTCATTGTGAAATGACATACATGGAGGTGCCACCCCAAGAGGTTCTGTCTTGCAACAATGTCTTGCTTGTTAAAAGAAAGCAAAACAAAACCCACAGAGACAGACAGAACTGGCAATTCTGTCAGCAAAAGTCACCGTGGATGAGCTTCAGTCAAAGAAATATTTAGAAACAAACTGGAAACTCGAGCATACCAAATCCTTTGAAAAGGTCATGACTGCAGCAATATGGAGTTCTGGAAACACGTTCAGCTTCCCCAGCAGAGTGATGGCTGCTCTTTTCCGTACAGAGGAAATCTTGACTTGAGCATAAGAGACTGCAACCACAGCATCAAACGTGGCTGAAAGATGTGGGTCAGGCCCTTGGCTGTGCCACAGATTTGCTGCGTGACTGCTGGCGTGGCATTTAGTGTGTCTGTGTCCGTGTATCTGCAAGTGAGGCTGAGCGTGACTGTGCATTTCAGGTTCTCAGGTCTCCTAAGGGAGCAAGTTTTCCGATAGCCCTTTCATACAGTGCTACCTTGGGTAATCTTTGTTGTAAGGAAAATTCTATTTTCTGAAGCCCAGTCGTGCCAGCCTTCTTGACACTGTTGCTGCTGTATGAGAAAGAGCTCTGAGAGATTTTGTCAGTGGCATGTTTTGACAGTCACTGGCAGGTACTTTCTCCCCCCTCCCATGCGGTGTCACATTGCAGAGAGGTTGATCAGTAGCATCCAGAGGTGACTCAGGCTGGACAGGATTGTGAGCCTATTTCTGAGCAAAACTGGGGTGTATTTAAAATGCTGGTAGGAAAATCTGTTTTATCATCCACTGTCCTTTGTAGAAGGACATGATTTTCCAATTTACATGTAGAGTGTGTGTGTGTGGAAGTTGAGTGGTTTTCTTGTGGGTTTGTTGTTTGGTTTTTTTTTTAAATTCTGGAGACTTGAACATTGAGGTGATGTGGGTTCCTGGAGAATAGCAATGAGGAAATTGTCACAAAACCTGGTTTTATCCAGCTTAAAAGATCACTGCTCTTTTATGAGTGGATTTTTTTAAAAATGGAGAAAGCTGCAGGAAAAATGGAGGGAGCAGATGTTGGAGGGAGCCTTGCCTGAAGGAGTGTGGGGCACGTTCCTCTGAAGTGAATGAGGCAACACTTGAGCTTTCAGCCTGGGCTGTTCCCAGCTGTGGAACTCTCCAAGATAAAGCCCCCGAGCTCTGAAAAAACCTTCAAACTTCCAAGGAGAGCTTGTTTTGAATACCCAAGTAGTGTGTTTTACAACCTCCAATGCCCTCCAAGGAGCACACCGGTCCAAGGGGATATTTTTGTCCTTGAATTCTCCTCTGGGTTTCTTGCTTTTCCTACTGGTGAAGTGTGGTTTGTAAGGGAATTACTGCATTCATTAGACCAACTTGTGTATTTGTCAAAAAACAGAGCAACCTTTGAGTGTACAGCCCCTTCTTAAAGTCTACAATGGCATCAGCAACCTGAGGACAGGTTGGAGAAAAATACCTTTTTTACCTTGATTTACATGAGGAAATTTAGGAATGAAGGCATATATTCATTAGTTTAAGTCACATTAATTTCATACATGAAAACAGAACACTGTTTCAGCATTCTGCTTTTCATAGCTTTCAGTTGGGTGCTGCCATTTTCCTTACATTAAATTCAGCATTAAACATGAAAATGTATTTAAATAATTCTAATGAGGAGGCTTACCCATATTACCATTTAAAATGCACCTTTGATACTAATGAAAAATCACAGGTGACATCTCTTTTTCTTCTTTTAATGTCATTGGTTTGCTTTGATTGATCAGAAGGGCTTCAGGCTCAGCAGCTGCATGTTTTGGGCAGCTCCAGAGCCTCTGACTGGGCTTTTGTCAATGGGGCGTTGTTTTCTGGGGCTGGTTTGAGGGTCTTGGGGGGAAGTTTCTTTAGAATGTGTTTCATGTGGAGTATCAAAGGGCCTGTGGTCTGTGTCTGAGCACTGGCTGTTTGAGGGGATCTGATTAATCTTGCTTTGTAAATGTAATTGCCTGCTGGGATGGCAGCATCAAAAAAAGTGGCCAGATTGAGAGAGTGGTTAAATATTCCCTTTCATTGCTTCAAGGTGTCCTTAGTTGTCTGAAAATAAAAAAGGACTCAATGGTGCACATGCAGCAGGATTTCCTGCTATTTCGACTTTCGGATCTTCCCTGTTGCTGTTTTGTAGCTGCAGAACAAACAAGTTCCTAGGATTTCCCATGCCAAGGATTTGGCAGCGATGGGTTGCCCTGGCAGAGGTGCTGGGGAGGATCAGGCTCCCAGCCTGAGGTGTTTGGGTGCCCAGAGCAGGGCGGCTGGGCAGGGCTGGGCAGGGAGCACAGTGTGCCCACCTGCTGGGGGCAGGAAACCAGAGCGGGGCCGGCTGTCCCACACTGCCTGTGACGCTTCCTCCTTTGCAAAATCAACAGCAGGAATGGAGAGTACTCGGGCTGCAATGTAGCTTAGGATTTCCAGATCTCCTTAAGGTCCTTTGGGTATATAACCCGATGAAAGGATTTGGGTTCAATACCACAGACTTTTCCTGAAGGGCAGGGATGCTGATAAAGTGTGTGGTTAGGGCTCAGTCTCCTGCTCTAAGAGTTTTCTGGATTGGGTAGTATGTATCAAGTTTGTGATGAACATAACTTTGAATTAATTTTTTTTTTTTAAAATTGCTTTCTTCTGTTGCTTGGAATTTCTGTTTGGGGGTGACATTTGCAATGATCAGGAGCTGACTGAGGTTACAAACTGAAAATAACTGTTTGCTGTCAAGTTTTGTATAGCCCAGAAACTCTCCAGAGCTGAATCATGAGCCCAGTCCTTTCCTTTCTCTTGTGAGCAGAAAACCGCGTTGGGCCAACAAGTGATTCAGCTGGGGTATGTTTTGTTCTCTGCGAGGCTGGATTAATGGAGGTCCTTAAGAGGTGCAGGGTGACCCATAATAACAATGTATGTTGTTCTGGGAAGAGCTGCATCCCGTCCTGTTACACATGGAGTACCGTTGGCACCTTTCAGGGCTGAGTGGGGCCCATGGTCTGTGTTTAAGCTCCTGAACTCGTGGGATGCTGCTTTTCTTCTCCTCTTGTCAGGGCTCTGATAAATCACTGATCAAAGTTGCCATTGAAGTTTCCCAGCATGAAATGAAACCCTGTTTTATGAATTTCAATGCCTCTTTTCTGGCCTACCATTATCGCATCCTACAGGGTCATGCTTTTTTATAACTGCAGAAGGATCACAGCAAAACTTTATGGTTTTTTACTTTATTTTGTTGTGTTTTTACAGCAGCTTGGGTGAGACTGTTTTCTGCAAGAAGACTGAATATTGGCTGCAAATGAGAGCAGATACACAGTTTGACGGGACGTCTGGTGCTGATTCAGAAGTTAAAATAGGAGCAGGATCTGTGTAAAGGAATGAGGGTAGTGGAACAAATTAAACCAGTTTTTTCAGTGGGTGTGGTGTCTGGGATTTTTAAATCCCTGATAGCCACCTTCCCTCTGCAGTAAACCCAGTTTGGGATGAGGTGCAGAATCTGGGCTGACAGGCAGTACTGTGGCCTCTTCCTCCCCTCATCTCCCTCTGTGGAGCTGTGATTTTGATTGCTCTCTATTGAGCTACCAATTTTATGAAACTTGTAGGAGTAGACTTCTTTTTTTTTTTGTGGTTAGAATCTGTTGTTACAATGTAGGGGTTAATTCCCTGATGGGAAAAAGAAATATTTTAACGTGCCCCTTATAGGCAAATTATAATGAGACAATGTGCTTTTTGTATGTGCTTTTACATTATTGCTGCTACTGAACAACTACATCGAACTGTTAATGGTGAGAGAGGAAATATGTTCATTGTGCTTTTCAGCTGTTGGCTTGGGGAAATCGGGAGTAGTAAGAAATGAAACTATTGTGCAGTTGGATATTGCTCGGTGGTACAGATGTGCAAAATAGAAATAAACGAGGCATGAACTGGAAATTGGATCACAGGGGGCCTGGTGTCTTACAAGGAGTAACTGAAAAGATGTACCTGCCCTGTCAAGCCTCTAGAACCGAGGCAGAAGTTAAGTGAAGCTAAATGAGGTGACTGAGGGTGGTGGGAGGAGGTTGGGCTTTATTAGAAAGAGCAAGAAAGAATAAATCCTGGGCCTTACCATTAGATTCAGATACCTGTTTGGCTTAGGGTCAGGGATTTGGCCTTTCAGAAGGAGGTATTTTTGGAAGTCAGAAGTCACATTTATATTATCCTGTCCCTGCTCGTAGCCAGTACAAGGCTTGCTCCTTTCAGTGTATATTTATTTCCTCCAATCTAATTATACATGTCCCCAGTGATTGCTTTTTTATGAATTCCCTCTATAAATGTTCATATTCTAAACTACTCTCCCTGGGTTCTCTGCTTCTAATTTGCTGCAGGGATGACCCCTCAATCCTTGCTTGCAGTTCAGGGTAAGAGATGTGAGCAATGGAACAAAAAAGAACATTTTGCAAAATGAGAGACCATGTTGATTTTGATGCAGTTTTGTTTAAAATTCAACATGTTTGAGGGTATGTTTCTGTCATTCCTGCGTAAAGTTGAAACCTTCTGTCCCTCCCTTCTTGCCTGCCTTTCTGGGAGAAGAGAAGCAGGAATGACTGACTATAACTAAGGCTTGCTTTGGAGAGCTGCCCAAGCCAGGGCTCTTTCCCTGTGGGATCTGGATCCCGTGGTCGCACAGGTGCCGATGGAGTGTCTGACAGGTCTGTCCAGCTGCAGATGTGAGAAAGGAAAAGCAGGGACTGAAGGCAAATGAGGCGAGAGTCACAAGCAAGGCCGTCCCGATGGTGTCACTGTGCATCCGAGCAGGGGGGAAGATGAAAGGCTCTGCCTCCGCTCGATGTCCTTCTCTTTTCTTGTTCCAGGTATCAGTTTGCCCCCTGAGGAGTGGAGGCACAGGGATACTGTGACTACTTACTCTTGTTTGTTTATGTTGATTTGGAAGAGACATGTGAGCAGAGCTGCCTGGGCTGCTTACGGCAAAGGAAATGGATCTCAGGGGGACAGTTAATTTTGCTTGATTATTTGTGAGCCAGGTGAAAGCACAGAATGAACTTCTGTCCTCCCATTGTCTGAAAGGGATGTATTTATTTATTTTACATTTTCATGCGCCACTGACAATTCACGGTGTGAGCCTCAATGAATTATTGATAGAAGAAAGGTGTATAACATGGGAGATTAATAGAAAGGGTTATCAGACTTCAAAAAGAAGAAGGAAGGAAAAGACAGAGAGCTGATATTTTAATTAACTGCTCCCTGCCTGCCTTGTGATCCCAGAGACATGACGATTGAGTGCCAGAAGGTGAATCTGGTTGGAAATAAAGTGATTCCAGTCTTGTATTAGAGGTGAGAAATGAGACAGTGCTTCAGTAGTCTCACAGTTCGAATAATCTGGGTTGCTGTTTGCAACAGAAAGAGGACCTTATTGGAGTTGAGACTGTCTTCCAGAGCAGTGACCCAATGTTGGAGAGTTATATTAGTAAAAAAATAATAACACATCAAAGATAGTACTGAAAATATAAATGATAAAAAGCACAAAACTTTTAAAAGTATCATAGAAATAAATGTAATCATAGGAAGGTTTGAGCTCCCCCATACTTAGTTCTGCTCCTTTAAGAGACTAAATAGCTTAGATTCAAACAAAGGACCAAACACATTTGTATCCTGCTGATTGATGTGTCACAGGACTGTTGGACCTTTGTGTGGATGTGGGGACACAATGGCACATTTGGTTCAGCCACTGCTGGTGAGTGGTTGTGCCCAGCTTCATTCTCCAAAGGGGAGCTGCACTGGGGGAGCACATTAACACCTCCAAGGGACACCCTGGGACTGTCAGTAATGCTTTGCTCCCCTTTTGTGAGTCCAGGCTATCTGCTGGTGGTGCTGTGGGGGAGCAGTGTCGGGGAACAAAGCAATCAGGGCCACCATCTGCTGGGAGCGGGTTGGCCACGCTGAGAGCAGTGGCCTCTCACACCCCTCTCTGGGGCTGACCCCTCACTCCTGACTGCATCCACATGTCCTGGAAATATATAGAGTGTGAGACTGATGGCAAAGGGAGAAGTTTATTTTGGGTTGAAACAGTAGTTTTGTTGCTGTTCAGATCTCTAGAGAACAAGTTAAAGTGCAGTTTTCTTACAGAAAACAAGACATTAGGACATTGAGAGAACTAGTGTAAAATGAATACATTCTAAAAATTAAGCTTCTAGTGTCTCCAGCATTACACTGGTCTCTGCTTTGTGGATGAGGTTGTGATTGTTTCATTTGTAGATGCCACAACCTTCCCCTAAGAGCAGATACCAACATTTTACCCAGTCAGCCTCACAGCAAGCAGGAGATGCTGTGACTTCATTATGCCTGTGTATCCTGTCAGAATTGGTCAGCCTTTCTGGGCGTTAATACATCAGGTTCATTAACACTTGCATTTAACTACACCAGAAGTGATGTGCAATAGCCAGTTTCACAAGTTTGGGATTTTAAAGAGGAGACGTTCAGGAGAGTCTTTTCCCTCTGATAACAGATGTTCAATGTCTTTGGATTCATAGTATGACTGGTCCCTTTTAAAACTCTTGGTTTATATGAGATTGGTTTTTATCCTCTATTAGTTCATAATATCTGTTTCTGAATGACTGAAGAGAAAATTGAAAATTGTCTTCCCGGGGGGGGGGGGGGGGGGGGGGGGGGGGGGGGGGGGGGGGGGGGGGGGGGGGGGGGG
>JAWWES010000006.1:5524361-5540915 GCA_035583135.1 Lophotriccus pileatus
AAAATTTAAAATTTTTCTTCCCGCCCCCCCCCCCCCCCCCCCCCGCTAGAATCTGGCTCATTTAGCAGCAGAAGGAGAGTAAATGTATGTTCTCTTTATAAACTGGATCCTCAGAGATGGTACAGCTGCTTAGTGAGGCTTTGCAGTGTTTTCCTGCTGGATGCCTGCTCAGGGAAGCCTCATGTTTTGTGTGCTAGAAAATGAGTACTTGATTTCAGCCCTGTGGATCTCTCAGTAGCTCACAGAATAATGTTCCTTGATTCCTGTGTGGGCACGTGAGTGATATTTAACGTGGCTCCCTTCCCGACAGCGGCTCATGTAAGAAAACAAGAAAGGAAAATAAAAGATCAAACCCCGGGGGCTTATTTGTTGTGTGTAGTGCTTTGAAAATGTTTGCTGGAATGAACATTGATTTTTCAATGGTGTGTGCACATAACTTGAGTGAGGGAATGGCTGTTGAGCTCAAGTCCCACTGTGAGGGCAGCTAAGCCACGGAACAGGTTGTCCAGGGAGGCTGTGCTGTCTCCATCGTGGGCCTTCCAGACCAGACTGGATAAAACACAGAGCAGCCTGGTCTGACCTCAGAGCTGAGCCTGTCTTGAGCAGGAGGTTGGACTTGGTGACCTCCTGAGGTCCTTCACTGCCTGAATTTTCCTGTGATCCTCTTAGGTTGTGAGCAGCTTTGCAGGGGGCAGAACCAAATCTCCCCAACACCACTTCCTGTGTCAGTTGATACTGTTGAAGGTAGATACCAGTTATCCAGAGAGTATATCACTTCCAGGGTGGTAACACTGAGCCCTCACCCTCGCTCAGGACTCTCATGGCATGGCTGTTCACTCCAGTTCATGGCAGAAAAGCCACTGAAGTCACCCAGTCCAGCCAAGCTGTGAGTGACTGGTGGTCACATGGACACTGAATCCGTGGGCTGAAGCGGCCAAGTATGTGTAGAATTCTCTCTTTGTGCTGCAGTGGCAGGGTGCTGACTAGTACTGCAGAGCACTGGTGGTGCTGTGCCACTGGCACAGAGGAGCAGACCAATTAATTGCTTGAGTTCATGTCTTGTCTCTTTTTCAAGCCCGAGATTAATGCAAGCAAAGCAAAGAGCGTGGAGTGTTTGGCATTTAATGAAATGAATTTTAGTATTTGAGGGAGTGCTTTATGACCATCTACTACAGTGACAGAGGTACTAAAAAGCCATGTACAGATTGCATAGATAGAAACATTATTATTTAGATTATAGCACTGCAAAGGTGAGACTTGTTTGTCTTGCCTGTCTGTAAATCATGAGCATTCTTTCAGTTCCATGAAGGCTGCAGCATTTTGTAGTCAAAGCCTTAGAAAACTATTTTGAAAAAGAATATTGCTGGGCTTTGAGTTGTTGGAAAAAGACATAGAAGGGTGACTCCTTGTTAAATAATGGAGGGATAAGAGAAGAAACACCCATCTGTGATATGTTTGACTCTGTCATGAAGAAGCAGTGTTGAATGTGAAATGAATCCTCTTAATGCAGGGCAATCAGTATCAACCTTAGTGGATCTCCTGCACTGCTTATATTCATGCCAGGTACTTTTTTCTTCTATTGCAGCAAAGAAAACTTGTGCTGAGTCAGATTTCACCTGTGACAACGGCCACTGCATCCCAGCCAGGTGGAAGTGTGACGGTGAAGAAGAGTGTTCGGACGGGTCAGACGAGTCAGAAGCAGCATGCAGTGAGTAGCACAGAAAAGGGGTGTTTCTGAGACACCTAGTCTTATCAAAACTCAGAAGAGAAACTGAAGCTGTTATTCCCAGCACTCGCAGGATGATCTGTCAACTTACGCTCGTCAGAACAAAAATTACAGACACAAAAGATTCAGGTCGTTCACATCACATGGTTTACAAACTTTCAAATGTGCCAGTTTTCCAGACTATGATACAGACAGCACTGTCTGGTGTGGATTTCTGTCTGTAAAAGAATTACAAACATCTTAGCACTGATTAGCAGCAATGCATGAAGAGACACACCTGGGATCAGGCTTTTGGGGAACTCAGATTTGCAGTGTTTTGCATGTACCATTTTGGGATTCATCATCACTGCAGACAGCACTTCTGTCATTACAGAGGAGCTCTGCAATGTTAGAGCGTTGCTCAGGCTTTTCATTTCTTATTTTTCCTCTGAGAACAAATGAAGGGAAAAAGTAGCAGATGAAAGATGAGCAACGTAAAGTAGCTAAAGCTGAGAGTAACGGTGACAGATGTTAACTGCAGGTAACAACCTTTAAAACAAACAGTAAGTAAAAAGAACATGCTTGATTTTCATATAGAGCATTTTATCTCATTCTTTTGACTCTCAGAGGAGGCCCATTTGTGCTTCATTGTTCTAGAACTTTGAAGGGTTATCTGATGTGGAGTTGAAGGGAATTCCAGGGACATTTTAATGAGAGCACTAACATGTAGACTTCTATTTGTGTGCTTACTTATGTCTGCAGATTGTTCTTGGGCAGACCAAGAAATTAGTTAGTACAAGCCGTTCCATTGAATTTCCAGTCATGTACTTCACAAATATTCCCATGAGTCAGAAGCAGTGTTGGAGGAAGTATTTTATCAGATTTCACCAGAATGGGGCAAACAGCACTTCAAAATTAACCATACTTTTATTTTTAATCCTAGTACCAGTCCTACTTTCTCCCTAATTAAGGAAGATAAATGCACTTTTCTTGCATAAAATGAACTGAATCATTTTTGCAGCCGTGTACAGGCTACAGGAAAAAAAATCACTTGGATAAATACATTAACATATTTATGTACTGTATTTGTTGGTCTTTCACCCTGCACCCTCCTTAGTTAAAGGGTGTCTCATTAATCCTACTTCCACTGTGTGATTTTCTGCAGGGGGCTGAATAACTAAGCAGCTCCACTCACTGCAGTCTCTGTCTGCAAATAGGCCATAGCGCAACTGTGGATATGCCATGCAGTGCTAAGATCCCTGACAATTCTTGGTTATCATCTTCCATTCCTTTTCTAGCCATTTCATTTTCCATTTTTCCACCACTTATTTCATCCTTTGGGGAAATCAGCCTCAAATTCTAAGTATCACAAAAGAAACTTGACCTGAGCCCTCTGATTGTTACCATACAGGATTGCCATCCTCAGAGCAAAGCAATTTGTTCTGAGTTTTGTGATTTTTTTTTTTCCATGCTTGAAAACTTCTAAGACCACTGAAGTCTGCATTTCTGTGGAGGTTCTTCTGTTTTGAAAAGTAGATGGCCCTTGAAATAACTCCGTGCTGATAATGGGAGCAGGGCAGTGTCACCTCGACACAGGAAGAAGTTTGTTCCCATTCTGCAGTACCTGTATGACTCAAATGAGTGAGGAATTCCTAGTGAAAGCAGCAGTACCTGTAGGGATCAAGTCTTAATTTGTTTTTTTAACTAGAAGGGCTTTGAGACCACCTTAAAAGACTGTGGCATGTAGCTATGCCATACTTTATAACTGTACCGGGCAGATTTACTGTGCTTTGCCTCAAAGTAAGATATTTAGGTTTTAGGAGTTTTAGCCAAAATAGATCAGTTTTTGTATGGTGGATACATGGACCTGAGTCTCAACATTCTCAGGGTACTTGAATGCAGGCCTGCGTCTGACTTGTGGCCAGCTCACAAGAGAAACTAATGGTTCTGTCTGTACCCATTAAGAGCTTGCCTTTGAGTCCTAAAAATGTCTGCAGCTAGAATTTTGAATCTTGTTTTCTGGGGTTATTCAAATCTGAAATTCACACTTACTCAGGTGAAGATCAAGCAGTTTTAATCTTATGCCTGTTGATGGCTCTAGGCTTTAATTTGCACAGTATGGACATTCTTTCCAGTTGTTTTGTGTCCTTGTCAAAATGTGTCATCTCAAAGGCTGATCTGCTCTGGGAGGACACAGAGTCAGCCTGGTAACATCTCATCACAGTGCTGGTTGTGGGGTAACTTCAACCACGTTTTCAGGACTTTCTGCCACTGCTGGTCAAGACAGCAGCAAGTTATAAACCTGGCAGGCCATTAAAAAAGCAAGTGTTGGGCTTTGCTTGCAGTTTAACCCCTTACTGGAAAAGGCTCCTGGCTCCTTGTGTGTGTAGATGTTATTTAAGGGCAAAAAAAAGGCTGCAATGACAGACAGAAGATGTAATGAGAGGCAAAATGAATAGTTGGACATTCCTGTATGGCCCATTCCTCTAGTCCCATTTCCTTTCTCTCTGATGAAATCAAGACTGAACTTTCCCTCTGTGGTGGGGAATGATTTCAGATCCCTGTAACTGTCTCATTTCCCTGCTTAGAAATGCAGCACAGTCCTGTGGAGGAGCCTGCACTGCAGAGCTTCCCTAGGGAAAGGGGCAGGTTGGGAAACAGAGATTTCTCACCTCTGGCAAGACCAAACTGCATTATAAAATCAATTGCTTTCAGACAGACCATGTAATTGCCAGCACCTCTGCCAGGATCTGGGGCTGCTCCTCAATTAATGCAGTACTGGGACATTGTCCATAGTCCATTTGAGCCAGGGAGTTTAAGAGCATTGATAGTGCTGGCTGTTGCGTTTTAGGAGTACTTCCAGCTTACAATGTGATGAAAACAAGGCAGTTTCTCTCAGCATCTAGCCACCTGCTAAATGGCTTTTTATTTTCTGAATGCTTTTGTGGTATGGTTTTAAATACAGATTGTGCTCTCTTACTGGCAGTTAGAGATGATGTGTCCCCATCTCTAATGCTCAGTTAAAGGTAACAGTTTGTGGGGGTTGGTTTTGGGTTTTTTTTTTTAACAAAACCAAAACAGTCTTTTGCTTTCTCGGTTTCCCAAATTGCTGGTGTTGCTCAGCTTTGTTACCCATCCCCAGCTGCTCAGGACAGCATGACCTGTCTTCTGTTGGATAGGTGAGATGACACCACATCTGGCCTGACTCCTGCTGGACCTGTAACGTCTGGGGCCTTTTCTGGTATCCATGCAATTATTTTTTTCACTGTGTTTTCTTCAAGCCCCTGAACGTGTCTGGGAGCAGTGGCTGTAAGGGTATCTCATGAGTCCCATTGAATTCTCAACTGATGAGCTCTTCTCCCTGTCATGGGCTTTGGTTTGATTAGTTTCTAGCATGGGCTGATTTTGGAGGGGGTGGTTCTCCAGGCTGTTGGTTTGAAATGGGTCATTGTGAAGAAGAAACTGTGCTTATCTTTCTTCATTTTCCTTTGAGTCAGATCCTTAACCTAAACATGCTCTCACATCCATACGTTTGTCCAAGTGAATTATTCATGTAACGTGTGAGTGCCACCACTAAACCTCAGTGTTCTGCCATCTGTCAGTTTTTCAGTGCTATTATCTGGCTGCTGAATGTATTTTGTCTCATTTAATTTATATTAAGGTTTCAGAGGAATATGTCCCCCTTTTCTGCAAGCTGATGTATTCAGGGGCATCTTGTGGGCTGGATCTGTTGTCTCTGAAATCCTCATTGGAAATAACTGTCAGTTTGGGGAGGAGGCGTGTTTTATTACACTTTCTGTTTCTGTGTGGAAGCAGAGTGAGCCCCAAAATCAAGAGAAGCAAAACCACGTGAGCTCAGAAATTAATGCTGTTCACAAGGGGAAGAAAAGGCCCAATTCACATTCAAAACGTTGTGGTGAGTGAGGCTGGGAGAGGGAAGAGGAATTTAATATTGGGGGAGAAGAAAGTTATTTTGAGAAATATGTTTATTAAATGAGAAGAAACAGGCTGGTGGGTGAGAGGGAACAAACGAGCACCACTTAGCTGTTGCTGCCATGGTGTTCCTGGTGGGGAAGGGGAAGAGGTAGTTCTTGGGTATGTCAACTTCAAGCCTCTTCTTCCTCAACAATGCCTTTTTAGAGTCAGCACTTGGCTGAACTTCCTGTGCTCAGGAAAGGTTGACTGTTTGTACGTAAAGCAGGTGAACCACTTTGTCCTTGCCCAGGAAGCACACCAAGGAAATGGGCAGGAGAGGAGCAGCGTGTCCTGTCTGACATCAGCCATTGCTGCTTCTCCCGCCTGTGCCAGGGAGAGCCTGGAGTGCTGCAGAGCTGCCGTTGCTGGAAGGTGCTCTGAAGTGGAAATGGCTTTCATGTGCATCGTGCCAGGCTGTTGGTGTGCACAGAGCTCCCCAGAAACCATTAACCAGGGGAGCAAAGTATCTGGAAGTGGTGGGAGGAGAGTTAGTGCTGCTGTCAACCTGACACCTTCGACTCCCACACACCTCACCAGCAGCTGTCTTGAGATAAGGAAGATATTTTTGACCTCAGAGGAGGCTTGAATGATGAGGATCTCATACCTGTTTGCTGCAACGTTCAACAGCAGCATGCCTCTGGCAACTGCAGGAGGTTTTTGGTGCTCTACATGTACTCTTCCATTGCTCCAGAGCCCTGGACCTCTTTTTCAGTGCTCTCACTAAAAGCAGCCCAGTGTGGGTCGGTGATCACCCTGGGGCTGTGGTGCAGCCACTGTTGGTTTGCACAGGCTTTGCTTATGCATATGGAAAGATTCCTCACCTTTTCCTCATCCAGTTTCTTGAAGCTGAGAAAGGGGGAAGGGAAGTCATTTTTCTGGTTGAGCTAACAGAGACCTCCAGCACAAGGAATATTACCCACCTAATGCTGTTCCAGTGCAAGTACTGAATCATTCTGCTCTTTATACAAGAAGGAAATATTAAATCTCTCTCTGAAGTATTTTGATTATTTAATCAATGACTTAAGCCAAAAAAAAAAATCTCTAGAGAAAAATAAAAACAAATGCTAACAAACAGTAACAGCACTGACGGAAACACAAATTAAAGGGATAGAGCAAGTGAAAATCTAAGCTGGCAAACTCTTGCCTTAGGACATTGTATATATAATGAGATCGAGGAATGCAGGCAGCCATAAACTCACCACTTATTTCTTTTTCATATATGTGACATTCTCCTAGTTAAGAGCAGAAATTATTGTACAGAAAGGTACTGTAGGGTGTTACCAGGAAAAGAAAGAGAAGGGGAAACCTTAATTCATATTGCATTTAATAGAGGAATGATTTAATAGGGCAGATTTAATAAGCAGCAGTCCTGGAAATAGATCTTAAAATGGAAATGAAATACAAAATCAAACCCTGAATGTTGGTTTGAAATACAGTACCAGTTCACGCAGCCCTTCCCTTTCTTATCTTGAAGTACATGTCACAAGCTGTTCAGGGAGATGTATCCAAACCTGACAGTTATATTTTTAATGGGCATTTTCCATGGTCCCAGGCACTCTGTGTGCTGCTGCTGTGTATGCTGATCTCTCACAGTTCTGGTCAGTTCTGCCCTCATGTTCTATTAAGTTGCCCAAATGTAAAATCCTGTAGTTGTGGGTAGTGTTGATGGTTCTGTTTGCCCCTGAATGCACAGTCCTCTCCCAGCTCTCCCTCTATCCCGAAGGGTGTTACTGTTACATCTCTGTTACTCTTCTTTGATACAGATCTCCTGCATGACTGAGTGAGCTTGGTGACGTTACTGTGCTTTTGTGGAAAGAGGCTTTACAAACTGTTCCTTGCCTTGGAGGATTTTTCCTGAGGAAGGGAGGACTGTCTCTTTCAGGGCATCACATACACTGGGCCGTTGAATTCAAGTAGCAAAAGAAAAAAAAACTAGGCCAAATCAGCCAGGCACAGCCAGATATCAGGTTTTAGGACCTGGGGCAGTCACAGAGAGCGCATTTTTTCCCCTAAGGTTAAGAGCAGATCTGTTTGTATATATGTGATAAGATGGTGGGGGGTTGCAAGTGCAGTGAAACATGTAAATGAAGGACTGTTCTGTTGGATTAATTTGTTAGAGATCGTTCTGGGAATTGAATGCGGTGATGTACAGGTGTGCATTTTAACAACACTCACTACAACATGAAATACAGCAGCTCCAATGATCCTGTCACTGTTCCCCTGTCACTGTCCTCGCTGGGCTGTTGGGAGCACTCTGAACTACAGCAGCTGAGGGCCCATCTGTAACACATCAGGACAAGGTACAGGGTGTGGAAACGCTTCGAGAGCCACAGGGCCCTCCCAGTGACAAGGCACAAAAGTGGCAGTCTCATTTTCCAGGTGCCCAGGCTGGTTTGTAGGGCTAATGATGAAAGCTTTGGGTTGTCAGTGTGATCAGATTTATTCAGACAGAATAGAAGGAAAACAGCCATGATCCTCTCTCCATGAAGTCATTGAATAATTTAAGACAGAAAGGACCCCTGGGAGTCATCTAGTCCAATTCCTTGCTCAAAGTAGACCTCTGTCCTCATGTTTGACCACCCTTATTAATGAAAAAAAAAATCCCTTTATCTCAACAGGCTTTTGTTTGTTGCAGAACGTGTCTGTCACCTCCCATCCTGTCACAGTGCACATCTGAGAACAGTCTGGCTCCTTCTTCTCTAGTCCCTCCCATTTGGGAGTTAAAGGCAGCAATAATATCTTCTTTTAGCCTTCTCTTATGATGTCCTAACAAATGCTGTTCCCTCAACCTCAGATTGTTTTGTCAGATAATTGGCAATGACACAGTTCTGCCATCAGGATACAGTTTTTGCATTGTTCGCTCACCTCTGTCAAAGCTTTATCACATCCAAAATATAACTTAAAAATTAATTCACTTCTCTGTCTCTAGTGTGCTCCTCAGCTTCCAGACCTACTTCACAGAAGGTTCCAGACTCTTGAAAACTCCTTTTGCATGGAAGTGTTTAACAGTATACTAGAGGTGGACAAAACCAGTGGACAAGGCCTGGTACCAGACTAGTAGTGCCCTAGGGATGGGTTGGTGGCAGATTTTTAAAAATCCTTTCTATCCTAAGTGTCTTAAAACTCTTCACATTCTCGCAAATGTACCTTCACTCCTCACTGACTCATCCCATCCCAGCCAGTGTTCACTTGCTGCCCAAGCACCTCTGGGTCCTTATCCACTGCAACTGCCTCCAATCCCTCCAGCTGTGTCCTGGTAGAGCAACCCCGAGTCAACTTTAATATCCCAAAGGCCACAGAACTATAGGGAATAGCACAAGAAGTCTTTGACAGGGTAAGGAATCAAATCCATTTTTTTCTTGCATCCTGTTCCTTTTCTTGAAGCGTGAAATTATTCTTTTTACATCAAAGGAAATTCAGCGAACTCAAAGCCTGCCAGTTTATCCCTCGTAGTGGGATAACTTTGTCTGTGGCTCATGGGCAGAGAATTACATCTCCTTTTTGATGATTACATGGCTTTGGTGATCTCAGCATTTTACTTACCTAGAGATGTAAATGAGTTTAGGATTTGCAGTGATTGTGTTCCAATTCTACCACTGCTGGAGAGTTTTCAGTAATACCTGTTCAAAACAAAATGTGTTTTTCCTTTAAGGGAGGGTGTTTAGAGCTCATGTCAGAAGTGACCTTTGCAAAGGGCTGACCGAGTTCCATAGGAAGACCAACAGAAAATACCTACTGGGTCTTTCCTGATGTTTGTATTGCTCTGCTCTTAAGCAGTGTTACCTTGTGAGCGAGTCACTTTCTCATGTAGCATTGCCAGCTCTGACATTTGCAGCATTCCCATAGCTCGGATCAGCTCGGAGCTTTTGCTCTTTGACTGCTACAAAGATTTGTAGCAGACCAATTTTTCCTGTTGGTCTAATGTGTTCCTGCAGTTCATAAACAGCAGTGGTCATAAAAGAGTTTGATGCTGCCTTTTTATGGCTGTAATTAATCTTGCAGTTATTTCAATAGGAGAGAATAGCAGGAAAATGAAAGTTGAGTGTGTGAAGCTCTTGTATGTGTAATTATTTAACAGGCTATAAATATTGAACTCCTAAAAACTTTAAAGGTTTTCAGAAATCTCGAGTAGCTTTTCATTGCTTAGTACTTTTGTTTTTTCCGTTCTCTTGCTGCTTGCTTTCTGAAATTCATATTCCCTGATTTTTATATTTATATTTTTGTTTGTTGGTCAGTTTAATTATTAGGGCTGATGTGAAAGGGAAATAATTTCTGGGAATCAAAGGCAAAACATAATTTGAAATTTGAAATATTTTAATTGAATGAAGCATTATTGCAGTACAAGAACACCGACAGCAAACCTTTTCTTTCTTAAATGGGTAAATTACAGTGTGAAGAAAATAAGTATCAAATGAATTTATTTTAATGTTGTTGCCATTAAAATAGCTACTCCATTTTAGTATCATAATGAATTGTATGTTGAAGCTGTGATTCCTTGTTCCACCACCTTTTCCTTGATGGGTATTTTTCCTCTCTTTCTCCATTCCTACAGTTGTAGGATCATGTTTTCATTCCGGACAAACTCCCACTGAAATCTTTTACAGTTTTAATAAGGGTCTCATGGTACTCCATCCTGCTTCCTTGAGGATTAGGATCATGATTAAGACTGGTTTAATATGCAGTCTCTGCATGCTTTGGTAGATAATTTATGTAATTTAAACTTTGCACGGGAGATGTTTAATGCTCTGAAAGGCTTTCAGTGAGACTGTGCTCTGGGGTGAGGGTCACTGCCTGCACTGAGCACGTGGGAGGGGAGAGTGGATCTTCCCCTGGGCCTCTGGGGGATGCAGTGGGAGCCCTAATCAGGGCTTTGCTTTAGCAGTAGCTCCAGCCTCCTTTCTAGGGCACTGTGTTCAGTGGCTATATTTGAAGTGACACATTTCAGCTCACCCTTTTTGTCTAGTATTTTAACATACTAAACATCTGAAGAATCCTTGGCATTAAAATACAGAGGACTTTGGTAGCTTTGTTAGACCTCCTATTTTACACATTCCCATGGGAATGCACTCATGCCAGCTATTGCACTGTTTTTCTGGCTTAGGCTGCTAGGTAGTCATCCTACCACATCACTGGAGCTCTCTGAGTTGTCTGGGACTCAAATTATTGTAAGAACACTGAATTCTCTGTTTCGGCACAGAGGTTGCAAACACCAGTCATTTTAGTGCAAACATAACCACACTTCTCTCCCGTTTTTTTCTATGCAGGGATTACCATGTCTGGCATGTTTGACAATCAGCACTTTCATTTCTAGCCATTGTGTGTGCATTTATATGGGTAAAATGATGCATGTGTGTCAAGAAATGCACAGACACACACACACACAAGCCATTCAAGTATTTCAGAGGGTGTATCAGCGCCGTGTGGAATGGCAATGAGAAACAGCAATTAACATACAGAATTTTGCTGGAACTTCTGTTTCTGCTTCAATACCTGCCTCTAGACATGTTGCAAGTGTCAAACTTGGAGCTGAGTTGTGAGAACCAGCAGGGATGTTTGTAATGAAGGCAAGGTGTAGGTGGGGAGGGAAAGTCTTTTCTTATCAGCCACAGGTCTACACACCAGTATCCTTGTGCAACAGCCCGAACACATTCAATTAAAATTGCCATCTAAGCTGCCTGTTCCATCCTCTGAAAAAGAAAACAGGTGGGGGTTTCTTTCTATGTATATAAAAAGATGAAATGTTCACTCTGAGGTAAGAAACACAATTATTTAATAGCAGCAGAGCCTTTTCAGACTTACTTTCTTTTGCACATAAAAGAGCAAGGACATAACAAGAAATTATTAAGTCTGTGCTTGTCTACTGAATGCTTTTTTTGCCCTGAGTTCTTCATGTCCCGTCAGTCCCTTTGAGCAGCAATTCATTTATTGGTACCTTGAACACCTCAGAGGAGTTGTCACTTGAGCATGGAAAAAGCAGCGTCTTCCTTTGGGGTGAGCTGGGATCTTGATGCAGCAGTGGCCTCTCTGGCCACGCAGATGTTGCCAGCAAGGCTGCAATGGCTTCCTTGCAGCTGCTGGAGGTGGGCTGGGACTTAATTTTTCCTTTATGATATGAACTTTTAGGAAGTCCTGGGTGCTGGTATATTTAGTCTTTTAGTATATTCAGTCCTGGTGGTATATTCAGTCCTTTGAGAGAACGGGGAAAAGAGATGCCGTCCTGGAAGATACAAGGTCAGATACCAATGTTGCACTGTACTGGGCAAGCTTCTCCTTTTAATTAAAAAAAGATACAGATTTAAGGAAGCAGGAAAAAGTGTTTTACAGTGAATTCTGGCAGTTTCCTGGAGACCTGTATAATTTTTCTTTCTATGATTTTATCACTCATCTTGGCAGGTTTCATTATGTTTGCTCATCTAGGGCCCTTTTGTGCCTTTATTTTCCCTCTTGACAAGGAGCACTTTTGCGACCATAATCTCTTTTACAAATGGATCTGGTCTCAATGCTGCTCCACTCCTTTATCCTTTGTATAATTTTGTCCCCCTAGTGTTCTGTGGGGCTTTTTCCTCCCTGTTTTGATTAGAATTGAAATAATCTCTGTGAACAAGAGAAAGAGAGTGAGCCTGGGAGGGAGGAAAGTGAAAGAGCAGCTGCGGATACAGAGACTCAGAGACCCCCCTGGGGTGTGCTGGACTGTCCACGCAGCTGAGAGTCTTGTGAAGAGGCTGTGTGTTCATGGCTCTGTGGAACCAGCCAGCTCCTCATGCAGCCCAGCGTGTGGTCTGTGAGCATTCCCCCTTCCCAGTGCCCAGGGCACAGCATCGCTGCTTGATGATCCAGGGAAAGAAGGGGAAGGAGTGACCGGAACATCCTGGTCTCGTTTGTACTCGAGCACCTGCAGAAGTGGAGCTGCAGCTGCTGGACCTGATCCTCCCTGAGATGTTTATTTATTGGTACATGTGTGTCTGTCCTGGGCATCAACTGCAGAGCTGCCAAAACACACGGGAAAAGGTGCTGACTATCCAGTTAGAATCCTAACATGGTAGGGAATTCCAGTTCTGGATTCTTCCCTGGGACTCTGATCTCTCTGACCACGTTCTAATGATATTCCAGCTTTTCAGCTTATTCAGATCTGCTTATCAGGTGCATCTACTGATGTTTTACTTTTAAAAATACCTGATTGCTGGCATGCTTGGAAACAGCATCTTAATCAAACAGGTTGCTTCAGATGAAAATGACTGGGAGGAAATCAAGATAAAAAGCTGTTGGTAGAATTTCCTCATCTCCCAGATTTCCCAGAGTGCACCAAGCTTTTATATAGTCTATGTAAAATGAAAAAAGCACACCATGTAATAGTAGATTTAATTAAATTAATCTATGAAGAAAAATTGAGATGGGCTTTGGAACAGGTAATTCAAATCTCTCAACCAGTGGGATACAATGTGTTGTGTTTTTACAAAGGAAAAACATGTCTAAGTTTCTAGTAGGGCTTTTGATTATTTTAATCAGTGGTCTCCTTCCAGCTTGCACAATGTGTTCGCATATAAGACACAGCAATGCTGTGGAAGATCACAATAGAACAATCTGTGGTTTTCTCATAATTAAAGTTCTATTCTGTTTCTATAATTACCTATGTTATCTGATGTGAAACTTGGAGAAACAGTTCCTAATTCACCATATTCAATCCAGACAGGGAACTAAACTGCATTTAAGGGCTTAAAGAAACATTGTCACCCTTAAAATCACATTTTAAAATCCTTTTTGCACTTAACTACTCAACCCTGTTCTAAACTGTGCTTCTATTCAATAACCACCAGGTTTAATTATGGTTGTAATTTCAGCACCAAGAGGTGTGTGAGGTGTTTGAGAAAAGTGGCTCCAACAAGGGTCCTGTAATAGCATTGACAGTTCCCTTTGTGACTCAGTACCTGTGTTTGCAGCAGAGCATTGCTGAAGCCAGGGGGGTTCTGCCCAGACCTGTGCAGGGGCCTTCTGGCACAGAGCTATGGCCGTGGTGTGGTTACAGGGGCCTTGCAGAGGGATTTTGCAGCAGAACTGAGTGAGAAAAGGAGGAAGACAAAATGAAACTGAGTAACAGCAGAAGGAGGGAACAGAGATTATAGTAACATCAGAGGGGTCCAGGCATGGCTTGAGTGTTACCCTTCATATACACAGATAGGTGATAGATAATTGTATTCATGTAGTTATTATAGATTTGACAAAAGTAGCCGGTGAGGGAGAACCGGAGGAAGATTAAGAGCATGAGCAAGAAGTGTGGGAGAATGCTCTGTGCAAAGGGCAGGGTGAGCAGCAGCTGAGCTGGTGAGCAGCAGGTCAGGTTGGAGGGTGAATGGAAGGGGTGGGAGAAACAGGAATCTGGTGCCAGGGTGGAGCACAGCTGCTTCTGGTTTTCGTGCTGAGGTAGCGGTAGGAAATGAAGATGTTGATGTGTGTTTCTGAGGGGACTTGCATGACATCACACTGGAGAGTTGCTGAGATGCAGGTCTGGCAGCCTGGGTTTGTTTTGGCTCTGCTGCTGCCTCGTGGTGGGACAGTAGGTGAGTGAAGTGGTTAAAAGTGTCACCATCTGCAAAAAAAGTGGTGTAATTTTGTCAAAACTGCTCACAAAGATGCTGCTGTGTTATAAATAGGTGATTGGAGTATGTCTGTTGAATATGATTGTCTTTGATAGACACCAGGTAATAATAGGGCTGTAAATTGTTATTGGATGTTACCACTGGGTTAAAAGCTCTGAACTGTGGTCCTCTTCTTGGTCTGATTTCTTGCCATTTTTTTTTATTAACTGCATAAAAGTTGATCATGTGGCGACATTTTAAATTGAATGTTGCTCTTTCGCAGTCCCTTACTTAAATTTTTTATCCACATCTCTTCAGTAAAATGTTTTTTACATTGCTGTTTTCTAAGAAGTATAAAGAGTAAAACCTAGACATGCACAAGTGCACAAAGAAATATGCAGAGGCTCCAGGCTGATACTGCTGAAAAAGATTGCCAATAAATGCACCTTTTTTCACTGCTTTAGTGCAGGCAGCTGAATGCTCTAAATTAATGGCTTCTAGGAAGCAATTCCTTTTGCAGACTTTCCCTGTGTAGTGCTAGTGGGAAGGGGGGCATCTGGTCATGCCTGTGCTGTAATAGCATGTGTACATGCATCAGTAGTTTAGTGAGGGCAGTGAGGTGCACGGGCTCTGACAAAAACCAAGCTTAAGCAACTTCCTCAGAACCATCCGTGTGAAAGTTTAAAAAAAAAAAAAATGAAGTGGGAGCTTTGAATCTGTGTAGCCTTCGGGCACAGATCATCTCTCCCATATGTGCTCTCAGAGTTTGCCTCTTGCTGTTCTACTGCATGCTGTATCTGGATTTACTGTCCTGAAATCTAAAGGTCACTATTGCTACTTCCAGCTGCTGTTGGACTGGGAGCAGGATTTTTGAGTTGTCTAGAAGTCAGCTCATTGCAGAGTAGCAGTTTGATGCTGTCTCAGTACCAGCCATGCTCCAGTGTTTAGTGTGTTTTGAGCTATCCCTTGTTACTTTTTGTGAGCTGGTAATCTTGGTTGAGAAGGTTTAAAGAGAAATATTGAAGCAGGATTGTATGTCAGGATTATGGAAAAAAAAAAGGTGAATTTTCATTGTTCTTTTTCTTTCCTTTTATTGTGATACTGTGCTGGTGTAAACATTATACCTGGTTTTATTTGAAATGCAGAATTATCCTTTGAAGCAGTACTTGGAATGAAAAGCAGGAGAAGTAACGGAGCTAAACTGCTGGTGGCCTCAGATTGCTGGTGGTCTGAATTCTGAGCACAGTTTGAGTCCTAATATGCAAGATTTTCTGTTTATTTAATAGCAGCCACTGCATTGTGCTTGTGCATAACAACTTCTACCCACCCTCCTGTCTGAGTTCTGCATTACAGATTCTTTCCACAGACTAGTGAGCACAGAGTTTCCATGTGTTTCCGTTTTCCCTATGAGATGGGAGCCCATGATATTCTCAGCATATGGTATAAAATATTTATTAATGTTTTTAAAGGTTGGCTTCAGGAGACAGTCTGTGATATGACTGCATTTAGTAACATAAATCAAAGTCCTTTTCTTTTTGCACATATTTAAGAAGCTGTGAGGAGTTAGTCATGGTGAGTTCTAAATACCAGGAAGACGACCACTGTGAAAACATTTCAAAGGGAAGTAGCTTGAAGCTATATAATCAAGTTTAGAAAAGGCCAATTTAAACTAAATAAAAATGTTATCCCTGTTGTACATAATAAATGAAGAAGAGATCTCTAAAATCTTGTAAAAGAATTAAAAGAGAAATATGTCTGGGATTCCGATTCCTGAGAAAAATGTGTTGAAATCAGGAAGGAACTTCACAACTGTAGGATGAGTTCTTACCTTTTCAGAGCCTAACAACAATTCTGCATCAGATTCTCCTTCACTTGGGTTCCTTTCATTCATCTCCTATGATGCTGGTTTGGAAAAAGTGGTGGCTTTTTTTCCCAAGAGTGTAAAGCAGCTGCCACTGGAAGCTTGTTGTGTAACGTATGTTGCAGAAGGAGTGCTTGTGTCCCTGTCTGCTCATCAAATATTTTGAGAACTGATGTTTCTGGCTTTTACTACACATTTTCTCTCGCCAAATGAAGAATTTTCATAGTTCAAACACACGTATGTGCTGACTTACTTCCTCTGTACTGTAATTATGTCGTGGGTTTGTCCAGGATGACAATTTTTCCCACACCCCTCAACCAAATTGGTTTAAGCTGTGAGAGAAGGTTTATGCAGACAAAACTAAAATTCAATTGGGGAAAAATAATATTACAATTTATTACTACAAAACACAAACTAAACAACTATATCTACTAGAATAC
>JAWWES010000006.1:5541015-5560970 GCA_035583135.1 Lophotriccus pileatus
CGTTACCAGAACTTCTGATTGGTTTTGTCCAGGAAATCAACCTGGACAAACCATCTCACAGTCCCCCGGGGGGGGGACCCTGCTAACCCACGACAAATTACTTAACCACTTTCCCAAACTTTAGAGATCTTCAGAGATGCAAACTGGCTGGGAATGGGGAGGTTTGAAAGGGGAAGGAGGAACAGCAGCATGCAGGCCTGGAGTGTGACAATGCCCAGCAATGGCAGCCCTGGGTCACATGTGTCAGCACACACAACACGTGGATGCACAAATCTGCCTTTTGAGAGGCAATTACTACACCTGGAGCTCCAGCATGTTGTGAAGTGTGCAGGTGTTGTCAGCAGAAGCCACAGGACCTAGACAGCAGAGGCTGGACAGACCAGGTCATGTTGTTCTTATGACTGAAAGTCAGAAAGACTGTGTCATGTGCTCTTCTTGAACAGGCTCACAAACTTCCATCTGATTTTCTGTATAACCTGGATTGTTGAGGTGGGCACTATTTCATAAAGGTGCTGGAGTCTGGATGCTGGGCTAACTTGTAGGCTGGTCTTAGTCTTTTCTGTGGCCTCAGAGTGTTACCTTTACTGAAAAGTCTGATGTAATCTGCAGTAATACCTGTGAACATTGTTGTGAGCACGTTCTCCACACACAGCCAATCAGGGTGTTGGGGTTATTGCAAACACTAGGAAAAGAGTATTTTATTTTGATGATTTCACATGACTACTCTTGTTTTGATTTGTGGTTTTAACCTAACAGAATGAAGCACTCTGAAAGAATCCAGACATTTTTCATACTTCCAATTGTTTTTTAGGGAGAGTGTAAGAGATTATGTCCTTCACATTCCACACATGAAGGTTATATTGGCTCAGCTCAGCTTTTGTATTAACTCCAGCTTGGGATCATGAGAAATGTGTGTTGCTCCAGGACTGGACTGTAATTGTGACACGGATCAAAATCTCTGCCAGGCTATCCCTTCCCTCTCCTCAAAGCAGATTAGCAGCCTGGCATCTGTTTTCTTTGGGGCAGATGGCACAGATGCCCACGGAGCAGAGGAGCTGACTCACAGTGGCAGAGCTGACCTTTCTGTGAGGCACAGGATGATTAATGGAAGGTGTGCCTGTGCTTGCCATTCATCCCATATCCCTGATGTCACCAGACAGGGATGCTGGCTTCGTGCTGCTCTTGTCTGCAGTGTGAAGCAGGGCTGGGTAGGTGCTTTGAGTCCTAAGGCAAAGCTCTTACAGTCTGCCAGACCCTTTCCCCTTGAGCTCCACGTGCCTTCACTCCTGCAATTGGCAGGTGGAAAAAACCCACATAAAGACAACTCTGTCTCGTCAAAGAAGGTTTTGGAAAGGTTACACTGCAAGTGCAGTTATTTAAAGTTCTGACATCAGACTCCCTCAAGTCTTAGGTGGCTGCATGGGAAATTATAGCTGACCTGCATAGGAAATGAGGTGTACTTTCAACTTGAATGTCATAAAATTTACTTTATCTAGACCAAGTGCAATCTTACCTACTATGCAGATGACAGAACTGCTCTCAGTGATCTAGTCTCTCTCTTTTAGTGGTGCTGGGTTGGAAAGAAAGTCTTCATTTGCACGGTACTTTAAAAGGTTAAACAGAGCACAGTACAGAACCTGCTGTAGAAGATCTGCAGTCTAAGCCTGAAGTTCCTGACTGCTACAACAACACACAATTCAGCTCTGAGAGCTGTGTGTGCTGATTGTGCTGCTGTTAGTTTTGGACAAAATCACAGACAGGCTGATAATAGAACATAATGCATCAAGATGAAAAAACAAATCTGTGTTAACGTGTTAGGGAAAACAAGAGTTGTCTCGCTTTTCAGTATTTCTTGATTGAATCATGACCTTGTTAATAAGATTCTGTGTGCGTTAATAAGCTACTATGAGTATTTTGTGATATGTGATTTGACTCAAACATAAAGGTTACAGAAATGTACTTTACAATGCAATTAGAGGCCACGTTAAACAAGTTGAAGAACAGGTGGCTGAGAGGTGGTAAAAGACATGGGCAACTGCTATAAAGTGAAAAGGTTGTGAACAATCAACACAGACAAGGGGTTGTGTACAATCTTACAAGGCTCACATGGTTATAGAGTTGAAAAATATACTTTATTAGAAGGGTATTTGATTTATTAAAGAGGGGGTTGAGAGTTGCCTTTATCAATTTACACCTGTCTCCTTCACACAGTTGTTTCTTTAGCTGAATCAGTGTGATCCAGTGAACAGAAGCCAAAACTAGATAAGAGAACTGGAGATAAGATACAGCTCTTAACACTAGTGGCAAATAAACATGTGAACTCCTTGTCTAGAAATCCTTACCCAGTAAAGTCTTTAAATCAAAATAGATACCTGTCTTAAAAATATGCTGTTGTTTAAATGCAGTGTTGATGTAGAAAGTCAGCTTCTTGCTGTGCTAGAGTTCCTTTAAGGGTCCTATAGCTTTTAAACGTGGGGAGTTCTCTCGGTTGGTGCAAACAGACATGAGTGAAGCTGCACAGTTTATAGGTAAAGTCATTTGGCTCAGCTGCTGCAAGTCACAGTAAGCTCTGGCAGTGGGAGGTACTCTGTCTGGGAATTGGTTGGGCAGCCGGATCACTGGGAAGGAATTTTCAGTGCAAAGATGGCATTTTCTGGTTAAGGAAACTCCATGGGTCAGGGAGAGCCACTGTCCCTCCTCCTCCCCAAACATGGATCAGTATTGAGGAGGACAGAATCACAGAATTATTAGGGTTGTATGGGATCTGTGGAGATCATCCAGGTCACCCTGCCAAGGCAGGGTGACCTGGAGCAGGTGACACAGAACACGTTGAGGTGGCTTTGGAATATCTCCAGAGGAGAGAGACTCCATGACCTCCCTGGGCAGCCTGTTCCAATGCTCAGCCACCCTCAGTGTAAAGTAGTTCTTCAGAATGTCTCAAAAGACACTCATAGGTATCACAAAACCTTTTTTTTTCTGTTCTGTTATCCGTGGAGATCTGTCTTTCCCTAACAAATGGAAATCGGGAGAAATCTCTGAGAGGTGACACATCACGTGGATGGGAAACATAATTTTGCACAGTGTAGTAGCTCACCAAGTGATGGGTGATTGATGGCAGAGTTTTCATGGGGTTAATTATGCTTTACTGAGCAGAAGTTATCTAATATATCTCTATGTACACTATCATATATATTATCTCTATCTTATATATGTACTTCTTTTCATCTGTGGTGTGCACAGAACATCCCCAGAGATAGCAAGGCACTGTGTTTCAGCTGGAGGAAGGTGTTTGCTGCTCTTGGCATGTTTTGCTGCTGTGACCTGTTTGAAGTGGGTTTGCAGCCTTTCAGGATCTGGGAAGCGACAGACACAGTTAAACCAGGCTCTGTTGTCTGAGCAAGCTCTGCCTCGTTTGCTGCTGATCAAAAAGCACTTGGTGAAAGGTGCAGCTTGGATTCTTAAAAGCATCTCATTACAGGTTATATTTAGAAGTGGGAAGAATATATTATTAATTACAAGGATGCTCCGAAGCAAAGAAGCTGTTTAATCTGTGCCCTTGATGAACAGAAAAGTTCCCGTACTGAAGGAAGGTTATGCAATTAGCAGTATGTTCATTAGGAGTTCATCAGATAGCAAACTATGCTTATCTTCAGGATAGGACTGGAATATCTGGCAATTTCTTAGTCATTGCCTAAGTGATAAGAGTCAGAGACAGGAACTGTCACAAGAAAATTTGTATAATACAGATTACATATCTATTATCTGCTAGTTTATATGTATATATATAAATTATACATCTCAATTTACAGGCTAAGTGCTCTCTTGTTGCCTTGCTGTGAAGAACTGGAGCTGGAAGTTGCCCCCACATATTTCTTGGCTTATGTAGCTGCTAAATGAGCACAGTGTGTGGGCATTGTGAGGATCATTACAGAGGTTTCACCCCAGTACATCCTGGATGTTTGCTTTGCCCTGTCTGGCACTCTCAAACCCAGCCTGTGTACTGCCCTGTGAAACAGAGCCGCCTTTGCAGAAGCATTTCTCTAACTGATGTGATTTTTGTAATTACTTCCAGTACTTTCAAAATACTGTGTTTCCCAGTCTTCAAGTTCAGACTTACATCTGGCAATTGTTTTTTGTTAATGGTGTGATATATTTGGGTGAATTTTTTTTATACTGTGCTTAAAAACCTAGTTTTGAGCTGAGCATTAATTTACTTCCAAAGAAGTAGAGAAGTCAAGAGCATAAATATGCCAGAATATGTATGAAATAAGCTGCCATCTGGAATTTGTTTCTGGATTTGCTGTAATAGAAACGGAGCACTCTGGTGTGCCTATTTTGGGGAATTCTAGAAATTAATATCTGGGAAGAAAAATAGATAAATCTGTCCTGGTGCTGTGCTCAGCTGCTTGTGTAAGAATTTGACAAGCGACCAAGGTGATTCTGCCTGTTAGGCTTGTACTAAGTGAAATACTGCTACTGAAAAGAATGAATTATTTTTAGAAACTAATTTTTAACAGTTCAGGGTCACAGTGCCACAGATTTGAAGAGAGTCTAGAAAACTCCATCATTTTTATCCGTAAATCAAACCCAGTCAAATAACGTTTGATTCAATAAAAAGTAAATTTGTCCCTTATCTAAAAGTATCTCTGCAGAAATTGTTCCAAGATGCTTTCAAACTGCTGAGTTACAAATCCACACAGGGAGGGATGATTGATTTATTGTGTGCTGCAATCTGGAGTATTTTATCACTGAATCTTTAGTGCAGAAAGTTGATGTTGTTAAAGCTACAACGTATTTAGACCAAGAGCCTGGGAATAAAGAAGGAAGCATCACTGTATCAGTACAGATCAGGAGAATAATGTTATTTACCTGTGTTTCTGTAGAGATCAGCTCTTGCCACAGTCTCCTCTAAGTCAGACCATGAGGGATAGGCTTTGTAAGTCAAGGCTTGAGAGTGTGCTCTGGTGTGCCCATGGGATGCCCAGGTAATGGATTCAGGCTGTGCTTAGGCACATGGCTGATACCTGAGCAGATGACAAGAGACCTGTAGTAATTCACACTTGGGTGGAGGAGGGCTGGGGCTGTTCCCAGCTGGGCACCTCGGCTCACCAGGCCAGCGTGGACCCCGAGGCTTCATTCAGAGCTAAACACTTCAATTTGTCAGCTGTGGGGCTGCGTGAGAAAGTTGGAAAGTTGTTCAAAAATCCATTTGCCCACAAGGCTGGGGAATCACTGATCTGGGGCAGGGAACAAGTTTTCCTTTCAGAAGGTGCATTTCCCGGGGTTAATTAGCTGACTTCCATTCATGCCCAGCTTGTGCCGCCTTAACCTCCCGACTCTCATTTCTTCCTTGACACTCTTCTTTCTTCCCAGAGCATGTCTGTGTTTGAACTTCGCTGATTCCCAGCTAAACTGTACCAGTCTGTGCTGGGTCAGCTGTTGCCCTGCAGTGTTTTATTCTCCTAAGGCTTGCCTGAATCAGAATTGCCTTGAAAGCATCACGCATCACTAATCGGGGGAACACTGTGGATCAGGGTAGATTTTTAAAGGCTGTCTGTAGCCAGAGTTAGTTTTTCCCAGTAGGCATCCCTAGATTCAAGCAGAAGTAGAGGATCTCTGTGGAAGAACAGAGCTCTGCTCTCAACCATGCCAAAGGTTGAGTTCTGTTTGATTTCTGGGCTATAGGAAAGACAAAAACGTTTTGTTTTGTTTTCTTTTTTCATTTCTTCCCCCTGACCTCCCCCATTCCTGTTAGTGCAGAAGGGAGGGGAGACTGAACTGCCTTCCAACTGGCAATGTGTACACAGACTGACAGGGTAATTGCTGATGGAGACAGTGGTGGGATGGGAGCTTTGACAGGACAATGTTGTACATCACTCACTTTCAAACTAGCTCTAATATGTTCAGGGTAGGAAAAAGGGATGTATTTTATCTGACCTTCTTAAACAAAGCCATGCCATTGCTGGAATTGTTTTAAACCTTTGCTTTTGATTGAGAATGAAAAACGCCTCTTACAAAAGGGAATATTTAATAGCTTTGCTATTAGAAAACTATCTCTAAAGAAAATTCTGCATCCTGGGTTTTGCTGGCAGGCCTGTGTATTTGCTAACTAGCAAAGTCAACTGTCAGTTTATTATTAAACTGTTTGAGATCAGCAGTGCACATTGCTGCTTTAGTTAAGCCAAGAACAGGATCTTCTTCAGCTGTTCTCATTTCTTACTTCGATAAGAACTGATCTGAAGAACTCTAACATGGAGTCTCAGGTTTTCAGTAGCCAGAATTATGTCTTAGTGTCACAACTCCTCTTGGAGTCAAAGTTCTGCCCTGGCTTAGAGGTGGAGCAGAGAGAAAGGTAAGAAGGTTTGGTGATTTCATTAGGAGGGACCATGTTAGGGTTTTGAACACATCTGCATATTAAGCCCAGGGTAAAGAATTGATTTTCCTCTTCCATCGAGGAGTTTCTGTTGTTTGCCTTTTCTGCCTTGTCTTGTCCTTCAGCTCTGCAACAGGTCACCACAAGCAGGGTGGTGGTCATAGTTATTGGTATGTTAGCACTGACCTCCCATTTACCGAGGACCATTAACACAGACTTGGAATTACCCAAAATGAGCCAAGTGACTTGACTTTAAGGACCTTATTTCTCAGCATCACAGCATGTTGGGCATATCAGGAGTAGAACAGAAGAGCCACCAAAACTGCATCTTGCAGAGCTCTGAGATGAATTAGGTGAGACGTGCTCAGAGGATTGCAGCAAGTGAGCATTTGCTGTGTTTACAGGAAGACAAAATCAGCTGAAGTCCTGCCAGTCAGACTGAGGGAAGGAAATGCTTTTCATAGCCAAGTTTGATGGTAGTTTTGATTTTTGAAGTGGATGAGTAAGACATAGCAGTCAGAAATCTAAGGAAAAATGATGCACTGGAAGCCCAAGAGTACTAATCCTTTCTGTCCAGCGTGCTATCTCGGGCTGTGCTGATGTTCAGTATTCTGGGGAAGGTTTACAAACAAACTCTAAGTGTGCCAGGATAGCTCTGAACTTGGGTAAAGAATCTCTACTACAGAGACCTCTTATTTCTTGCCCTGTACCCAAATACAGTTTATATTGCCTGTTAAACCTATTGGTGTTATACCTGAGAATCATTTCCTTTAGTCAGGTTGTTTGTAGTGTCTGTGTTTGGAACACAGCTTTTCCTGTGAAGCTACCTCACTGTTACTCTGTCAGTGAGTCCGTATTTCAGTAATTACAGTTAATCCTGGGATTTTAAATTCCTGATGATTTCACTCTGATGTCAGAGGTGATAATCACCAACGTGATAATCTGCACAAAAGCAGGGTGCCTGCTATGTCTTTTAGACACACTGAACCCTTTGTACACTGAGCTTATTTTCTCCCTCTAGTTTGTAGGTAGAGGAGTTGGAGACTCATCAGAGACTCCCAACCCAGGCTGTTATAAAGAAGCCTTTCTTAGAAGCACACAAGAACAGAGTTAATAAGGGCTGTGCTGTGGAGTGAAATCTGTGTAAATCCTTTTCTGTTTCCCCTGGGAACTTCTGGACATAAGTCACCATCAAACAAATCACACCACAGAAGATAACTATTTATCTGGTGTATCAGCTGTTAATACTGTTCCTGACTTTTTGCAGTATAGATAGATTCTTAGAAGCCTTTTCTAGTCTGTCTTTTGAGTTGTTTATAGTAATTTTTGCTGAAAGTTTAAAGGTGGTGCCCATAAGTTAATTATCTTTTTGTGCAGAAAGAATAGATTTTCATGATTTCTCTGCCTTTGCATGCCCCCTCAAGGGGTTATGGCAAGTGTGTACTTACACACTCAGAAATGTAGAGTCAGGTAGCAGCAATCCAAGCTCCCATGTCCTGGGAATCAGGGCTGCCAGCATGCCCAGTTCTGATCAGCACAGACCATCCTGAGCTCAGCAGAAGGTCACTGCCTTTGTCAACAAAGGCACCGTTTGTGGGAGTTTGGTCCCATTCCAAGTCCAAGTGCTGTAATCTTAATTCACTTAAGCCTCTGGTCATGACATTTGTTTTGGCCTGGGCTGGCTTCAGCTGGAAATGTAAGGTTGCCTTTCTTTTCTCTCTGATCTCAAGGGTGTGTGTAGCACAGACGCGGTGAGCAAACCAAATGGATGCAGTTGCACTGGCTTTAGAAGAAGCTGCAAGTTCACCTAAGTCTTGCCATCCCAGCAGGCTGGTGCTTGTAGTGTGTTGGTTCACATGAGAGAAGGGAGAGTTCCCTGCAGCTCCAACCTTTGTGGGAACAGTTCTTTGATTAGCATTCCCTATAATGTGTTTTGCCTGTGTGTGTTGCTGAATCTGATGTATCTTGAAGGGCTGAGGGCAATAAACTGAAGCAATAGCAAAGTGTCCTGAGATGCAGTGAACTAGTGGGTGAACAGCATAGAACCCAGTGTTCCCAGCACCCACCCTGAGGTGGGAGAAGAGGGAAGGGAAGGAAAATACCAGTGCAGACACACCTGCTGTGATAGCAATCCACATCACAGGATGGATTTTAAAATGTTTTTCTTATGCACCTTAAATACTTCAGTGGGAAAGGCTGAGATGTAAGTCAGTAGTGAGTGTAGACTGGATATAGATTCAAACTTGTGACTGAGATGTTTTTCTGAATCAAAAGTCTTCAATAATTAGAAATTCTGACTTCTGAATTCCCTTAAGCAATCTCTGCCTGTCAGTTCCCTCCCTTTTAACAGTTTTGCTTGTTTTGTCTGGAGAAATAGAGGGTCTAGTCCTGTACTTGGACAGGTATGAACACTTATTTTGTTCTTGGTATGTGTCTGAGATTGGACTGCCAGCCATGACAGGGCAATATTTGAGGAGCGGAGGTCCTTGTTAAAAAACATTCCTTTAAAAAAAAGGCCCATTGCTGCAGGAAAGAGGGAGGTAGGAATTTTAAGTTCCATAGTAGAGGTGGAAATTTTGCAGGAATGGTTTACTGGCATGGCAGGAATTAATTAAACCATTTTATTATGACATTTTCTGTGTTGTAGAAAAGAGTTTTGGGTTGGAATTTTTCTTCTGAAGAACCTGGGAAAAACACAAGGGGCTGTCTGGAGAGGATGGGGAGTTATTTCACCAGAGATAGAGAAGCTGTTCAGACCTGTAAGATGATGTATTTCCACAAAGGGCATTCTTTTCAGTCTGCTGATGAAAAGTCTTGTGGGTTTCCCACCAGTAGAAGCTGCTTAATTGCATTTTGTGTATGCTCTTAGAGTACCTGTTTGGTGAGAACCTGACAAATGGTCTTCTGAAAGTAAATCAATTTTGTTTTCTTGGGCTTTCTTGAATATACATGATGTCCGGAGCCTGAAAAGCACAGCAGTGGCACAAGAGGAAGCAAACAGTGGGGCGCCAGTTAGGCTCTATGGTTCTCTGAAAGACTTTGTAGCCTCCTATAAAGAAAAAGAAGAATGTGCTATTGGTGGTAGTGAGTAAATGGAACCTTCTTGTCCTCTTTGCTCTTGTCTCCTTATAAATAAACCATTGTTGTCCATCCTTGGCATTTGCAGTTCATTGTGATAAATTGGTCTTGATGTGTCTGACATTTCAACCAAGTTGTTTAATGGTGCTTTTCTGAAAAGGCAGATCTCACTATAACATTGGTCCAGAATATATCCAGGGAAGAGCACTCACCATCACACATAGCACTAACCCTTTCCTTCCTGGGGGGATGAAGAGGGAAGCAGGAAGTAAGCATTTTGGTCACGTCAGCCCAAAGGGCCTGGGTTTGTGTGAGCAGAGCACAGAAACGGGAATGTTGAGTCTGGATTGCAGTTGCTAAAAGCATGTTTCTTAGTGTGGGCAGCAACATTGACTCCACTCGCATTGCTGCAGCATCTCAGGGAGAGGGGAGGAAAAGGCCCAACTTGCTGAAAAATAGATGTATTTTCACCAAAATTATGTTTTGAGCTTTATGCAAGATGCTTTATCTGTTACCTGCTTGTGCTTACGAGTTGTTGGCTTCCATGCAACAATTGCTTGGGTACAGAAACCACTGGAACGCAGAGATTTGATGAACTGTGACCAACAGCAGCTTCTGTTGCTGTGTCCCTGAAAGTTCAAGCTTTGATTTACATATCTTAAATGTCTGTAATTACTCTGTCAGGGAGATGATTAACACAGAGATTGTTTTCCATAAAAAGGAGTCTTCTGCCTATACCTTTCCAAACCTTTCAGCTTCCCAAAGCTATTAAGCATCTGCCCAAAGCAGCCAAGCAAAAGTAATGCCCATATTTATGTGACCAATAAATAACCTTTTTGCTGGTTAATGATCCCACTGTGTGATAATACCATTTTATAATTATATTTCTGCTTCTTCAAAATCAGATGTGTAGAACGTGTTCTCACCTGTCTTGACCCACTTAGTTCTGAATGAAGATTTATTATGAGGATGGAAAAACTGATCCTACTTGGCATCGAAACAAACTTTCCATCACCACAGCCTGAGCAAGAAGAACTAGAACAATTTTTTTGAGATGTGAACCAATAACCTATTTAACAAATGTCTCTGTGACTTTTTTGGTCTCCCAGCTTTCCCAGTATGTCAGTCCAATACAGACCTTGTTCCTGAATGCAGTCAGGGGACAGACTTTCTGCAGGCTTTAGACCCATTATCCCTCTGTACAATATTTGTGGCAAAACGCCCTTTTTTCACCGATGCTGCCTCAGAGAAGCAAAGCAGCCCCTGCCAAAGGGGTTGGGTTCCCCTTCCCACAGCAAGGCAGTGCCTCTCACCCCCCAGGCCTCTTGTGCTGCCCCATACGCATGGCAGCACATACATATCCTGGTCCCTTGCCCAGAAATTGCCCCCTTTCTCCTCAGAGTTGCCCCCTTTTTCCTCAGAGGGGCCAATGGCAGCAAGGTGAGTCCTCCGGCCCTTCCCTCCCTGGCCTCGTCCTGCTGGAGTGCAGTCTGATGTGTGTCTCTGTATGGAGGCTTAAAAAAATAAAATTACAGTGATTTGGCTGCAGGTTTATGTTTTTAAGCACAACATTCTGCAGACTCGCAGCTGTCGTGTGAGGGCCAGGTAAGGCTGGCAGAAGCGGTATCTTTGGGGTGATCCGGTCATGCTGAGGGGCTGTGGGATGCTTAGGCCAAATGGACCATCTCAGCTCCATTTTTTCACGTTTAAGGGGGCTGCTAGTTGCCAATCAGCTGCCACAGAACTTTTTCCTTCTTACCCATGAGTTGTTTGGTCATGTTTGAGGATGGCTCACCCTGGCATACAGCTCTGGGGAGAGCTCTGCTCTGTGAGGCCTCACCGGCCTCCTCGGGGCTGAGGGCGAACACCCCTTTTTACACCATTTGGCACAGCTGGCAGGTGACCTGGTTTTCAGAGGTGCTGTCTGACTTCTGTGGAAGGACACAGGGCTCAGTGTCACCAGGTGTCCCTGCAGTTGTGCACTATAAACCTGCAGCTTAAAGGGACTGGGGCTGAGGGGAAAATGTGGGATGTGGGTCCTGGCCTGTAGCAGGGCAGTGATCCGAGCTGGCAGATACGCTGATCCTGGTGAGATGGTTTTTATTCCTGACCTGCTGGAAAAATAATCAGAAAGCCTAAGCAAGGATCCCTTTTTTCCTCCCCCCTGTAATCATGCAACATTCATAAATGTTATTTAGGTATGCACCGAGCAAATTTCAGCAGAAATGCTGTCATGCCTCAGGGCTGTAGAACTTCATTACGTCTGTTATTAACTGTCTGTCTGTGGCAGGACCTAATTTTTCTTGAAGTGTGGGTTGCCCACAGCTCCTTGAAACAGCTTCTGATAGCACTTGAAGGTGCTAAGACAGAGAAATCCTGGGATTAAATGGCACTGCTCTCCAAGTGGCTGATTGATGCTTTGGGGCTGTAAGATGCCCTTTCACAGCCTTCTTGTGCAGGTGGAAAGGGAGAGGTATAATTTTCATCCTCTCTCACTCAGCAGTTGGGAAGCTGATTGACTTTGCATAAATACCTTTATGGTATTACAGGGTAATGTGAAAGTTTTAATTTAGAATTTAGGTTCGTCCCCTTTGAGTAGACCCTCAGCATTACCATCATTAATACCACTGGAAGAACTAAACGTGTAATTTTTTTAAGAGAAAAATTGTTGTTTAATAAGCAAATCCTACCAATCTGGATGATGATTCCGGAATGCTAAACAATTGTTTAAACTGTGAAACATTTTTCATTTCAGCAGCCTTGTCACAATAAATGTAGATCTGTTGCTCTTTACACTAGCATGAAAGAAAAAAAAAAGGAATTTTAGCAATGCAAACTAGCTCTAAGAGAATGAGATTCACAGCTTACTTGGTTCCAGATAAATCTGGCAGATTTTTTTTTCGTAGTTGTGTTCTTACATGTGCTGGGGTTTTTGCTTCTGCAGGTCTTCCGATGTCTCCATGTCTTATATCAGAGTTGTCTTTAATTTACACACTTGCAGCTAAGTTTGTTTAGCATGTGGGTTTATACTTGTGCTTTCCACTTCTTCCTCAGGTTTACTGACCATAATCTGCCCAGATCATTAAATTTAGAAATTACCTTGCACTACCAAACACATAAGTACATCCTTGTACTAAAATTAGGTAATTCCTTTTTTCTGGCTTAATTTGAGGTGGTATTTTCAGAGTCATTTATCCAGTACTGCAGCTGCTGTGTGCAGGATGCTGGTGTGTTCATATAATGTTAGCAGTGTTTAGAATTATGTTTAGATGTGGGGTTTAATTTTTTTTTTTTTTAAATCCTTCCAGCCAAGCAAGTATGTCCATCTGAAAAAATCAGCTGTGGAGACCTAAGCAACAAGTGTATCCCGTCATCCTGGAGATGTGATGGGCAGAAGGATTGTGAAAGTGGTGTTGATGAGGCTGGCTGCACTCCTGGTGAGTTACAGGAATACTTTAATACATATGCAACTTCTCCATTTAGGACCATAAAAGTTCTGTAGTGACTGTTGCAAACTGAATGTAAAGGGATGACTTTTCCTGCCAACAGTTTTTTTTCTCTCTGCACTTGTAGCGCTAAGCAGTGACTTTTAGAAAAAGAGCAGAAAGAAGGATTCTAAGGTTGGAGCTGACTGGAGAATGAGTGAACTCTGTGGAGAATGAAGTATTCAGTATATTGAGTACTGAGAATTAACATTCTTTCACTACAGTAGCAGAATATATTTAGTCAGTTTGGAACATGATTATCAGGGTTAATACCCAGAAGATGTGGAAAGGACTTTGTAAATACAGTATTCAAACCTTCCTCTGGGGGAGCCCAGCAGCTTAACACCATGTTCTGTCCCTGCAGTGTGGCCCTACAGCCTGAGTCCTCTGCTGGGATAGAGTAGACAGGCCTGCACATTCCCTCATTGAGGGCTTGTTGGTTCCCCTGGACAGAGGGTGATAGACTGTGCACCGTAATGTTTGAAATTCAGGCCTTAAATGGCCACTGCCTTTTATTAGGCCTTTCTCTGCTGCATGAAAGAGCTCTGTAACAGTGCCTGCACTCTCTGAAAATTCCTACACTATGTAACCAAGCCATTTCTCAAACACTTTGATAGAGTAAACATATTTAGTTCTTTATGCTTCTTGTTGTCAAATATTTTCTTTTGAATGAATGCTTGGCTCATTTCTGTGGCTTCCTTTGGTATTCCAGTTGATTTTCAAACTTTCTTTTTATACAGACCTCCAGAATTTAGGGAATATCAGTCTTACCACTCTGTGCAGAAGTAAAATTGCCTCTCTAATACTGTTCTTAATTCTGTTCTTACTAAATTCCTTGTATGCAAATGATTCCAGGCTGTTAAGAAGCTCTCTGATTTTCTGCGTATTTATCCATCCATCAATATTTCTGGTGTTCTCCAGATTACTGGAGAAAAGGTTGAATGATTACATGCAAACACACATTGATGTTTCTTCATTTGACAACTGAATTTTGGGCTCTAATACCTACCCAGTTCATAATCCACATTATATCTTTCTGTTGAAGTTGTATAACAAAATCTGTTTTACGTGAACATTTTATGTTCTGAGTAAAATGCTGTGGATAAATTTATTTCTTTGCAGTCAGCTTTATCAAACAAAATCTTACCAAAGCTTTCAGTTTTTTACTCTCTTACTTTCTGTTCCACAGTTCAGCACTCATTGTAAAAATATTTTTCTTTGTCTTTTTTTTTTTACTTTTCCCTTTTACTTGTTTTCTATGTGAAACTCTTTAAGTGTTCTCTCCATAGCATATGATTTTTTTTCTCTTTGAATGGGAGGCTTGAATTAGAGGCAAGTTCAGAAGATAATTGTAACTGCTATTGAAAAAATAATTTTTTCCCAATATGAGTTAGTGAAATTAGAACAATTTTTACACTGGTGGCTGCCTCCCCTAATTTAATGCTGCTGCTGCTCACACCAGTAGGAGTTGTCTTAGGGAGTCTTCTATTTATAATAAAAATCTACTAGAAATTGCTTTGAACTTCTTTTTTCGAGGCTTTAGGTAACTCCCAAAATGAATGGAAATGTGTTCTGAACACCACATAATTTCAGCATAATGATGCTATAATGGATTTGGAAATCCATTAATTTGGAAATCCATGAGTGTTTTTGTTCTGGATGTTTCAGCATCTCTGCTCTTATCTCCCACAGTTTTAGTGCATGTGCAGGTTCTTAAAATGGAAGTTTAATCCAAGGACAAATTACCATCTTCTGATGGTTGTTGGGTAACTTGAGAGAAATTAATTAGTAGCTTTCATTAATTCCTAATTACTGAGTGTTGTCCCCACAAAGGCCACCACCTTGGGAATCTCTGCTGAGTCTCAGTGTGGGATGGGCTGTTCTCTGGTAAAAGGACCAGGCAAAAAGACAAACTTGGAGCATCCTGGGTGGGTGCAAACATCAAAGCTTTCAGGCCTAAGGTCTCAGCACCCTCAGAGGCACTGAACTCACTGCTGGATGGCTGTAGTGGGAGCATTTCAGGGAGGGTGCTTGTCAAATTAAGGCCTTTTCCTCGTGGATGAGAACAAATGTGTTAGCAGTTTACATTCGGAGAGCTTGTGGAGGATTGATAGCGATCCTCTCTTTTATCCAAAGCTGATAAACCTCACTAAGCCTACCCACTGATACTCTGTTAACATTCCCATTTCTTCTCTGTTCACAATCCTCCTTTCTGTTTTCTCTTATCTCAGCAGCACACGTATTCTGACCAGTTCAGACCTCTTCTTGTGCTTTGTTTTGTTATTCTAATCTCTGCACTCATGTTTTTGTTCTCAATTTAAAAGAAGCCTCAGCCCTGTCACCCCCGGCCCCTGGGAGCAGAGCACCCTGTCATAGCTGAGGCTGCACCTCTCACAGAGCTGACCAACTTGTCTATAAATAACACATCCTGCTGGATAAATGTTTGGAAGGGAATTTATTTGTGCTCAGAATAATTTCAGTGGTCAGAGCCTGCATGTGCAATAATTAAGTGGATGATGACTTGAAGATATTGTGAGTGAGGGCACCCAGAAGAAAACCCCTAAGCTCTTTCTAAATCCACGGTAATAAAGCTATTACTTTAACCTCATGTGACATTTGAAACATACTTTATCTGTGGATACTCCTTTTTTTCTTGATAGGAATTGACTCTTATACTTCTGACTCTTCAAAAGGAGTCAGTACAGAGTTTATAAATATTACTTGAGCCTGTATTTCTGCATTGATAACTTGTACCACTAAAAATATTATATCCAGATACAGAAGCAAGGCTTGGTTGTGCTGAGGATGTGCAGGTGCCTGTCCCTGTGTCAGAATGTTCACAGTCCAAGTTAAGGGAGGATCTATTTCAGGAGAGGGAAATTATTATGGTAGTAGAATAATCCAAAACTGAGAACAGTGCAAGTGTATTATGGTTCTTCCTCCTCCAGCAGTTTGCTTTTCAGATATTGTTCTGGGTTTGATAATTTTTGGTGGATTTTTCTTCTCAGAATGATGTAATTGCTTTTTGAATCAGTGTGGAATTTATCCAGTGTAAACACTGGCACAGACAGCTGGAGGGAGAAGGCAGCTGTTCAGAAATTTGGGGATAAAAGTGTAGAATCTGAATAAGAGAATGCTCTGTTTGGGTTGGGTTCTCCTTTGTGCTTTGTATCAGCCATGTTTTTGGTGCATTGTCTTGCATAAATGGAAACAATGTGGCGCTCTGCATCCCTCTCCTTTGCTTTTGGTCACTGTTGAAGACTTGCTGTTTCCATCAGCAGCCTGGGATTTGAAAAGGGTTTGTCACAGCAGTGCTCAGAATATCTTTCTTCAAGGGAGGAGAGATTTTGCAGTCTTGATGTTGTCCTGTAAGCCCCCTTTAGGCAAAGGGTTCAGCTGCAGTTAGAACTTCCCAAGGAAGCAATGGAAACTGCAAATTCTTTAACCTGCAGTGGATGAAGCAGCAGTGATTAGGGATCCAGATTTGTCTGCACAGGCTGATTGCACTAGGGATTAATTGCAGGTATTAATCCTTGCACGTAGGTAGGTAAGTGCCTGTCTGCCTAAATAATTTCCTTCCAGCAGGTAAGCTTTAAGAGCACTGCTAACTTCAGTGCACAGACAACTTCTGAAAATGCAGATACCTGCCTTTTTTAAAGAAAGAGTATTAAAAAAAAAAAAAGAAATCCACCTTAGTTTTCAGGTTTTGGAGCAGAAATAATTTGTGTCTTTACTAAGTATGTTGCAGTCACAGGTCAGGTTTAGTCCTCTGGCATAGACATCAACAGTTAATAATGTAAGAGCAGTCTTGAATTTGCTGGCTTGGAGGTGCTGACATCCTCTTTCTTATTTCTGGCCAAGGATTAGAGCCAGGAATTCCTGCAGGAGTCTCATGACAGTGACAGGCTCATTACTGAGAGCATCTTCTTTTGGGCTCTGGTCTTCTGGCTTTTCATGGCTGACCACATGTCTGATAATTAGTTATAGATTTTTAGCCTTTTGATATGATGGTATGCCAGAGTAAAAGGGGACAAACTGGTCAAGTTTTTATAAATTAATAAAGGAAACAACAGGAAGTACAGTCATGCTCAGCTGTAAGCTGTGTGTCCTTGCTGTGGCAGCTCACAGCCTTCACATGTCCGTGTGTGTGTGTGTATATATATATATATATATATATGTCACTCACAAAATCCTCAGCTTTCCACTTTTTCCTAATAAAGCTCCAGGCCCATGTGTTTTTCTCCATATAAAGCAGCAGGACCTCCAAGTGAGGGGTTCTTTTCGTGGAAGTCCAAGTGCAGAAAACTTTGTCAGCTCTTTGCATGCTCTGCTCAATACCCTCACCTGAGGTCACCTGAGAGCCACAGGCAGAAGGCAGAGTTTAGAGCAGCTAAAGCTGTTCTGATCCCTCCAGCAGATCCACCTGGGGATGAACTGCTGAAACTGGGGAAATTACAAAGCTGATTTAAAGCCACCTTCCTCCACCCTGCACCTACACTCCCGTGAAGTGACCTTTCTGTTGACATTTAAGTTGTTTTATCATCTTTTATTGTGGTCCTGTAACAATAAGGAGCATCACATCATCTCAGCATCGTTTTCTTTGTGCAGTAAAAGGCAGCTGTGTTTTGCATCTCAGTCACAATTCCAGTGCTACCAGTAGGGATCTGACCATACTGATTCTGTTCATTCCATATCTCCACTGATCCTACTGAGAGCTTTTAACCTGCTGATAATGTAGCACTAATTTTATCTTCCACTGCAGTTTGATGAATATGTGCTTTTGACAAAGTTATGAATTCTGTTCATTCCCTTCATTAACCAGGTGCACAGTCATGTCCTGTCCCTCAGTCAGATCAGAGGGAAATCAAGCCCAAAGGATCAGATTTTGCCATATATTCTCCCTGAGGAATCCACCAACTCTAAAGGGGTTCAAGCCCATAGTATTGCATTCATGCCTGTAAAGGAAATACTCATCTGCTATCAGTACTCATGACTATTTCAGTATGTGGTGAAAAGAAAGGTGGCTGAAATTCCTGCCATTTTATAGGAGGCAGCTGTAACTTGAGTACACTTGCCATGGTGGGGGAATCTACAGTTATTTCCAAGAAGGAAAAAAGAATTACTAGATTTAACAAATGAAAAGTCCTTCATAAATAAGGTAGCAGAGCAATGATATCCTCTGGGCTTTACATGATGTTTAATTACTGGACAGCTGGAGGGATTAATGCTTGTGCATTATGCCCTGGCTCTCAGAAATTAAACATGTACAGCTGCCACTTTATCACTGCTTAAAGTATTAGAGCTCCTTCGAAAGCAGGAGTAATTTGCAGAAAAATCCCCATTGTTATTTAGGAAAAATCTCAGCCCATAATCATATTTGTCCTGAGTTCCTCCAGAACAAAAAAGAAAAAAAAATGAGATTGGTAGTGACTTTTAATTGCATGCTGACAGGAAAAGTGAAGGCAGTTGCATTTTTAATATGCTGCATGTTCCTTGTAATTAAATGTAAAATAATGCATGAGCTTAGGTTAAAGGTAAAATACTAATTGTGTAAATCAAGAATTTAACCCTAAAACCATGGCCCTACTTGCAGAAGGTGAGGGCAAAATGGGTTTGTTTTCCCTGCTGCTGTCTCTTGAGCTTGGGTTTGCAAAAAGAATGTTCCAGGTGTGTGGAACATTCTCAGCTGGAGTTTCCCAGCACGGAGAGGGACCTCGCTCACCTCTGGTGGTGACCTCTGTGCTGGTCCCTCCGGTACAGATAAATCGTGTGTCAGAATGTTCCATGAATAATTGATTATTGAAAGCGCAGTAGATGAAAACACAGCATGAAAACAAGACACTTCAGAATGAAAACAAGACGCTTCAGAATGTGGTACTTCTGCAGTGTCTCTCTGAAGGAGCAGTAGGAAAAAAGGAGTGGGTGCAAAGAGCGCAGTTCAAGCACACTCACATCCCACACACATACAAGTCCTTCACACCCTGTGGTAGTTTTTCACTGAGTTGTGGAGAAGTGGTACGGAACAGCTGGTTTTATACAAAGATTTGCAGATAATTAAAGCAAAAGCTTGATACTGCTGGACTGCCTGATACCTGTGCACACCCACACTAGCTTTGTCCTGCTGCTCTTTCTCCACTTTAGCTGGAGACATTGTCTCTGATTTTTCTTTCCAGTCTCACATCGTGGTGTCAGAGGAGCAGAAATTAGCCTGTTTATCTCTTGGGCAGTCTGTCAAACAGAAAAGTTTGAGTTGAAATCGTCCAGAAATTACATCACTTACTGCCAAATATGACTGTATTTCATGCCCCTGAAGTGTTTCCTTCGTAAGAATGGAGCTATAATTTTGAGCCTATTCATCCAAAAAGCAAGAATCTGTTTAGCTTTATTAAGGGAAATCTTCTGTATTGGCAGTGCCAGTGATGGTGTTCCGATGGCAGATCCGTGGGAAGGAGTCCCATCCTGCAGTGGCCACCAGGACATATGTGTTACACTAATTAACGAGCGCTTGACAGCTCTGCTTCCTGAGCATATGATTGGAGATGAAATCAAACTCACTGAGCTTGAACTTGTGCAGTCCCACGCAGGAGGAGACCGTGGCATGTTTGATGCAAAAGGGGAAAAAAGTTGGCTTATGAGTCATATTAACGGATAAAACAACTGAAAGCTATCTTAGTGGCTGAAATACAGTATTTTCCTATAGAGGAAGATAAAATTTTTGGATTAACTTCGCTTTCATTTTGCAAGAAAATTTATTTATTTGATAAAATGTAATGAGAAAGGTTTAGCTTCCCATAAAAACCACTTCATTACACCCCTTCTATCCAACAAGTTTAAAATAATTGCTAACATTGTACTACTGAGTCTTCATCTCAGCCCAAATCCAGGAAAGTGCTGCCTTCTATTTCAAAGCCATAGAAACTGAAAGGCAAATCCTAATGCCACAGAGATCTCACTGCTATTAATGTGAGCGCAGTCAGCACACGACCCTTACAGTTTTAATTGCAGTGCATGTCACTCAG
>JAWWES010000006.1:5561070-5618854 GCA_035583135.1 Lophotriccus pileatus
AGAGATCTCACTGCTATTAATGTGAGCGCAGTCAGCACACGACCCTTACAGTTTTAATTGCAGTGCATGTCACTCAGTGATTAAATTTTCCATTTGAGTAGAAAATCTAATAGTTTTTTTTTCAAAAAATGATTGCTGTTCTTTTCTGAAATTGTGGGTACATAGGCAGGTGTGTTGACTACATCACAAAGTAGCTGTGCCCCCTAATATCACAGAGCTGAAAATACTCAGGGCTGGTTGTCTCCTGAAGTCTGTCAGGCTCTCCCCCTCCCACAGTCACCACAGGGGTCTTGTGTTTGTAGACTTGGTTGTTACAGTGTGTGCTTATACTCATGACTTTGAATCTGGCAGCACCAACTTCTGCCAATTGTGTCCTCGATGCTGCTTTTTAAGGTGCTTCTCCTTTCAGATCAATTGCCTTGCAAACTGTTCTGTTTCTAAAGCATCTTTTTAATTGTTATTGAGCCTCCATTCAACTCTCTTTGGATCACTGTTCCTAGAGAAATGTGAGACACAGCTGGGTAAAACTGGGGGATGAGATGTGACAGCTCTAAATGTTCCCTAGTTTGTCTGTGCTCCACAGGAGTTAATAGTGCAATGAATAATTAAGTCTAAAAATGAAGTAAACTGCAATAAAAAGAAGTATCTTGTCTAACGGAGAATTCCCATCAAACAAAGTAAATTAGGGGAAGTGGAAGTTTTGTTGGGCACTGATCTCATTGCTTGCAATGTAAGCACTGCTTTTTCCCTCACTGCTCAGCCGAGGCCAGAGCTGTGAGCTCGGCTGCTGTAGCTCCCAGATCAGCAGGATCTGGTAAGGCCAGGCTTTTCTCTCTGCCTTACCTGCCCAGCCCACTGGGCCAGACAGGTTTCCTGAGGGGGGCCCATGTGGCTTTTCTTTGCTGTTTTTCACAGATGGGCCTGTGTGGTGATTCCACCAACGACAAATTCCAGCTCCAAACTAAGATTATTTTCTGTCTCTGCTCATGCTTTTGAGCTGTGCACAGCTGTCACCACGTGAGAGTGGCCGCACAACCAGGAGCAGCGCTCTCAGCTTTGCAGTGTCAGTCACTGCTCCCTGGTTCAGTAACTGTAAGTATTGTAGATTGGTACAAACCTTCAGGATTCCCATCTAAGCTATGGCAGTGTAAAAGACTTGACTGGTTCTGGTGGAATGGCTCAGCTTTCCAGCTGGTTCAACTGGTACCATCCCTGTGCTTAGGAATGTGTGGGTAAGAAGGAAGTGGCAGGCCGGTGATGTGTAGCTGTGAACCAGCTTGAGTTCCTTGCCTTTCCCCCGTTTTCTGAGATTAAAACAAACTTTGCTGTCATTTGCCAACATGATTGGAGTGTAGCTTTTAGGATTCTGATGAAGTCTTTCCTGAGCTGGACATAAGGAACCAGAAAGCAATGGAGCAAACAGCAGGTCTAATAAGGCAGGTTGCGTGTCTCTATCAGCAGATGAGCACAGGGTGGGATCCTGCCCAGTGGATGGGAGTAGGCTTTTCCTGGCAAACTGTCTGTGATTTAAACTCTGAAATGGCTACACTAGCCCCTGGTCATGCAGAAAATTCATAGCCCTGGGGAGTCCTGCTGGATCCCAGGGGTTTGTGAAGGTCATAGTGTGGGGTTTGTGTGCCCTGTCCCAGGATGGAGGCCCTGCTCTGCTTGCTGAACGTTTATATATCCCTCAGAAATAAAGAATTTTGTGTGATAATATTAGAGCAGCTGTTAGTTTAATGGATATTATCAGATGTTTCTGAGGGATTTGCCAAATTGGTGCAATTTGTAAAATTGCCATTTTAATAAGCAAGTCATGTCTAAGGGAATAGCAGCGAGCTTGTCCTGTACAGGTTCCAATTTCCAAAGTCAGAAAGGAAACTCACTAAACACATTGCAGCATATTTTTTTCCATTTAATTTTTGGCTAGTACCAAACATCTCCAGTCTGATTCATCTGATTACATTCCAATCAGAATATAGAAGAGTAATAATAATGTCTGTATCCCATGAGATCCCCATGGGGTGTCTCGGATTTTTGCAAAAACCAGCACAGCATTAACCTCAGGTATTCTGACCATCCTTTTTGTCTTCCAAGCTGCTTTATTTTACCATGAAACCCTCCACACTGGATCCCTTGTTCATATTTTGAGGTAATTTTCAGTCATTTAGCCAGAAGAACCTCTGATAAACTTCCTGACCCTTTCCTGGTTTGAAGTACAATTGAGGAGACCATGAGTTAGCAGCCTTATTGCAGTAAGATTAAAGGCAGGAAAGTGCAGCGTGTGCATACCTTTGTACATAAACCGCTTCTCTCTGTAAATTATGGGGTCATAATTAATTCTATTTTCAGAAAATTAAACCACTTGGAATGAATATATGATGATTCTGAATCAGTAAATACATTTTTGAACCAACTATTATTTATCAGCAGGGGCTTTGGCATCTGGTTGCTCCATTATAATTAACTAATACTATGCAAATAGTGCTGCAGAGCATGGAAAAATAACTGATTTGTGTTGGAGGGGAGCAGTGTGACAAAGGCAGAAGAGCACATGCAAATATTAATTTGTGAGAGCATGTGAGATGGCTCCTGAGCCATATTAGTGATTTGAACAATATCAGGAATTACAGTTCTTCCTGCAGTCGTGTCTATATGGGCTTTTCGGTATCAATCACCATGGCAACAGCCACTGCTCCGAGTGAGGCTGCAATTCAGCTGCATTATTCCCTCCATGGGAGGCCTGTCGTTTTTTTCAGAGCAATGTGCTTCAAGGTCATCTTCATTTACCTCCATCTCTTTTGCTGTCCTTCCTGGAGGGCAGCTTTCCACAGGAAACTTGTCCTTCTAGGCACGAATCCGTGCTTTAAGGACTGGCATCTGACCCAAGATCGGTAAGAAATGTTCAGGTATCTGGTGAGCAATTGTCTGCAGGCAAAATAAATAATTTGGATACAATTGAGGCTGAAAATTAATACTGGTGAAGTAAAACTAACGTGATGACAGCATTGGCAGCTGGCCTTGAAGGAGCTGTGACCCCCTTATCCCTGTGCAGCTCGGGGGTTCGTTGCTGTGGGCTGTGTTTGGTTTGCACTTGGTGCAGAACACCTGGGCAGGTGGGGCTCAGCCAGTCCCCTCCTGCAGCCTCACAGAGCTCCCAGGCTCAGGGCTCAGCAGGGTTTCTGAAGGCCACCAGCCTCTCCTGCCAGAGCTGGAGCAGCAGCGAGTCAAGAGCACATCTCTCCCTCCCCACTGCGAATGTTGGTATGTGAAAATCATCCTTTGCCTTCTTCAGAAGATCCATTATCAGATTTCATCAAACACACATTTTGAGACACATTTTTTAAAGTTACTTTGGGGGCAGTGACAGAAAAATACAATGAAATAATTCATCATATTTCCTTGTCTTCAGCAGCAGTGGATAATTGCTGTTACCCATTTTACCACAAATTTTACCAAATAATTATCTTTCTTTAAGCCACTCATGTAATTTCAAGTGGAAATGACTCATTTGGAGGAGAGAGATGAATTAAATACCTGACTCTTACTGAAAAGCTAGAAAATCTTTAACTAAAGATTAGCAGTGAAAGCAGCTATAGCCCATTGTACATAATTCCCAGCTCCTGTTAATGATGGATATACCATGTATTTATTCTTTTTTCAATTTCACCCAGATTTGAGGATCCATACTTGGTCCACTGTAGAAATGTTATGTACAAATATGTATTTTTTTTGAATTGCAGTTTTCAATTAACACCCTGTATCTTTAGAGAATTCTACATCTTTAGAACATTCTACTTTTTTCCTATAAGTGGTAGAATTATCTTAATTTTTTGGTGCCACACCTGAGCTCAGGCTGTCCCTGGTGCACCAGACTACTTACTAAAGCCTCGCTTAGCTCCTGGCTTTGGGCAAAAGAGAACCAGCCAGTACTGAAACATTAACCTCACAACTGCAATCTCGCTTATCATCTTTTATTTTATTATTTTGCACTTCCAAATCCTGCTTCTGCTCCACTCTCCCCCAGAGGTGTGACGAGGCTGCAGCTGTGAGGCAAAAACTGTGCCGGTTGTGCTCTATATGTTGGCTTAAGACAGAAATCAATGCAGAATATCTCTGGTATACATTGTCTGTAGGTCAGATCGCATCTGCACAATTATTTACATGTGATATTTCTCTTCCTATAACCGTGAAGAATTTTAACATATTCCAGTGCTCTACAAAACTGGTTTTGTAGTTCCACTTGTTTACTACTTTGAAGCCTATTGCTTAAACACTTCTTCTTGCAAACATTTCCAAGATTTCTACTGGGATCCCTCATATTTGAAGGAGGTTTTACATCTTAGAGTACATTTATTAATTTCTCTGGTGCTCAAGAAAGCAAACTAATTCTTGTTTCCTTTGTTTTGCGGGAATAAGCCTCCAATAGGACAGGGAGCAAATTCAGGGAATGCAAACAAATTGCTCAAGTGAAAGAACAAATACCCCAGTGACCATTTAATTACTATTTGCACATTTTCTATTGGAATGCTCTAGAGGCAGTGAAATGCTGTAATGATGGCACTGCGCAGGTACTCTGGCAGATTTATGAACAGAGATGTGAACTGTCCCTGGGACTTGACTCCCCCATCCTCATCTCTCCAGGTGCTGTGTAAGATAATTTGTAGTGCTGCTTTTTATTGGGCTCTTCCAGCCAGCTCCCATCTGTGCAGCAGGAACTCGGGAGCACGTGGTGGCTCTGCCCAGGTGCAGAGGGATCATAAGCAGCTTTTCTCCTCTTGCCTGTGTGTGCCAGAGCAGTCCCCCAGTGGCTGGGAGCTGCAGACTCAGCTTTATCCTGGCATGCCCTGTGGATTTTAGCTGTCAGAGAGGATAATGGAAGGGTGAGAGGAACTGGGACGTTATCTGCCTTCCTGTGGTAGCAGCAAAGCCAGCGGCGCACGGAGATGGAGGGCTCTGCTGGAGCCACGTGTGACCCAGAAGGAGCTGTCCCATTGGAGCTGGCAGAGGTTGATCCCCACCTAAGGACTGTGCTGGAAAGGCGAGTTATCAACAGCCAAAGTGCTGTGCTTGTTCAGTGGAGAGTGTAGTCTCTAGTGCTGCCATCACACTAAATTTAATTTTTAAGAAGAAATAAAATAATCATGACCATGCAATTTTCCTAGCTAGTAATTCTCAAGCTCCACTGAGAAAGTCCTCAGGAGAGGTTACAAAAGCTGAACTGCTTCTATTTTCTGGCTGTGATTATCAGTAATTTTATCTCTGTACTGGGATTTGTAGGTGCAGAGGAGGAGCTTTTGTTCGAACTTCCATTGTGTGTGTCCCACTCGGATGTTTATCAGTCGCTAATTTGCCAGTGCAGCAGATTCCTGAAGGGAAATGCCTACAGACAGGAGGAGGGATGAAGGTGGGACCATGAAAACAACGAGAGGAAAAAGAGGGGCTCATTACAGTTGGTGGAAAGGAAATTTATGCACATTTGGAGTGTGCAAATCATTACAATCTTGCCCAAACATTAGGGATCAAAGGACTATGCAGGATTTTGTTCTCTGATCTGTTTCTGAGATTCATCAAAGTAATGCCAGAAAAGCAATTTCTTCTTCTGAGCCTTGATCTGTTACAGAAGCTGTACATAGCCTTAGAAATATTCCTGTTTTCCCACTGCCTTTTTAGAGTAGATTGGTAAGATTGTAACTTTTCCCTTAGATTTCCACTTTATGGAGTAAAGTTCCATATGCAGTTCTATATTGTGCATTACCTGAAGACAGTGCTAGGTTATAGAGCTGTGCACTGATCAGTAGGGCCAATGGATTATTTCTAGTTATGGCATAAGGATAGAAAAGTTTGTTCAAGGAAGGAAAAGAGCAGGAATTGGGTGAAAATCAGAGCATTTTAATGGTCTCAATTCTGCCATTCAAAGGAGAGGAGGTTTAGACGCTTCTCCACCAGGCTGTGCTTGTATTTTGGGTCCTAATATTAGTTGTCTGGTCTCAGTTCCTTCTCTTTGAAGAGGAGAAATACTGCCTCCTCCAAGGGACAGGTGCCTGCTGGGGGCATCTCTGTACCCAAAATACCGAGTACAGAAGGAGCCTGAGCATCCCACCTGGACCAGCTGATGCTGTGGAGTACAACAGAGTGCTCCTTTGCTCTCTGCTGCATCTCATTGCTGATGTCAAGTTGGGCAGCTGAGAGGCTCTTAAACACTTTTCCCTGGTGGAGGGAGCCTGGGTCCTGGCCCGTGCATGGTAGTGTTGCACCAAGGAAGGCAATCCTCCTGCTCTTCTAATCAGGCAGATTGTTGTTCTGTAATATCTGGAAAACCTGGGAGTAAAAGGGACAGAGCACAGGGCAGGAGGGGAGAGGTGTGTGTGTGTTGTCATGCTGTGGCGTAAATGACAGGCTGCTTGGGTTAACAGAGCCCAGCAAGTTTGCAAGCTACAATGTAAATAAGCATCTGGGCAAGTGAACGTGTTCTTAATTATTAGATTAATAGAGCTTCACTCCCAGGTATAAAACAGAGATAACATTTCAGTAGAATAGCACGGGGTTCCTGTCGTTGGATATGACAACTTTCCAGGTGCTTTCCAGGTGCATTTGCCATTGCAGTGATTGGAACCATGGAAACTGGGGTTCATTGTAGGGGCTCTGCAGGTACAACAGTAAATGGTTCTGCTTCTGAAGACAAAAAGATTCCCCATGTAAAAAAAAAAAGTTCTCAGTGCAGTGTAAAAAAAAAAAAAGCTTATTGTAATTTATATGTATGTATTTATTGTACTTTAATTTATTAAAGCCATAATTCCTGCAGAGGCAGAATTCTTTTGGAAGTAACTACCTCAAAGTACTAACGGAGAATTTCTTCCAGGGTTTTGGTTCCCCCACACTTTGATGAATTAAAGTGACTGTAATGCAGGTTGTTGGAGTACCTGAAAGTTTAATTTGCACGGGTTCCTTTGGTTCAGCTGTCCATTAGGCTTGCAGAGGAGAGTTCTCCACTCAGCTTCTATCTGACAAGCACCTCATTTGTATGTTAATGTTGAGTTGTGATTTCCAGGGAAGGCATTCAGCGTGTTGTAAAGGGCCTTACTGGCAGATTGCAGCTAAATTGATGCTCGACTCACTAAATATTTACCCTACACATCCCACTTAATATGTCCAAAACCAGGCATACTGTGAAATCCTGAAACCTGATTGTGAATGATGAAAGTCAGGAAGCTGGTAATGTCAGCACGGAGCAAAGCACAGCCCAGCCTCTCCCCTGCCATCTCCTGCTCTTCCCAGGCTGTCACCCCGTGGAAGAGGCTCACCTGGCTGCTCCTGCCCCAACCCCAGGGCAGCGCTGCCCCCACTTCTCCCACCTGCAGGTCCCACAGCCCTGCTGCTCCTTCTCCTTCAGGGCTGCCCAAGGCCTGTAGAGGATCATCCTGTGGCACAGCTGGGGACGTGAGTGCTGGCTCTTTGCCTGCTCCTTGCCGTGTATTTTACCACTGGGAAGCATGCTCTGGGTTAGGACAGCCACAGGAATGCCTTCACTCTCCCTCTCTCAGACACTCCTAATGTGCTAAGGCTGGTGCAGTGCTGAGGGGTGGTTTGGAGACCTCACATCTCACCCGTTTGTTCTTATTCCCAAGCCTGTTCTCCCAACGAGTTCCAGTGCAGTAACAAGTCGTGCATCTCCATCATCTTCGTGTGTGACGGTGACAACGACTGCGGGGACGGCAGCGATGAAAGGAAATGCTCCCCCCTGACGTGCAACCCCAACGAGTTCCAGTGCAACAACAGCGTGTGCATCCCGGAGCTGTGGGTGTGCGACAACCAGCCCGACTGCGAGGACCAGTCGGACGAGTCCGTGGAGAAGTGTGGCCACGACGCCAAGGCCCTCAACACGTGCGCGGCCCACGAGTTCCAGTGCGGCAACGGGGAGTGCATCCACCTCAACTGGAAGTGCGACGGCGACGAGGACTGCAAGGACAAGTCCGACGAGCAGGACTGCCGTGAGTGTCCGGGCAGGGCGGGGGCTCTCCTGGGGCACGAGGGCCGGGAGGCTGCCCTGGGCAGCGTGTGGAGGTGGGTCTGGGATGTCGGTGTGCCTGACAGGGAGCGCTGGTGTCCCCAGCGGCGTGGCTGGGTGCCCAGCCCAGCAGGGCCGGGTGTATTCCAGGCTTCTTTATGCTCTTCCCTTGAGGGTTCAGAGCGGAGCTGTAGGAGCTGTTGCACGGTAGCGTGTCTCAGAAGAGATCTTTTTTTACTAGAAAGACAAGGAATGAAAAATGTGAAAAATGTTCAAAGCCCTCAGGCTGCGCGGTGGGGTCACAGCCTGGAGGTGAGAAGCTGCTATACTAAAGGGAATATATGATCAGCAGAAAAAAATAATTCATTTTCTGCCTCTGAAGTTGGAGTACACTGAACAAGGCAGTCAAGAGCAATACCTCTGAAGAATCCAGTTTGAAATGTACTTTGAGGTTGGCTTGATAAAGGCATAGAGCTAATAAATAATGGATTTTTTTTTCAGCTGGCTCTATGCATTTCACATGCTGGTGTTGGTATGTGTGGTATTTTGAATGTTTCTTCCATTTTTAGCCACTAAACTATTCAAGCTGGTCACTTACCTGAGAAAGGAGAGAGAAGAAAATAAGAGCAAAATGCTTTCCTAAAATATTTATTATGACAAGATTGAAATAAAACATTTACATAGCTGTATATATTTAGCAGCTCTGACATTGGGCCACGTCTGGGGAGGAAGGCAGGAACCAGCTGGAGAAACCAGGGATTTTTGCAAAGGTACCACTTTTGCCATCACCATCTTTTCATATCCAAGACAACACCAAGTCCAGGCTGGTGGGCTCAGAGCAGCCGTGTGGGAGAGCCCTTCAAGGAGCTGGGGATCAGACTCTCCCCAGCAGAGAGAAGCAGATGTAAATTCAGTGCCTTCTTTAACAAGAGGAGCATGCAGGAAATCCTGAGCACAACTATTGACTCTGCAGGAGAGCAAAGGATAAGCCACAGGTAACCATGGAGCTGTTATGCCTTTAAAATAGCCAAGGAGAGCAGAATAGGAGAAGCCAAATATGTTTTGTTAGGAAGAGAGCAGCTCTGACTGCTGGGTACAAGGATATCATCACTGTCAGCCCTTTCCAAGTAGGGATGGATCAGCAGGGTGCCTTTTCCTTCATCTCTGAGAAGGTGATACAGGAGATGAGAGAGCTCTTGGGCAGCAGGTGCCCGGGTCTGCAGGGTCACAGGGACAGGGGAGTCAGGAGACAAAGTTAGTTCCTGGCACCTGTGTCAGGATGACAGGACTGTAAGAAAGCCATGCAGGAGCAGGTCTGGTGGAGATGGGCACTGCTGGGACAGCCTGGGGTGTTTGGTGCCTGTTTTCATTCCGAGACCTCCTGTGGGCAGTCCTGTACTTGTGTCTCCTCCGAATCAGGAGGCAGTGGCTGGGCCCACATTACAAACACAAGGAAGAACTGGTGTCTGGTGCAGGGGACTCCCAGCAGAACTGATCCCTGTCCCACAGGATGCATTCCCTGCAGGGACAGCAGCCTGACAGGATGGCTGAGTTTAGACAGCTCAGGAGAGGGAAAGGTGAGTTCCCTCCTATTTCCAAGTGGAGAAAGAGTGGAGCAGCTTACGGATGGCACTTTCTGATGGAATGCCTCATAAATTTCAATCCCTCTTGTTCCACTTAAGTCTTTTACAGGCCCTATTTACCTGGACATTCTGCTGGGTGAGAGTGGGACTGTGCCCAGGTACCTCCCTGAGGCAGAGGGAGTGTTCTGTTCCCCAGCTCCTTTCCCTGATCTGACAGGCACCAGCAAAGTCCAGCTGAGCTGAAACTGCTGAAAGGAGCATGGCTCTGACACCCTCCCTCAGCTGCAGAGCAGCTTCACCAGGCAGCACTTCCAGATAGTCCAGAGGCAGCTCCTGGGGGCAGAGGATGCAGCTGGACACCACTGCAGCACAGCACGGTGCTGACAACCAGTGGAGAAAGGGGGAAATGTGGCACAAGTGACTTGAGTCAATTCTATCTCTGAGTAGCATTTAGCACACAGGGGTTTTTTCCAGATAGTTCCAGTACAGCACAGTGTGCAGCTGATCTACCCAGGAGAAATGAGCACGTGAGGTGATTCTGCTCCCGTGGACCAGCAAACAGTGGGATTCGAAGCCCCCTGTTTTAGCTGCTGCAGAGTCCCTGGCTCTGCCCTTTACGCCCCAGTGCCACCCCAGCACTCAGGGGTGCAGAGCCTGGGCTGTTCACCCCGCACCGAGGGGACTCTGAGGTAACAGCCAGGCCAGGACTTGCAGCACGGAGTGCTCATGTAGGTGATGGACTGATTGGGTCAGAGCCAGAAGTGATGTTGCTGCCCCATCCTAAATGCAGCTGTTGCTGGGGTGCACCTGCCTGCAGTGAGAGCTCTGGAAACTCCGTGTCACTGCTCCTCTGTTGGACTGAAAAGTTTAGGGACTTTTGATTCTTTTCCTGTCCAGCAATTCTCTGTTTGAGATCCGTATCACGTGGCACACAGGGAGTTAGAGGTGTGTGACACTGCTCCATCCCCTTAGCAAGAGGGATGGCACAGGTACCCCTAGGCAGGACTTGACTCAAACTGCAGATCCCATCACTGCATCTTCTGAAAAGAAAAAAAAAAGTCATGAGGCCATCACCAGTCATTTGTTATAAACATTTTGGGGTGGTAAATGAGTAGAGCAGAAATGAAGGGTGACAATTGGTGAACAGCTTTTGGCAGCGAGACAGCAAATAAATAGGAGGGAATGAGTCATTTCAGGAAGGCTGTGTGAGAACACTGAGCGGCTGGGTTTCTTTCCATAGCATATATATTCAAATATGTATGTATATTTATAAAATGAACATTAAGTTAGATTTATTAGTCTCCAAATCTGGAATAGTTATATTTTAAAATGTTCTCTGCAACTTGCATTAAGGGCATCCGGGAGGGAGAACTAAATAATGCTTACAACTGACAGAGAGAAAACAGATCTCTTCAGACTGGACCTCACATTTTCCTGTCTCTGTCTCCCCATCTATAAAATGGGATCGATTTTGCAGATGCTGGGATTTTATTTTGTGGGGGAGAAAAGAAAAAAACTGAGAAACAGAAGACACTCAGGCTGAGCTCTGGAATCTGGAATATACCTGCTGAATTTGAGTGATATAGCTTTGTGCCCAGGATTTGCAAATGGGAACTGTCTCTTTGAGGGTGTCTGTTACATTTGCAGGGCTTTGGCAATTTGTTTTGTATTTGATTTGCAGAGGAGATGGCTGTAAAACTACTGAGATTTCACCAATTTAAACCCTCAAAAATAGCACAGCAATTTTCTAAAGGTCTAGTGCAAATAAACAGCACGGCTCTTCCCTCTTCTTGGGGTATTGCTTTGCTTTGGGAATGGCCCTGATGGGAACCTGCAGGCAACTCTGCCAGTGAGGCTGAGATGGATCAGTGTCTCAGCTTCAGGGTAACAAAGTTCCTGGCCCTCTCCCTTCAAAGCTGTGCTCTCCAGGCCAGGTGTAAACATGGCATTCTCTCTCCTCAGAAAGGCACCAAAATGCCATCCCTGCATTTTAATATCTTTGTCATCAGTGAGGGTTGTTATTGTATCTGCTCTTTTTTGATGTCTGTTACAGGGCTCTGGGCTGAGCCTCAGAGGTCTGAACTTCCACAGGTCTGAGGGAGTGAGAAATGAGCCAGGACACCAAGCCTGTTTCCAACCTTCTGTCTCTTGAAGCAAAGCTTTGTGCAGTGGTGCTGTACAGCCCCACATCTATGTTCTGCAGTCCCTGAAGCAAGCAAGTTAAGAGCTGTGCTGTCATTTTTCTCAGTCTCATGGTGCTTGTGCAACATTGTTTTGCAATTCCTACAAAATTCTCCTTCATTTTAATTTGTTTTAGGATTAGAAACGTTCCAGTTCTTACTATCTAGCTATAACTGCTTTTTAGAAGAGTTTTGAACATTACAAGTGAGGACAATTATGGGTTTTATAACAGCTGCCTTCCAAATCTGTGGCTGTTGTCATGCAGATTTATTTGACTAACTGGAGACCTGTTCCTGCTCCAGACAAGGCAAGATTCCCATTGGCTTTAATTACATGTTACACTTTTGTGGTGAGTTAACAATTATAGGAATGGAGGACCATCCTTTCCTGCCTCCACATACAGAAGTTGCTACAGAAAAGGTGACACAAACTGGTCTGTTGGTGAAGACGAGAAATAATTGTGGTAATGGAATTTTCAGTGAGACAGTAGGAAAAGCCTTGCAGGGGCCAAGGTTTAGCTTGCCAGAAATCAGGGTTTCCTGTTGGGAAAGGTGGTCTCTCCATCACTGGGGCTTCTGCAGGCAGGTGGCTGTAAATGGAGGAACAGTTCAAGCAGAAGTGACTCTGTCTCCCTGCAGGAACTTGTGGTCGGTGACTCTCCCAGCCCACAGCCTTGTTTCTTTGTCTCCTTCATTTTCTCCATTTGGAGCAGCAGATCCCACATGCTTAGTTTGGAGCTGCTGTCCCAGGTGCCCCCCTGAGGTTTCCCATTTCTGTGCCTGGGTTTATTAGCTGAAATGTGCTGACACAGCTGGTCCCATAACTGGGCTTATTGCTTGGGATATTTTTCTCACATTGCAGCTTTTTTATGAATTTAGTGCATATGGCTTTCCTCTCCAAGGAGCAGTGCTATTTCCAAACTTTCCTCCTGGGAATACTGTGTATTTCTAAAAGCAGGATTTCTCCCTTCCCCCACCACCCTTGAAGTTGTGGCTTTTGCTGTCTCTGGTGCCGTTTGCCAGCTGAAGGTGCACTAGAACTAAGTCCAGTGAAGCAGTCATGAACCTGGATCCTGCATCCTGTGGGATGCAATCCCCAACAATGTGGAGTGCAACTAATACTTTTGTGGTATCGATGCACTGCATGTCTTTGCCTCTTCCTGGGTTACTACTGAAAGTAGTAATTTTTGTATTAGAGCCAGTTTATCAAATTGCCTAGGGGAGTCCCCACAGCTCTCCCCTCCCGTGTGGTGACACAACTGTGACCTCCCCTCCCTGCTCAGAGGCAGCGGTGTTCTGTCAAGAGGATACCAGAACACAATCACACGATGGAAAGGCTGGAATCAGGAGCTCTCCAGGGTGCACTGCCTTGATAGGATTTTAAGAACACATCTGTAAGACAGGCCCCTGGGAAGGAAACTGCATAACATCCCAGGAATGAGAAGCCAGGGAGCTACAGGCTGCAGCCCTTTACTAGAGAGCACAGTGCCCTGTGTGAGCACAGGTCTGGTCCCAGCCAGGGAGGTCTCTCAGTGTAACTTTGGGAGAGAAACATCACTGCTTTACAATGGTCAGTGCAGCTGTCTGGTTTATATTTTTCCCCAGCTTTGCTGTTCATCAGATCTGTTTTGGGTCTGTAATAATCTGACCTGGGCAAATGAACCTGAGGCTTGAAACCTGGCCTGACAGGTGGAGGTGTTTTGGGCTGGAAACCCCAAGAAACACCACGCCCAGTGATGTGGAGCATTTCTGCTTTCAGTGGTCTGTCGGCTCATGGGCATTCAGTCGCCTGATGATTGTGTCTCGTTGCTGGCTCCATCCCCAGTGTGACCACACTGGCTCTGGCAGAGAGTCAATACGTGTCTCTTGCCTGGGCCCTCAGCCTGAGCATGTTTTGTAATATATCTTAAACATAATGTTTTCTGAAGGAAGGAGAGCTGAGGAGCAGTTGCCTTTCCCCACCCAGGGCCACTGGAAGGCAGCCTGGCCTCTCCCACAGACTGCAGGCTCCAGAGCTGCTCCAGTGCTGAGAGCTGTGCTGCCTGCTTGCTTTCTTCTGTCTCACCTGAGAGGCTTCACTGCCTGCACGGGTTCTGCCTTGACTAGATCTGCTCATACAGGCTCTGGGGCTCTTTTTGCAAGGCGGTAGAGGGTGATCTGGGGTGGCACAGAACAGTGTCTGAGACAGCTGCTGCCTCCGTTGCTTTGGTGGAAGCAGCCAGTGCTCTGGCATTTGCTGACAGAGGGTGCAAAGCTCCAGCAGTGCCAGAGGTACGTGGCTATAGAGGTACCACACGAACGATTCGGTTCTCTGTGGGTAACGCTTGCTGTGTTGTCTTAAAGCTCTGGTGACGTGCCGGCCAGATGAGTTCCAGTGTGGGGACGGGACCTGTATCCACGGAGCGAAGCAGTGTGACAAGGTGCACGACTGTCCCGACAACAGCGACGAGGCCGGCTGTGTCCAAGGTGGGTGCCCGCGGCTCTGCGCTCCGCGTGCTCCATGGTCCAGGCCTGCCAGGCCTGTGGGGCCATGGGAAGGGAAGAGCCCTGTGCTGCTCTCTGGGCCATGGCAGGCCGCTTCCTGTACAGAGGTCTAAGCTGTTCTGGCAATGGGGTTGCTTGGGAGAGATGACTGTGCTGACCAGGCAGACTGCATGGCTTGAAAAGTTCTTTGCATGATGCTCAGGCTCAATGTTCATTTACTTAATCCCATCCCATTTCTGCTAATGACCCCCTCTTGAGCTTTGTGTCAGCCTGTTTGTTGTCATGGGCCTCGTCTAACTTAGTTGCTTTCCTCTCTTGCCCAACCTCACAGAGTCAGCATGTGAAAGTCCCAGCAAGTTTCAATGTAAGAGTGGAGAGTGCATTGACGGAGGCAAAGTGTGCGATTCACATAGAGACTGCAGGGACTGGTCTGACGAGCCTCTGAAAGAATGTGGTACAGTACTTGCCTTCTACGTGTTGCTCCTGTTGTAACTGCTTCCCCTCTTCTCCATCTGGTGCTCACAGCTTTGAGTGTAACCACATGTAGCTGCTAATGCTATTTCTCACTCTGCTCCTCTTTCCTTGCCTTTATTCTCTCATCACCCTTCATGTGAATATAATTAGTAGCCTAATCTGATCATCTGTAAGTTTGAACTGTGCCCTTCTCCAGTCAGTTTTTATTCTTGAAGAGATGTATGAATTGAGCATGGGACTAGGAACCAGGAATTCCCCCTCTCCCCAAATACTAGTGTCCCCCACAGCACAGACCAGTTTGTTTAGACTCGTCACCTAAATTGTCTTTGAATTGTAAGATGATGATAACACAAAAAAAATACAGCATGGGGAACCTTTGGAGGTGAAAACATGCTGGGCAGCAATCACTGAGAGGTGCCTTCAGCCACTGCTGGGTTGCACATGTTGTTGCTGCTCCCCTCAGCAATGACAGCTGGTTGCTCTCTGCAGTGGCCTGCCAGCCCTGCGCTGGGGCTGCCCTGGGGCTGCCGGAGAGAGCCCAGGCCAGAGGGCTGTGCCCCTCTCCGGAGGGCAGCCCCTCTCTCTTTCTAACCGGGCATTGCTGGCACTCAAACACATTTGTTTTCTTACCCAGTGCAGAGATATCTCTGACAGGCATCCCCTTCCATGACATCATGGAGCTTGGTGCCTGCCGCCTAAATAACTCAGGAAGAAGTGCCAGTCTCTCCCTTGTATCAGAGACGGAAATGTGTGTGCATGCCTGGTGACGATGCTCTTACCTCCTGCTTTCGTGTGCCCTTGCTTTCTTCCACACTATCCCACATCTCCCCGTTTCTCTGAGTAGGTGTTGCAACTTGTCTGTCTGTGGAGGTCTCCCAACACAGGGCAGCCCAGTTTGTCTGAGGAGACTGGGCAGTGGCACAGCTGGGCTTGGTGCTCATGGCTGCCTTGTGCAGTCCCCACTGGCTGTGGGGTGTTGAGAGAGAGGAAGGAGAGAGCCCCCAGTGGAACATGTTCCTTGAAGAGAGCAGAGTGGTGTGGGTTGCTGAGAATGTAACACCCACACACAGCTAATCCACACAGAAGGCAGGAGGTGCAGGACACACTCCCACCTCAGTGTGTCTGTCTGGCTGTGCTGGACTCTGCAGTGCCCTCCGAGGTTCCTCCAGAAAGCACTGCAGGAGACAGGACAGCACTTGTCTTAGGCAGGCAGGGGATGCACTGCTGGAGATTGGATCGAGGGCAGCAGCTGCCCAGCAGAAAGAGAACAGGCTCTGCCTGGCTCCTCCTCAGCTTCTCTAGAGAAGTGCAGCACTTGGTTTAGAACCTCTAAATCCATTCCACAAAGCACCTCTGAAACCACAGGAATCATCTGAGGGAGGGTTTGCTTGTTAGTCAAAACAGCCTTTGTAGTATTTTGCAGAGAGAAGTTGTACATGTTTATGACCCAATTTGCTAAAGGCCTGTGCCAGGGTAGGGATAGGTGGTTTCTCACACCTCACTGAACAGTGACAACACACAGTGTGGCTCTGGGCACCTTCTCGGAGCCTACTGAATTGCTCTGTTAATTATGTATTGATATCTGTATGTGTGTGCCTGATAGGAAGGTGGAAGCATCCCAGAGCTGAGATGGGCTTCCTTCTGGCATGTATTTTCCCAATCTTACTGACTTAATTGGCTTGTGGTTGTTTCCCTTTTCTTCCAAGAGCAGTGGTTTAATGCTGTGCTGCTGTGCTGCTCACCTCCAGTGTGCAAGGAAGCAAGAAGTAGAAGATAAATGAAAAATTTGCCTTTAAATTGCATTATAGATGGGAGCAAATCAGTTTGGCTTGTTCTAGTGAGTTCACTATCCCTGAGATCCCACAGCTCCTGTTCAGCAGGGTTCTGTAGGGACAGGACTTTCTCTTCACCTTGTGTAGGTCAAATACAACAAGAAGAAATGTCATTTCTGACAGGAAACCAGCTTTCCCCAACCTCTCATTCGGTTCTAGTTACAAGGATCCATTTAGCTTGTTTTTCATTTGAGCACTTGAAAGCAGGATCAGAGGGGTGGCCTTGGATTAGACAGGGCCCCAGGAGAGGATGGGGGCTGTTGTTTCATAAATTGCACACTTGGGCTGCCAGCAGAGCCTGTTGTGTGGGATGGGTTTGTGGGAGGACGGTATCTCGGTGCTAATGGCGTATCTCTGACAGACTGTTCTTCAGTGTTTTCTGGGATTGTTCACACAGATCATTCCTTGGAGCTAGAAGGGGAAATAGTACAGTATTTCAAAATAGCTGGCCCCTGGGAGATGAGAGTCCCCCAGCATGAATTATTAAAGCTCAGAGAGACTGTTCAGAAAAGTCAACATGAACCAGCACATGGGAAAAAGGAAGAGTATCCTGGAGAGAGCCCTTAGGTCCCCTGGAAGTTTCTCACATGTGGCAGAACATGCTCAAAGCAGCAGCTCCCTGATGGGATGAGATGCAGAGACTCACATATGCTGTATCCCCCGGGCTCCCTGTTCATTCAGCCACTAGCTTTGAGTCCATAGGATCCCACAGCTCTGGTTTGGAATAATAAAGAGCAAGAAAGTGATGCAGTGGAGGCTTCCTATCTGTGAAGTCACTCAAGTGCTCTGTGGGGCCAGCTCCTGGCTACCAGAACTGATGGATGTGGAAAATTTCTGAGGACATCTCTTAATTTCATTCACTCTCACAAGTCAAAGCCCTGGTTTGTCACAGATAATCTGTGCATCCCTTGCAGGTACCAACGAATGCTCCCTGAACAACGGCGGCTGCTCACACATATGCAAGGATTTGAAGATCGGCTACGAGTGCGAGTGCCCGCCCGGATACAAGCTCCTGGATAAGAAAACGTGTGGAGGTAATTTACATGCAAACAGCAGTCCCTTGTGTTTCACCATAGAGAGACGTGATTATATTCACTTGAGCACTGCTCCATCACAGATGGTTTGATTTCAAGTTATTGATGGGTTTCAAACACTCCTTTCAGACATAGATGAATGTGAGAATCCAGACGCTTGTAGCCAGATCTGCATTAATTACAAGGGAGACTACAAATGTGAGTGCTACGAAGGATACGAGATGGACACCCTGTCCAAGAACTGCAAAGCTGTAGGTAAGACAACGCCACAGGCACTTCAACTCTGCTTGCTCAACAACACAGCCCCGATAAGAAAACACACTCGCAGGGCTGAGGGGAACAGAAACAAAAGGAAAGAAGCAAAGCAAGCAAAACCATCTCGTTCTGAGCAGCACAGAGCTGCTGCAGCGATGGCAGATGCGTCTCTAGGCAAGAACTACTGATCGTGCAGATCAGAATATTTTAACAGTGTACAGAGCAAGATTGCAGTCACTGCTTGGCTGTTTGAAGCTGAAACCAGAAAAGAAAGTCTCTTGACAGGTGTTACTGAAAACAGTGCAGCAAAAACATTTAGTGGTAGTGGAAAGACAGAAAACATCCCAGTTATAGCAGCGTAGCTTAGCCACCCCTGCACCCTCCCAGCTGTAAGTCACCAAAATCTGGCCCTTGATTTTATATCTAAAATGTGTAATTGAAAGTGAGGACACGCCTCTGAGTTTTGCAAGAGCCAGGGACCAGAGGGGTGCCACTGCCCTCTGTGCCCATACATGACAGCCCTGCCTCTGGCAGCCGTTTGCTGCCCCTGGTGTAAAGCTTCCACAGAAAGCAGAACTATCACTGACTGACAGTTCCTTTGTTGTTTGTGAAAAGAAAGCTGAACCCCGCCCTCGGGACAGCTGCCGAAGTGACAATGTGCTGATTTCCTGTGGTAGGCAAGAGCCCGTACCTGATCTTCACCAACCGCCACGAGGTCCGTAAGATAGACCTGGTGAAAAGGGACTATTCCCGCATCATTCCCATGCTGAAGAACGTGGTGGCACTGGATGTGGAAGTGTCAACAAACAGAATATACTGGTGTGATTTGTTCTACCGGAAAATCTACAGGTAAGGGCAAGAGAGGATGTGTGTGTTGGTCCCTTCCCAAAGCTGCAGTTCAGTCTGTACCCCTGAAATCTGCAGGGAGCAATGCAGGGAACAGGGAGGGCTTTTCTGCCCTTACAAGATTACCTGTTGTGGCTCAGACTTTGTAAAATTTTTAAGGAATTGATAAAGAAATCAGGGGCTTATGCAGTTATCTGGTTTGATAATCCAGGGTGACTTTTTGTCAATGCAAAATCGTGCTGCTCTTGTGCAATTAAACACAGACTCTTGTTTCCTGAATATGACACTGCAAAGCAGGGCTGAGGCTGGGAGCTTGTTGTATGGGAAGCCACAAAGGACCTGGCACCTGGAAGCACAAAGGGGGTAAATGGTGGGAGCAAGGAGGCAGCACCATGGACACAAGCTGCTGCCCACTGTAGGCTCTGGTAGCCTGTATTTAAATTCACAGCATTTGACCACAGTACATGTTCTGTAATTCTCATTCTCGCTCCTCCTTCAGCTGCTTTTGTGGCATCCATCACAGTACTCTGTGCTGGGGCTTGTAAGTGTGCCAAAGTCAGAAATGCATTTAATTAAATGCACTCAGCAGTGGGACTGCTGAAAATCCCCCAGGTGTGTTCTGATTTGCACAGCTATTGCACCCTGTTGCAGTGATTTGTTCTGGGTTTTAGCTAATGATCAGGCAGAGGCTGATTGGTGTCAGTGTGCGGGAGGCAGGCCGGGGTTCCTGCAGGCTCTGGCAGCTCCCACACCACTGGCAGGGAAATTTTTCCAGGCTGTGCTGAGTATGGAGCATTTGTGTGGCTGGGCAGGTACCCTGAGGGGCCTGTGGGGCTCTGAAAGTGGGGAGGCCTCCAGAAGAAAGCTGTCTGCTCTCACTGGGTCTGACTGTTGTCCCATCTTTTTTGCATAGCAAGCTGTGCAATTATAACTTCTTAAAAATTAGCATCCTGTTTTAGGTATTGCTGCTGTCACTAATATCAAGCATTTCTAAACTTTCTACTGTTTTATAATGTTTCTAAGATTACAGAGTTATTCTAAGAGCCAGACTCAGCTTTTACAAACACTGATGTAAACTCAGAAAAACTATTTCAGTTCACTCAGCACAATTGATACCAAGAGCAGAATCAGCCTGTGTGTTTGTAGGAGCAACATTGAGTTATTCATGAAACATCCATGTGGAGTCTGCTGCCTTTCATTAGTGTTTTGAAAGATTTTGAGGCTGCCACTAATATTTGGTGAACATTTTCTTTGTATCTAATGAAATCACTTGCCAAATTAACACAGCTTCATGAATTCCTTTGATGAATCATAATTAGCTACAAGGGTCCTAATTCTGCAGTACATTTAAGCACATTTATTACATGGTAAGTCTAACTGTATTCAGCAGAGCTCAGGGGGTTATATTTCTAGTGTCCATAAATCCCATGAATCACAAGTTAACGTGCCTGAAGTCAATGTTTTCCTGAATGGTGCAGTTATAGCAGGACACGGGCAGAAAAATGAAATGAGAGTTCCCTGCTGTGGAAATGATGCTGTACAGGCACAGCAGCTGTAGGAGAAAGTGGAAGTTTGTAGCCAGAAGGGTTCCTGTGTCAGCTGTGCTGCCATGTGAAGCCCAAGCACAGGCACCTGAGCTGTGCCAGCCCCGTGACCCGTCCTGTCCTTGCAGTGCCTACATAGACAAAGCGAGCGACACGGCCGAGCAGGTGATCCTGATCGACAGCCAGCTCAACTCCCCCGAGGGACTGGCCATTGACTGGGTCCATAAAAACATCTACTGGACTGATTCCGGAAACAAGACCATCTCAGTGGCCACTGCAGATGGAAGCAGGAGGAGGACACTTTTCAACACTGACCTCAGCGAGCCAAGGGCCATTGCTGTTGATCCCACACAGAGGTAGGTGTAATCCCCACAAACACCCCTTTGCCAACAGACACAGGCCGGTCATCTTTCTGCCTCTCTGAAAAACTTGGGGGTGGTTCTCAACTCATTAAGACTTCAGATGCCCTTTAAGATACATCAGTGGGACTGCTGAGATGGTTCAACTCTTGGCAAGGCCCCGTTGTTAAAGAAAGTTCTGAAATTCATGGCCAGGTCACGTGTTTGATGGGCCTGAGCTGGTCTGGGCACATCAGTTGTGCCGAAAAAAGAAGCCCTGTGTTTGGGCTGCTTGGATGAGGGAACACCACGTACCTAACAGGCACACCAGGAGAGAGTTTGCAGGGGTTAGTTACTAAGGTGAGATTTTGCATCCTGGTACAAGTTTTGTGGCAGGATACCCAGTGGGAGAACAGCATGTGGCTCCACCAGGTGCACATCAGAATTAACTCAAATGGCCAAAGGCTTTGCTATAATGAGAGAACAGGGCACCTCCTACTGCGAACAGCAGCGCAGCTTTCCTAACTAGAGTCCAATTAACTGTGTTCTTACATCTGTCTTTCAGGTTCATGTACTGGTCTGACTGGGGAGACAAAGCCAAGATTGAGAAAGCTGGTCTGAATGGTGTGGGGCGGCAGGTGCTGGTGATGGACAACATCGAGTGGCCAAACGGCATCACCCTCGGTGAGCGCCAGTGAGAGCTGCAGCATCCACTGTGGCTGAGGGAAACTGGTTTTGATTGCTAAATAGGAAAACAAAATTGTAAATGTGCAAAGGCACCTGCACACACACAAATCCTTAAATACTGTCACTACTGCAGGAGTGGAAAGGAGGTTTCACGGAGCAGCAGGGAACATCCTGCTCTGGAGTGCGTTTAACACCCGTGCAGGTGTGAGGTTCTCTGCTTGGTTTTATATTTGAAAATTCTGGCCATGACAAGGATGTAGGAGAAAATGCTGCTGCCATTGCATAGTGCTGAAGTGCTACTGCTGTGAACAAATAATGTTATCATTTAGTAATTAAGAAATTAATTAATGACTTGTTTAATTACATAACTTGTTTTGTGTTGGCTCTCATCCACTTGCATTCTGTTCAGTGAATCTCATCCAAAATGAGTGAATTTGCTCCAGAAAGAGAAATGCGCTGCTTACCATTCCAAATAACATTGGATCCTTCCCTCTCATTCTTACCTGCACCCTCTCCAAAACCTGTCTGGTTGTGGTAGCACCAGCAGCATTCCCCAGCCTGCAGCACAAGCATCTCTGGACCCAGGGTGGTTCTTCACTGAAAACGTGACTCTCACAGCTCCTTCAGAGAGGCATTTCCCTGGAATCACGGTAGTTGTTCTCCAGCGAGAGACCAAGGCCCGAACAGCCTTGGGAGGGATGGAGCTTCTGTCTCAGGCGCTGAGGGAGTGACTCTGGGAAGCCCAAAGTGCTGCTGCCCTGCTGCTCCTGGTGATGAAAGAATCTCATTGTACAAGGCTGTCAGTCAGGCATTCCCCACACACACATACAGCAGAATGTTCCTCCTTTTTAATCTTATTTATAGGGTCTTATCCCAGCATATCTGGGCACTGGTTCAAAATCAGAACTAGTGTTAAAAAAAAAAAAAAAGAGGCCCAATAATAAAGAGATTAGTCATGCTGCCAGCAGGAAAAACATGCTGGGCAAGAGAAAAAGAGTTGCAAGAGCTGTGTGTAATTTTGCTTCATTGTGTTTTACTTTTCAGATTTGCTGAATCAGCGTCTCTACTGGGTAGACTCCAAGTTGCATTCTCTGTCCTGCATTGATTTCAATGGCAGCAACAGAAAAGTTCTGATCTCCTCTGTGGATGATCTGAGCCATCCTTTTGGCTTGGCAGTGTTTGAGGTAAGAGTTGACAACGGCTGCAGAACAGACTGGAGACTGGGAGAGGTCTCAAGAGCTGTTCTTGATTAAAGCTCTGCCTCTTGCACAGCACAGAAAGCTCACGAGGGCGGTCGCTGCTATAGAAACCAATTTATCTGGTGTGGGTTCAGCAGGGAAAACTGGGTTTTAAAGTCCTTAATCAGGGGCTATGTGTTGTCTCATGCAGCACCAGTACACTGAATGATCAGGGGAACCAAGGCTTCAGCTTTGGCACTCCTGCAGGTAAGCTATGGCAGAGAAAGGTGTCTGGTTGGCTTTTGACTTAGCAAAACCCTCTTCCTTAAATCCCTTATTCTTCCCATGCACTGTGTTTGAAATCTGGGCATCTAACTCTGGGCACAGGTGTCCCCAAGGCATTGCTGCTCTTTAATGTTATCTCATCAGCAGTGTTTGGAAGGATCTCTTGGGTTATTTCCCCTCTCTACACCCTTCCAGGGCAGAGTAACAGACAACCCGTTTGCTTTTCCTTGTTCTCCAGCAGTGTTCTTTCCTTATGGAAATACACATGGTTTTTAGCAGGCAGCAGCACACACAGCAACTGAGCAACTAAATGCAGTTTGAAAACTGCAGTTTCTGGCTACCTCCTGGACCAGTAATTTTGCATCTTCAATCATAGTATGCCAAGATAATAATAAAAAAGAGAAAAAAGCACTCAGCTTCCAGCTGTGCTCCAGGCACTGGCCTCTTCATAGATACCTGTTTAATGCAGGTCTTTTCTTTGGAAAGGAGAAAAAAAATCAGCAGATAACAAATGTTTCTATTATGGAGTATGGCCCTTTGCTCGTGATCCACCCCAACTCCAAAAACACCATTTCAGAAGCAGCACAGATGCAACTCGTCTGTATCCAACCAAATTTCTGCTCCCTCCCCTCAGCCTCAGAGCTCCTCAAAATCACCAAGCACTTTATAAACACACAGGAGTGCTGGGCTTTGAGCATTGCCCAAGAATGAAAAGAAAAAGTAGCATGAACCAAAGGCACCCCAAGGTAGGAGCACAAACACTGACTCTGTGACTGCTGGAGCTCAATTCAGCTCGAGCTGGATTGCAGCAGGCCAGGTCAGGAATCCTGTGCATTCCCTGCAGGACAGAGTGTTCTGGACTGACCTGGAGAACGAAGCGATCTTCAGTGCAAACAGGCTCAATGGCTTGGACATCTCCATTTTGGCAGAGAACCTCAACAACCCGCATGACATCGTGGTGTTCCATGAATTAAAGCAGCCCAAAGGTAAGATGTGTCCTCGGGGTCATGGCCCCGAATCAGGTTTATTTGAGCTGGCAAATGAAATGCTTCCTGATGGTTCTTGATGACAGACAAAGCACAGGTAATAATGGGAAATCAATGCCTAATGTTTGAAGTTCCTGCATAATTAATTCAGCAGCAGCAGTTATTGGAAAGTCTGCCATTTGTTAATAGCTGTTTAATTAGCATCTTTGATAACAGTGAGTTACTCTTGTCACTGTGATGCTTCCCATTCATTATGTATTTGGGCAGTTTTTATAGTACTGTGTAAGGTTCCACTCCAGTGTACAAATTGTAAAGGTGCTTAAGCAGCCCAATTAATTGAGGTAGGAAGTGGAAAAAAGCCTTTTTAGGCGCCAAGAAATAATAATTAAAAAAATAACTTGTCTTTTTTTCCATCCTCAAACAGCTCCAGACTCCTGTGAGCTCAGCCCGCAGCCAAATGGAGGCTGTGACTACTTGTGTCTCCCTGCACCTCAGATCTCTCCCCACTCTCCCAAGTACACCTGTGCCTGTCCTGACAACATGTGGCTGGGTCCTGACATGAAGAAGTGCTACAAAGGTAAATACAATCACGTCTCCATTTCACTATTCCTGACAAATGGAATTGGAAGTTGGTTTCTGCTTCTAGTCATTAAACGTAACAGTCCTCCTCAGATTTATAGCAGCATCTGTGATTTGCTTTGTGCACTTGCTTTAACCAAACTTCATTGTTGCTCTGGATTTTCAGATCTTCCAACAACTTCAGCTCCTGTTCTGGTTTCTACAACCACAGCACCCCATTCTGCTGGTACCACACCCACCACAGCTGTATCTGGCGATGCCAGGAACACCACTGAGGGCATCCCCAAAGCTGTACCAGAGGCTACAATTACCACCCCAAGTCTTCATTTACCTTCCACCACATCCATCCTGATAGACTCCGAGATGACCACTGGAAACAGCAATTTATCCCAGCACTGTAAGAGAATCAGATTCCTCTTTTCCTTGTCCATCACCCCGCCCCGTGCACTGGTGGGAGACCCGACCTCACGCGCGAGCTCCAGTCGGAGCAGGTGCAGGCACAGCCTGGAGCACGGCAGGAGACACCAGCGGCTCTTTCTGCAGGCACCTGGGTTACAAGGGCCGGTGTGATTCCAGGCTCTCAGGATGTTAAGGAACTTACATCAGGTTTTCAGCACATGAAACGGCCCTAAGAGTTCTCACTAGTCCTTGCCTTGTGCACGGTACTATTTCATCCCAGCACCAGTGCTGCCTGCAGTGCTGCAGACAGCAGAATGGGTGATTCTGGAGGCATCTCACCTATTTGAATTGTTTAATTATTAATGTGATGCAGTAAAGGCTGTGGGTGCAAAATGCCCCGTGCGCAGCTTTAGTGCTGCTGGACATGTGGAGCCACTGCAGCTCAAGACAAGCTGCCTCTGGTTTGTGTGGCTGTGCCTGGCATGTTAATGTGGCCTCGGCATGACACAGGTTTGAAGGTTTGCATTATTTATCAGGAAAGCATCCCAGTGGAGAGCACTAACAGGCTCTCCTCCAGCTCACCCTCCATAATGAGCGAGCAATGGAACACCAGCCTACGTCTCGGAGAACAGGTAATCCCTCCAGATCCTGCTGCCAAGGCAAACTGGACAGGCTGAATTGCTTCTCAAAAAACCCATAAAATTCTAGTCCAGAGAGAAGACTTTGCTCTGCAGGTCCTCAAACAGGCCTACATTGCTTTACAAACCTTGCCCCAAAAGTTTCTCTGTTTCCACTGCACGTGGGAAGCAGCAATAACCATCCCTGTCTGCAGAACAGCGTGGGTAAAGCACAGCCCAATGTCTAAAATGCATTAAGTTCTCTTTGTGCAAGTTTCTTTCAAATGTAATAATTACCTTTTTAATAAGCCATGGAAACAAGGTGCTTTTATTGTCCAAGCTGGAAGCAGTGTGCCACAGGGAAGTATTGAAGAGGACAAATTACCTTTTTAGTTCCATGAATTGGAAAAGCTACAGTTAGTTCCTCCTCTCTCAGTTCCTGATATTTTAGCAAAAGTAAATTTTCTATGCCTATCCCCTATAGAAGAGCTCAGAACAAACATTTTAAATTACACAGCTCTAACAGTATATTTATTCTTTTAAAGTATTTTCCTGTAATAGTTTTTTTTCTCTTGTAAGTACAGTATTGAGTTTTGGGGCCATTCTTGCATGCTGGGGCAGGCTGCAGCAATGAGGGATGGATGTGTAGACTGACTCCTTAGCTGTAAATAATAAAGGAAGGAAAAAAATTAAACAGAGAAGCTGTGCAGATTGCTTTGAACTACGCTCTTTTTCTGACAGCTCAATAAATCATTAATTTTGTGTTCTGCTGTGGATTTTTAAGAGCACTGTACACCATCCCTGATCCGTGCATGGTATTTCCATTATGTGTCATGTTTTTAAAACTGGCTGCGTTTTTTGTGCTTGAAAATTAGAGACACAAGCCATAACAATTTTGTGAATCTTTTGGTAAACTCTGTGACAACAAAAGCTTTCTGATGGGTGGAGCAACATGGGCACTAACATAAAACATTCTTTAAAACCAGAAAATGGTGTAATGTTAATGGCTTAAAGTTAAATGATCAGAACAACTTCTGTAATTCCAGATGCAAATGATGACGAAGGCTTCGGTTCAACTGTGACAGCGGCTGTGATTGGAATTGTCATTCCTGTGGGTAAGCTGGTTGGATTTAACCTTGGAGGGTCACACTCAAGTGCCAGTTTTCAGGACTGGAGTGGGAAAGAGTACAGGAACTTCTGAAATGGGGATAAAGAGCCCAGCTTTGAGAAAATTCCACAAGGATGGCTCCCAACATGGGAACATCCCAGCAGATCCGTGCCTGGCTAACGGCCCTGTCTCTCCCCTCTCCTCAGTGGTCATCGGCCTGCTGTGCATGGGGGGATACCTCATCTGGAGAAACTGGAAACGGAAGAACACTAAAAGCATGAATTTTGATAATCCAGTCTATAGGAAGACAACAGAAGAGGAGGATGAGGATGAGATCCACATTGGGCGGACGGCCCAAATCGGACACGTGTACCCAGCAGTGAGTGGCTGAGGGACAAGGGGAATTTTGTTGAGAGTTTGGATACAGAATTTTAATTATTGTAGATTATTTGCCATATAATAGCAGAAACAGAACATCTTTAATATCATTAATCAGGCAGAAGCCTGAACTTCCAGGCAGCTCCTGCAGTTGTCTTAGAATACAGTGCTCTGTATAAGATACTCTGCTCAAATGAAGAATAATTGTCCTAATCAAGGTACTAAGCTGACAAGTGTAAAGGTACCTCAGTGTGGGACAGCTGATTACTTATCCTCTACTGGATTGGTATATCTGTGCTTACACTGCTACCAAGTGTCTAAGCCATCTTAAGGATAAATTGAGTTTCTCTGCAAACCAGGGAGACTGTTTTCTCTACAATAACAGTGTAAAAGAGGGGTCTCATTCCTCCCAGGGAGGAGTGCTTGAGTTCTGTAAGAAGTGAAAAGGATCCTCCGTCCCAGTGGCAGCCCTGGGGAGATGAGCACTGGCAGGTGTAACTGCACTGTGTGTTCACAAGAGAGCAGAAAGAGCCATAAGTGATGAGTGAAGGCAGCACAGCTCCTCCAGGCAGGCAGGTGTGTAGGTAATGCCCCCTGTCATCTAAAGGTCCTGCACCAGATCACACTAGAGAAGGTGTCATCCCTTACAAGGAACCTGATCCAATACACAGGGCAGTAACCCTTCCAACACCTCTTTAGTAACACTGGGGCAAGTGACCCCATTTGGGGGGAAAAAAATCACTCCCTAAAATAGCTTTGTCACCAATGCACTTGAGACAACAATGAGAGATCCAGCAACAAATACAAGTTAGCAACAGCATCACCATTCCCAGAGTTTCTCAAGCGTGTCTCTTCTCCTCCCCAGCGTGTGGCACTGAGCTTAGAAGATGACGGGTTGCCATGAGGATGAAGTTGCTGCTCCAAAAACACACCGAACAAACCTGCTTTGGATCACAGAACCTGCTTCTTCCTTTTGATCGTTATTTATGTTGCAGAAGGGTAACCACAAAGTTATAATGAACTGCAAACATCCAAAGGATGTGAGAGTTTTGTATGTATAATCTTTTATACACATTTTAACTTGTTGCACTACCCATTTGTGATAGTGAATAAGCGACAGCTGAGCTACTAACTCAATGTACATAACCAGCCAGGCTGAAGGCTCAGTAGCTATTGCTTTATTTTAAGACTATATTTATAGATATTTTGTAAATATGTCGAATATGCTTTGTGGCTATCCATCAACATAAGTAAAATAAATTCTGTACAGGCAGTTTAGAAATATTTATTAACAAAATCTGGATTATAAGATCTGTTCTGTAAATATAGTAGAGGGGTGAGAGTATTTATTTTTTGTATGTTTGGCTTGCTGTGCATAGATTATCTGTGTATATATCTATCTGGAGAAGATAGATATATAGGCATATAAATATATACATATATATAAGAATATATACATATATTTTAAAACTACTAGCCTACATTTATGAAAATTAGGGATAATTGAATTTTTACAGGATGTTTGAGAAGTTTGCTTTGAAATCTAAAGACACTAAGTAAGAAAGAGTTGCAGGGTAAGACAGCTGACGAGTGAAGCACTCCTTTAGAAACAGCTCCTGATTTCCATCCTGGCTCTTAAGGGTTACTTTTACATTTTCCAGTCTATCCATGAAGAATCCTCTGCAGTGCTTTTAACTGGAGAGCTATTGCTTACAGCATTCCAGTCAGGAGAAGCTCCTACAGCACCCAGGGGGTTTGTGTTGTATTGTTGCTTTTTGAACACCTGGGTACAAATCTGATTTAGCTTTTTTGTTTGTTTCTAAATGTAGATGTAAATGCTTTTCCACACTGTGAATCTTGCACCTCTCAAACAGCTCAGAATTAGCAGAAACAAAGATGTAGCCATATCCTTCCACACAAGTGAGCATTCCCCTTGGATCATCAGGAAAAAAACTCAATAACTGAATTCCCTTCCTTCCCTCCTTGCCCTGCCCATCCTGACTGACAGTCCAGCTCCAGGAGGGCTGTGGGCAGGTGTGGAATTCTTTCCAGTGCAGCAATTACTGCCCATGGTCACGGCAGGAATCCCGGACTGCAGAGCACTGGGGAAGGAGGCCAGAGCAGGTTAAAAACCCACAGCCTTCCCAGTATCTTTGGCTGGGTCATCCTGCACCTTGTAGAAAAAAACACTAGTTTTTTCTCATCTCGTTCCATAAGATTCCCAGGGAATTCTGTGGGAAGGGAATACACTTACTATCATTGCATAATGGATTAGTACTTCCCTGAACTGTACCAAATCCCAAAGAAATCTTCCTCATGTTTTTATGTCAGTCCAAGCTTTTGTATTTAACTGAGTAGAAGAAACTTATCCTGAATGGGTTTGAGGTTTTTTTTTTTCCTTTTTAAAATAAATTCACAGTGCAATTTGAGCTGGAAGCTGATTCCTGACTAAGAAAAGGAAGAAAGTGTCTAAAGCCCTTACAGACATAATACAGACTCTCAAAATGCTTCATGGCCTGCGTAGACAATACAGAAGTAATCAAGCATCCTTCTATTCAAAATTTTAGATTTTAAGGCAGTGAAAAAATGAGTGAGATATCCATTACTGTTTTAAGGTATGAAGCTCTCTTTCTACAAATCCATGCACTGTGTGCATGAAGAAAAAAGCTGAGCAAAGGCTGTATGTGATAACACTGTAACTAACAGAAGAATGTAAATATATTTGGAAGTTCTACAGTTTTGATACTTTTTTAAGAACATGTACACACAAACAAACCTGTACAAACCACACACAAAAGGCTGCAGGTTTTTTCAAACCCTTGTAAATGAACTCAAGGTGCAGTGCTGATTTCAACCTTTACAGATTTATAACTACTGAGAAGTCAAACACCAAATTTGTTTTTTAAGAAATTAATTATTTTAAATAATGGTTCAGATTGTTAGGGTGATATTTAACATTGTAATCATTTCTGATCTGTCTTGTCATACTGAAGTTCTGTTAGAGTAAGTTCTTGCTTGGTGCCTTTTGTGTTTCAGTTCTTACGTTGCGGACAAAAGGCCCAGGGAGGGGCGGGGGGGCTCTGTGTAACACTTGCTGTACTGGAAACCAAATGAACACGTTTGTAAAACAGTGCACTGTTTCTAGAGAAAGATTAAATTTTTTTATCTGGGACTGCTGAACTGATTACTTCATGGTGTCTAAAATGGGGCCATGTCACATAGTTTGGTCTGAGTTTTCCTTAACTGTGCAAAGCCAGAGCAGGACTTGGGAACACTGCTGTGGAACAAGGATACTGTGAACAAGGACGGATAACTGGAGGCATTTTCTGAAATGGGTGGGTGGTTTGGGTATGACATTCACCTGTGCAGAGAAACTTGAGCAGGCAGTCAAATGCTCAAAAGACTTTTCCCCTTTCAGGGATTGCTGGATGTTCCCTTTCGTCCGTGTTTGTGGGACATCTACTGTGTAACTTAAAACTGAAGTTACCAGCCAGGGAATAAAGCAGCCAGAAATACCCAGATCCATTACCATGGACCTCCTGAAAAGCAGGACAACCAAACTGTGCATCAAGTGACCATTTTTTACCTCCCCCAGGCAATCTGCAGGATATACCCAAAGCAGCATTAGATTATCAGAGCACTGAAGACAATACAACCTTTCCCATCACATGTTGGTACCAAGTCCCTTTCAGTCAGTTCTTGGCCCTAAAGGAAGCTGCCAAGCAGATAACCCTTTTCAGACATGAGATATTACCAAACTAATATGGACTTGTGTACTGCTAAATATTTGGTGGTTTAGTTTTCTATTTCACTGAAAACAGGTTTTTTCTTACTTTATTTCTCAGTTCCAGTTAAATATTTTAGCAGAGTAATATGGTAGCAAATAGAAAAACTGAAAACACCAACAAAAGAAACAGCTCCAGGTCTAAATAGAAAGGACAGAACAAATTAAAAGGAGTGAGAGGCTCATAAGAGAGTCCCAGGTCGGTCTGGGACTGCAGCAAAGTATGCCTGCCAAAACAATGTGCTTTTTTTTTTCACTTTATGCTGTATTAGCAATAAAATTCTGGGGGTTTGTTTTACTTTTTATGCACAGTAACTGTATAGTCTGAGCTAATCCACACCAATCCTGTGCTGCCTGCTTCCGTTAAAACACTGTACAACTCCATGGACTCACATAAATGTGTTTATGTAACACATTTGACTTGGTCACCTCTCTGCCCTCTGTGCTGTATTGGCTTCATGTCCTCACACTCTTTGTTCACCACCCAATCAGCCCTTTAACTTCAGGAAACAGTTTTAAATCTGTCTTCCTAATTTACTCCTTGCCTGGAAGCAGGGGCTGTAGCTATGGCTATAGCAAGCTCTTTCACTGCTCCATTGCAGGCACCTGGAGAGTTGTGCCAATTCCAGTTGTCTCCTAAATGCAGTGTCAACACTGGAAGGGTTCAAACAGGAAAAGACATACAGAATGGGACACAGAAGCCACCTTTTAGATTCCAGCCACAGTCCACTTCCACATTAACATTCTGGGTGCTCAGTGGCCAGCTCAAAATACTAATTAACAAAATACCCACATGCTCCCTCCTCCTTCCTCTGAAGGTCCTGAGGCTTTCTACTCCAACAGGAATGCTGTGTAAGGGGTTTGCACTGATCAAGGATTCCCTAGAAATGGCACTCAGGTTGATAAAGGCATTGGTACAGTCCCAGGTGGGGACTGAACAGAGTTGTTCCAGTCACTGTTTGAGGGTTGTTACGGATTGTCCTGCTGACAAAACGTGGGGCTGCAGAGACCAAAGTGGCTCTTCTGAGCCAGGTAAATGTGCCCAGCCAAGCTCATTCCACTACACCAGCAGGGAATGAACTGAGCCAGCACACCTTGTTTGAACTGTACAGCTGTGAACATGGACTCCCCAGCCAAGACACAAATCTCACTGAGGGAAATTTTACACAGGTAAAGATGAACTTGTGGCTTTTGCTATCACAGCAGCAGACACAGTGACACCATCAGCTTCACAGCAGATTACCTCCCACCACTGTCCCCAGAGGGAGCCTCAGGGTGCTCAAGGTGGATTTCCCATCCCAGCAGTGGCAGCAGGACCGGAGGAAGCCAACAAGCACCAGTAGGGTTGAGCTCTCAGCTCTACAGGAGGGTAGCAATGTTGACTGTAACTATGCATCAGCAAGCACAATGTGAATTAACATGCTTTAAAAAATAATACTCTTTTTCAAATTATTTGCAGCAATCAAATGTCCCTGTGTCCCTCAGTGGGAGAACATTTCCTCACAGGATTAGCTGCTGCTGCCTGCCACGCTCTCCACGCTATTAAGGCAAACACTATAATCTTGTCAGTCGTGATAAGGCAGAGTCTTAGCAGGGAGCTGAAGTTCGACAAGCAAATCTCCCTGATAGCTGGATAGGCCCAGCCTGGTTCCATGGATGGCATACACAGGATTACTGGAGACTGAACTGATAATGTTTTTTGTCTTCACATCAGTTCTGTTCTTCAGCCCTTGCCTACAGGCCACAAAGTCGGGGGAAAAGTAGAGCTTGTACCTGTGGTTCTTGGCCAGGTACAACTGAGACCAAATAACAAAGACATTCCACATCACCCTGTTCAGGATTTCATCTGCTGAGTCTGCCAATCAAGGAATTAATTAGTTCCAACTGTAGTAATTTCTTTTCATGCATATATTCCCCCACTGGGGCTTAGCAAAAAGCTCATACATTAATTTAATTAATTAATGTTAGCATAAAGGATGGTGGAAAGCCTTATAACCAAACATTCAAGAAAAATCCCTGGATCTATGCATTTTACCTTAATAAGATTTAAGCAAAGATAACACCTTGAAATGATGCTTAGAAGGTAAACAATACTTGGAAAGAAATGTTTAGGTCTAAATTTTATTGACAGGAAGTTTCTTACAAAGGCTAAGTTGACTTTTAGACTTCCTGTAATAATGAAAAATCAACATGAAATTACTGGAAATTTCCATTAATAGTAGCAATACCTGAAATAAAAAGCCTGACCTCATGAACTGACTTCCTATTATGTTGATGCTCAAGGCATCAGCAGCTATAAAAGTCATGAAGTTTGTAATGAAAACTTTTTCAATCACATCAGCAGGTGAGGTGAACAGTTGTTGTAGAGAAAACTCAAGGTGAACATGTAATTTTAATTTTGCATACAACCTCCATCTTCCCATCTTAAAACAGACCTATTTCAGCTAGAGGAGACACTGAAGAGGTCAAAGATAACTGAGGAAGATTTTGCAATTTTCAAAGCTGTAACTCAGAAAGACACAACTGAGGATGTACAGTACCTGTAAATAAAATCAGCAATGGTGCAGAGAAAGCCCTAGGATGTAATTATTTCTCTAAGTATCCATTATAGCTACTATGAGACAGAAGATGGGGTAAATGGAATGAGTCTGATCCAATATGAGAGAATCGTGATGATCAGATGAGTAATTTCTCATATTTGCTTTTCCCTTTTTTTAATCAGCACCTTATTTACTACAGAACATGAAATTTCTTTTAGACAGTACAATAACTGAAGATTATCAGATATACTGTCCACATGAACAAAGCAGTTCATGGACCTCACGTGGTTCCAGGCTGGAGCCACATCAGACCCAGATGAATTAACTGAGAAGCCAAGACAGAAGCCTCTGATGATGATGCATTTGTTTGTAGTTCATTACTCTGGACTTTCAGGCACCCTGTGCCAGGAATTAGCTGCAGTTACGGTTTCCCATAGCAACAAGGTATACAGGACTAATTGCTCAGGAAAAAATTGCTGACTGGGAGCTGCACCTCCCACAGGGAGCTGAGCCAGGTGTTCCCTGGGTATTCAGGGAAGTAAAACAAGGCTGCTCCATGTGCATCTGCAATACAGCTTGAACTTAGTCCAAAAGCACTCGTGTCCATGGCAGCCGCTGTTGGACCACACCCACACTGCTTCAGAGAGGCCTGATCAAGCCAAGGAAGGATGGACTAAACCCACTAAACTTGCCCACAGATTCCACTTTCTCATTAATTTCGGAAGAAATGAGCACAGGTGAATCTAGGTCTCTGCAACAGGGTAAGACAGGAGATTAACTTTCACAGGCACTTACAGTTTATAATAAAAATATAACAAGTGTACATGTCACCATGTCTTAATATTAACCATTGACCTTTTGAAGTCCCAAGCACTGCACAGTATGTAACTGTACCCTACACACACAGTAATCAGCACTCCAGATTTGTTAGGAATGGGCACAACTTAGCAAACAAGCAATCCCATAAGAACACATTCTCCTAAATGCTTCACCCCAGCCCAAAGCAAACAAACAAATCCAGCCCGGATAGACTTCAACATTAAATGCTCAGTAAGCTGCCATTCAGAATTTCTGGTTCCCCACTGTGCCTTCAGAGCAGAAGGCAAATGGCTTCATCTGAGACCTACTGGATGGGTGGGTTCAATTAACTGAAGGGGGAAAAAAAGCTTCAACTGGCAGGAAAGATGAGGTGACAAAACCAAGACTGCAGTGGCTGGCAAATGGAAAAGCAAGAAATACATATCCAAAACAATCGTGCACACAACAATATCAGCTGTAATTTCATCAGAGTTTAGTAAGTCTTGTGCCCAGAGCTGCGCTCACAAAGTCCCTGCACAGGCCAGCTCTGCACTGACTGTGCCTTACATGTGACTGCAGAGTAACACCAACACTGCGAATCTCTAGTCCCTGCCCTGACAATGTGCCCTGACCATGTGCTGTCACATCACAGACGGCATCTGTTGTTTTCACCTCACAGGGCAGAGGTGTATTTGGCAAATTCACCACCCAGACACTGGTCAGGGCATGGAATTGGAGACTTCTGAGGAGCTCAAACAGCAAAGCATCATGTCCTGGCCCAAACACACATCAGCACGTGTACCTGTGCGTTTCTGGGATGCACGGTTATCTCCCTCTTTCCCGAGGAACCCGGGTGCCGCTTGTGTGACCTACACAGGCAGGCTACAAAAGGCTCCATTTAATGCTAAATTCTGCAGCAGTGCCTTCTCATGTGCCTTTTAATTTCAGTGAGTGGCTTCAAGGCAAAAACCCTAATGAAGACAACATAATTTGCAGTGTCAATAGCTATTAATGCTATGAGGGCTACAGAACACACTGAGCTTTGATTTACTATCTCCCTCTAAGAGCACATTCTGCCTCCATAACAAGAACAAGGCCAAGGAAGAATAACCTCCAGCTGCTCCTGCAGATCAGGAGCCTTCAGCCACACATTATTCTGACTGACATTTTCTGCTTTGAGAAAAATCAACACACGGTGCTATCAGAATATTGGTCATCAGACCCAAGGAATATCCAAAAAGATGTCAGATTAGATTCGTAAAGCATTAGTTACTATCATTTTGAGACTCGAGACAGCATCTTGTTCCTTTGGGCTCCAGGGGAGCTCTGATCCCAGCTAGCTATCCTTTCCAAATTAAGCAGAAACTTGGCTAATTGACTCTAATCTTATACAATATCTACTTTTGTCTGCTTACCCCCATCTCTGCAGCAGCCTCTTCTTCTCCACCAACATTTTTGAAGAGTAAATGGTGATAAAAGCATAAATAAAGTTTGCTTCCAGAGAGGATGAGAGGAACTGATAAGGACAGTGCATGAAATGTGAATGATTGAGAGCAAAGACAATTAGAAAGAAACAAAGGGCAGCTGGGCTGGAAGGGAGGGCAGCAGCCACAGCTGACACTTATTCAGAAGATTTCTTTAACAAGGAATTTTAACCTCCAAGTGCAAACACACAGGTGCTGCTGACAAGAAACTCAAGCAACTAGACGGAAAAAATACAGAGGGTAACTTTTTAGATGTGAATTCCTGTCAGCCTTTGGCACCTGATCATTAGTGCTGGTACTTAGTATGGAGCAAAAATATTTGGCAGTTTGAAACTTGTGCCCACATATAATTATTGTGCTGGCAGTCAATGCAACAACATCATGCAAAGAAGTGCATGGTAATTTCTGATAAAAAGACAGGCAAATCCTCCAGCCACATCTTTATGCTTCTGTGACAACACAGGAACACAAAGGTGATTGCTTTCTTTTCTGCCACTACCCTAAAATTAAGCCTTTCCCCACTGACACTCACTTGGCTTAACATCTCTGATTTGATGAGCACATTGAGGTAAACCTTTCTCAGTTCCTCTTTAATCACCTCAGAGACTGTGAAGCAAAACTGAAGTCAGGCAAACAGGCCAGTGAGGAGCTGGCTGAACAGAAATTACTATTTCCTTAATATAAGAGTCACATTATAAATTTCACATCAGATCTCCATGTTTTTAAATACTTTCATTTTTTCCTTCTTATTCCATGCAAAAAACCTCAGTCACTGTCTTGTACTCACACTTCGAGACAGAATGCAACTCACTCCCCTCAGTTACCAGAGAGGGAATCTCTCCAAGCTCTTGAAGAGTGAACAAAACATGAAAAAAATCTATACTAGACTGCAGGACAAACTACCCAGTTGAGCTGAGCTGACTTGGGATGGGTGAAGTCAGGGGGAAAAAATAAAAGAGAAAAAAATGCAAGAAAAGAAAAAGAAGCTACAGCAGAAATAACGCAGTTCTAATGGACCATGGAATGTCAGATACCCAGCAAGAAGATGACCTTTTCTCCAGTGCTGAAATAACAAAGCCACAGAACACAAACGGCGATAAACCAACTCCAACTTCACAAAATCAATTTATTGAGAATAAAAGAACAAAAGACGTGACCTTTTCTTTGCTATTAAATAAACTAAATCCATTCTGCTGAAGTCTTCTTTTTGAACAAAAGTTATTGCCTGACCTTTCTTATTCCAGTGCAGGATGCAAAGTGATTGGGCAAAGCATTTAAGCTCTTTTGTTCTTCCTAAATCAGAGGTTTGTGCCACTACACAGGGGGACACTGCAGATCTTTCCTAACCCCAACACAGGAGCTCCTGTAGGTACCACCAGAGATCTATAACATGACCCAAAGACATGGGGCAAAGACCACACAGGCTGGAGCTGCAATAGGAGTGGATATTTAGGCTGGAATATGACTGGGTATCCAAACCAGCCCTGTGTCTCCACAGGATCCTGCAACACACAGGTATCAGTTCTCCACCTGCACAACAAAGACTATTAGAAGTGATCTGTGTTAATGGAACAGTATTACATCAACACTGAGATTTTACACCTAACACTGATACAATTTTGTATGATATTCTCTAAGAATGAGAAGCACAAAATGCATTTCCTGAAATTATATCTTTCTGTGATCTTACCATGAGATGAGTTCTTAGTAATTCATTGGATTCTCTACACTAACTGTTCTATAAACAGTACAAAATAAAAATATAATGTAAAGGAATGATAATTACATCATGTAAAGTTAATCTAAACATAATTTTACTTTTAATTTTTCTCTTGTGGGGTCAGTGTCCCAACAGATGGATGTTGCTGACTGGGATAACAGCAAAATAGGTGTCTTCATTGAAAATAGAAACGTGTCATTATTTCCAATCCTTCTAATCCCAAGATCCATCTGTGGGTAAGATATTTTATTTGATGTACAAAAAACATATGCATGTGCATTTTCATTTGTGGAAATGCCCAAAATAGACACATTAATTCCCGAGGCTGCCACTGAGGACTCTGTTAAACACTGTCAGTAAGGTGCTGCTCATGCACCATCCTGTGGTTTAACGGGATAGACTCACAGTCACAGGAATCCTGACTGAGTGGAAATCATGAATCATTTTCTGAGACAGACAAATCACTTTATCATGGGAAACAACTCCTGGCTTCTGGAAGGGGATTAGTGTATTACAGGCAGTATCATCATTTTCATCTTCGTTTGGGTTTCCATCCTCCCGTTTTCTTTTTTTTATCATTGAAAAACTGCCAGTGAGATGAACATGGAACAGAACTGATCTGATGGCTCCTGAGAGCAGGAGAGCAGCTGTGCACAGCAAAACAGAATTTTGAAAAAGTTGACCAAGAAACCTTTGAGATCAGGGAAGAAGGACAGAAGAACATCAGGACTGAGAATTATATCTCCTGGCTGTGAAATAATAGTGCTCAAAACCCAGAATCTGAGATCATATGTCTCCATGTAGTATAGAAGGGACAATCTTTTGCCAAAAATCCATAGAGAAGATGTAGAGAATAAATGCTGGTACCTCTAGAGCTGAAGAACAAAGAGCAAGAGTGACCAGCAAGGATCTTTGACACTGCTAATCCAGGGCCTGCCCATCTATTGCTCCCAAGAGCTCTGAGACCCCTGAACAAAAGCCCCAGGGTCCTGTGAAAAGGTGCATTTACTGATACAGTAATCTTCTTCTGGATAAAGAAGAAAAGGGTTGCCATGGCAACCGTGAATGAATTCAGCACATCACCTGCACACAAAGTGTATCTGCAAGGGCTCTCTGGAAAGTTGAGGGTTTGCCTGCTTCTGGTTAGGGGTCCCTGGAAATCGTACCAAGGTCCTCAAAATCAGGATTGCACAGGAAGTGGATAGGACTTCCACCAGATCAAAGGCTGCTCAAAGGTACAAGTATCTATGTTAAAGGAGAGCAGTGTATTTCTCCTTATAAAGATTTTCAAATGGCTGTAAAGACTGGAGAGTCTGATGTGTGCAGGGGACAAGTGAGGCCTGGAAGCTTTCTGTGGCAAGGCAGACATGCCACAGTTGTTCACCTTTTTGCTAATGAAGCCTCATGTCTGGATTTCCTGACCTACTACATCGGTTTCCTTCTTTATAGAATAAGGAAAAAGTAAAGAACCGAAAATTGGAATCAAATATATTGGAAGAATGAGTTATTTAGAGGCAATGACAAGTAGGAGCAAAAATGAAATGCAAAACCAATTTAAAAAGTATGCAGAAACATGGGTAAAACCACTAGAAATAGATTGAATTCAATTCAGCTTCTTGTCAAAGTGTAGCAGAGAACATGAGGTAAAACCTAAAAGTTTCTGTTCTATATGCACTGCCCCTGGTCTCTCACCTCAGTAAAGTTTGTGAAATTCTGGTGTGCCAAAAGGCCATGTCAGATGATCAAAACTTCAGTTTGGTAAAACATTTCAAATAAAAGGAAATAATTAGCACAGTGTTTATTGCAGCTAAACCAAGGCCACATGGGAGCAGCCCTTTTCTGAAGTATCACCTTGAACAGCTCCCCACAACTAGGATGCCCTTTGAAGTGACATGGCCCAGGACCCAGGCATTCCAAGCAAGAAGGTAAAATGTTCAACACTCCTTTGGATATTTCCACAAACATAGAGCCCTTTTGTGGACATAACCCACCCCTGAAGGAAGATCATGCGCTGAAGGTTAAATAAATACCTGTGTTTGCTCCCTACCACCTGGGGAACCTTCAAACACTTTGGCAGATTTGTTTAAATAAAATCAGCTTTCACAGAAATACATGACCAGAATGCAGCACTTGGCCAGTGACTAAACAAAGAGCTTGAAACCTGCAGTGAATAAAATACCTCTCTTATGTAATACCAACATTTTGGGCAACTACTTAGAGGACAATTCACAAAGGCTAATTCCAGTCAAAATGCGCAGATTCTTTCTCAGAAGCAACCACTGGGGACAAGCTTCCCCTTGACAGCCCTTGTAACTCCCTCTGTAAAATTCTGAAGTGAGAACTAAAGCACTTCTGCAAATACTATTGTGTAAGTTGAAGCCACAGGTCTATAATGAAAAAACACAACTATTTAAAAAAGTAATATATATTTTCTTAAATTATCTGTGGAAATAAACTGTAAAGAGGGGGGTTCAGCTGTACTGGGCCAGTTCCTCTTCCAGGCCAGCAGTTCTCATACACTGCACCCCAACTTCCAGCCCTGCCAAACCCAACAGATTCACATGGGGGCTGACTTTAAAAATGAGAAAGCCAATTACATTATAAACTTGCATTTGGAACAAAAAACACCTACAGAAAAAGCAGAGAATCAAAATCAAACAAACCCAGAAAGCTTCATTAAAATACATAAAAAGATTCACATGACAGAGCTGCTCTTGTCTGAGGGCAGGAGGATGAACCTGGCAACTGTGACAGACCCTTCCAGGCCTGTTTTCTATTAACTTCCATTAGTCTTCCTCCTTTTCAGGCACTCCTTTACACATCTGAGTCTATGTGAGGCTCAGGATTTTTTTCTTCTAATACACATGTCAATACACCCCACTTTTGTTTGCTCAGCCACCACCAGGGAGTTTTGTCTTGTGAGCAAAGAGCATTTCAGTCACGAGCCAGCCCCAGCAGCCCAGCACTGGAGGGAAAACTTCACCTCAGAGGGCAACAAGGCCATTCCACTTGGCACCAGAACAGTCAGTGGTCCTTTGCAGACCTGTACTTTTAACCAAGTAGATAAAAACCTATCCATATCACAATTTTAAGATACAAACCAGGCTGTTTTTTCTAAGCAGTGTTTTACAATGCACAGCTCAGTGTTAACACAGAGACCCACAGTCAGTTTGTCTCCAGCAGACACAACAGGCTGCTGACTCAGCTGTATTTTGAGACTAATTATCTTTCATACAATAGAGAGGCACAGGAATTAACATTCTTCAAAACTAGAATATGATTCTCTTCCCAGCAGCTAAACAAGTAACACAGGCATAACAAGGATCTATGTGCAAAGTCAAGGTCCACACCATGAGAACATCAAATGCTACTGAACACATTTTAGAGAAACATTTTATGGATACATTAACTTTCAAAGATTATATTGTCTTACTTCAGTAAGTGGAAGTAGTTTCTTTGATAAGGGAGTCAGTAAGAATTAAAGCCTCTGCAGATACAAGGGGAAAGAACTGCATAAAAATGTGTATGTTTAGAACATTGTCTCACCAGTTACAGATGTGGAAAAATATCAGAAAACACCTGAATTATTTGGCATCTGTGAAACAAATTCTGTCACCCAGTTCTCCCAAGTGCCCAACGTCTTTAGTGAGGAGAAAAAAATAGCAGGAATGCAACTATTTCAACAAACAGTCATAAATCTTACAGTGTTAAAACAAAGTTAAATTAGGGATCCAAAGTAGGTTGATTTATTAGAGCTATCTGCTCTTTTACTGACACTAGAAAAACCCCCAAACAAATAGAAATATTCTGAGCATGTTTATCCAATTTCTCCCATTTCTCCACGTCCCAGAGATATCTGCTCCCCACGGGTCAGAAGTGAAAACCATGGAGATTTTGCTCTTCTTAAAAAAATCAAGATTCCATTTGCACATCGTTATATTAGAGTGTAAAATAATGCTAAAAATGTGTATTTAATAGAGATATTTTCTTCAGAGAGAGCAATCACTGCTTGCACATGCTTTTAGGCGGAATGAAAGGAGCCACATTCCTCTTTCACAAATACATCCTTAAGCCAGTGCACTCAAGCATAGCATGTTTTTGATTGTGAGTGTGTCAAGATAACACAAACACCCCTGGCAGCAACACTCCATCCATTGTATCACCCTCAAACATGACATTTATTTTAAGAACACAAAAAACCCCTAATATACACACAGCAAAAAGCATTTTTATCTCACCCATAATACACATTTATCATAAGATGTTTTAGTATACTAAGTCAGACAGTTGACACCTCCAGGAGGAATTAAAATGCAAGTTCTCGGGATAACTCATATTCCAGTTTGCTCTTCCTTCCAACACAGTAATTTAAACAAAAATACATTAAGCACTGCTATCCCTGAAAAGGCTTATAAACAATTTAGACAATTTCAGTAGAGTCATTCTCTCACATAAAAAAACCCAACCAAATCTCTGAACCTGAAGACAAACCAGACAGTACTTGGTATTACCTTTAGACTGGACAACCAAGTTCACACAATAAGCAGGATAAACCACCTAAATGAAATCATCATTGTAAAACCCATTTCCAGTTCTACCACAACACAAAACACCCTTTCCCATTCTGTGTCCTCAATGAAGAGGGTCCCATCTGCTGATGAGCACAAGAGATACCCTATGTCTGAATTTTTCTTTCTGAAGGGAATATAACACAGAAGGGCCTGTTTCTGGCTATTTCGTTTCAGCAGTTCCAAAGAGCAAAGGGGCAGGTGTTACCCCCAGTCCTCAAACTTCAGGCCACCAGCGATGAGGGACCTCAACAAACCAGCCCCAGTGAGGCACCAAACTGCCTCAGGAGACAGAAATGTGGCCAGTGCAGTTCTTTTCATTCTGATTAAAGGCATATGCACACAGTGATTGCTCTGTCTCTGAACAAAATCTCTCTATAAATACACATTTTAGCTTTATTTTACATAGGACAGAATGACTGTAATAGGACAACCTGGGTATCGAATTCTTGCAGTGACACTGATTGTCAACATCTGGGGTCATAACAAAGGGAGAGCTGCACGTTGTGTCTTTCATTACTATGTTTAAATATTACAAGGAAGCCCTTATTAGCAGTAAGTGAATAATTTTCTCTTTTTTTTGACTAGAAAAGACCACAGGTTTTATGGCAGAGGATGCACCTTGTCTTTCACCGACCGAGCACTGCAACAGGTCGATCCCAGTGTGGATGTGTCCAGTCCTGTCCCAGCGATAGCACCCAGGCCATGGCGACCACCGCTGCGGCATTTTTCTGTCAAACACCGCAAATACGACAGCGATACAACAGCTCTGCTGCCGCCGCCCGGGCTGGGTGCCCCTCAGGGCCCGAGCCTCCCCTGGGGCCGGCGGGGGTGCCGCGACCCCTCACCTGCGCCGTTTCGTGCCGCTGCGGGGTCGGGCGGTGGGGTCTGGCTGTTTCCCGGCTGGACCCGGGCTCTGTCCCGCCTGGATTCGAGCTCTGTCCCGCCTGGATTCGAGCTCTGTCCCGCCTGGATCGGGGCTCAGGGGGCGGGGCCTCTCCCTCCCCTCACGGCCCCGCCGCCCGCCAGGGGGCGCCCGCGCGCGCCTCGCAGCCCCGCCGTGACGCGCGCGGCGCGCGCCGCCGCAGTGCATGCCGGGCCAGCGGCGGGAACATGGCGAGCGACTTCTACCTGCGGTACTACGTGGGACACAAGGGCAAGTTCGGGCACGAGTTCCTCGAGTTCGAGTTCCGCCCCGACGGTGAGAGCGGGCGGGGGCCGGGGGGCACTGGGAGGGACGGCTCTGCACTGCCCCAGGGCGCGGGGCCGGGCCGGGCCGCCCAGGAGGGGTTTAACGCGCGGCCTCTCCCCGCAGGGAAGCTGCGCTACGCCAACAACAGCAACTACAAGAACGATGTGATGATCCGCAAGGAGGTGAGTGAGGGGGGCGGCCGCGCGGGGCTGGGCTTCCCCGCTGGAATGGTGTGTGCGGGGACTGTAGTTCCATGTTGGGATGTTGTGTCCAGGCTTACGTGCACAAGAGCGTGATGGAGGAGCTGAAGAGAATCATCGACGACAGTGAAATCACGAAAGAAGATGATGCTCTCTGGCCGCCTCCGGACAGGGTGGGCCGGCAGGTGGGTGCACCGTGTCTCCTCTAATCGATGCTTTAATTTCCATGGGTAGCTCCTTGGAAGCATAACAGAATTTATCCCTCAAGTCTGTGTTGTTTCCAGCCAAAAAGGAGACAATACTACCTTAAATGTAGTGACTCAATGGCAGCTTAGCTGTGGAAGTTGATGTGTTCACAGACCTCCTGCATTCAATGTCTCTGTAATAGAAAGTTGTAAAAAAATAAAAAAAAAAGTCATCACAGTACTGAAGTCTTTCTGTAACTTGTACCACAAAGCAGTAAAGTTCCCATAACCTTTTACTTTTCAGGAGCTTGAGATAGTAATCGGTGACGAGCACATCTCCTTTACCACGTCAAAAATCGGTTCACTCATTGACGTAAATCAGTCCAAGTACGTACCCTGCTTTTTTAAGTTGCTGTTGTTTTTATTTAACAGTCTATATTAAACTTGCTGATCACTGGGTACCTGTATTTTACATTGTTTCAAGGTACAGATCAGTTCCTGGGGACACTGCTCTGTGTTGCAGTGTAATGTACCAGCTGCCTTTAGACGTATTTTCAAACTCACCTTGCTGTAAGAACCCTGCCAGATGTGTTCATAGGCCAAACTGACCTGCCATTGACCTGTCTGCATCAGTGTCTTTGGGAAAACTGAGATTTCTGTATTTCACCAAAGCTGGAAAGATTGGCTGTCATGGTTGGTTGTTCTTTTTTTTTAATCCTAAGTGCTGTTGCTACTTGGCTTTTATGGGAAAAAAAAAAAAAAAGCACATTTTGTCAAGATTTAAAATGTGCAAACTGAAGTGCAAAATGTTTTATCAATCAATGTAGAATGAAAAAAAAATCTGTTCATGTCTAAGGTGACCTCCAAAAAGTCTCCCTATAGACTCTGGGTTTTTTTTAATAGGTTAGTTTTATAAACTCTTCTAAAAGAGCATCAATCTTAAACTTCTTTTGTTTTCTTTCCTTCTGTTGTGCACTGCAGAGATCCAGAAGGTTTGAGAGTATTCTACTACCTGGTCCAGGACCTTAAGTGTCTTGTCTTCAGTCTTATTGGACTCCACTTCAAGATTAAGCCAATTTAAATCAGACAAATCGAAGTTTGTATTACATTCTGTATGGGGGACTGGGTTGGGGGGAGGATGCTGTTCCAGCTCGTCAGAGTTTCTGGCCTGGAGCTTTTATGTATTTCATTTTTTTGTTGTTGTTGTTGTTAAAAACTGTCAATGAGTGTCTTTATTAAAAGGATGAGATTTCTTTTTAATTTTTGAGTTGTGAGAGACTGACTTCCTACCACTTCTTTGAGCATGGTACACTCAGGGTACGTGACATCACTTGTATCACACACATCCTCTATTTCTCTGTCTACGCAGCAGTAGAAAATGTAGTTAAGCCTGGCTGTGTGACATGAAACCTCAGCCAGCTGTCAGGATAAACTTTTGCTACTATCCTGAGCTGGCTATTCTGTTGGCCAGCCCAGCAGTGCAAACCAGCTGCCTCTGCTCGCGGTAACTGATGGTAGCAGACACACATCACCATTCTTGTGCCCCGTGCTCACCTGTTTGCCCCAGAGCACAGGCGAACAGGCCCCCAGGAGCCACCCAGGATCTTCACTGACGCTCCTGTCCAGCTTCGGAAAAGCTTGAAAAGCAACACAGAATGTATTTAGTGAAGTTCTGGTCTAGCAGAGCCGTTGTGCAGCATTAATTAAGACTTTGAGCCCTGTTCCCCACAGCAGCACTGCCAAAATGTGCCCTTGGTTTCTGTGGCACATGTATTTTTCCTAAGTCAGTAGCCACTGCGATTAAAAACCAGTTGTGGTTAAAAGGCTTTTTAAAGGTGAAAGCCCCCGTTGCCGGTGCCGGCCCCTCCCGCTTTCCCGCCCCTCGCCACAGGCAGGGCCCGGCGCTCCCGCCCCACCGGGGCGGTCACGGGCGCCATCTTGGCTGAGGGCAAGCGCGGCTTCCTGTCGGCTTCGGCCCGCCAGGAAGCGCCGGGCGCGGCCGCCATCTTGGCTGAGGGCACGGCCTCGGCGGGGCGGAGGGAGAAGGGAATTCCACAAAAATTCCACGGAGGAGCGGCCGGAGACCTGCGCGGCCATGGGGGTAGGTGGGACCGCGGCCGGGCCGGGCCGGGCCGATGCGATCCGGGCTGACGCCGCTCCCGCCGCCCCTTGCCTTGTAGAGGATCGGGCTGCAGCTCCGCGCCACGCTGGAGAACATCACCCGGCTGCGGGCCGAGGGCGAGGACTTCCGATGGTACCTCAAGGTGCGGCGGGGCCGGGGCCGCCGGGGGGTCACACAGCCCTCGTTAGTGACAGCTCTCAGCTCTCGCACTTCTGTTTTCCAGCTGAAATGTGGGAACTGCGGCGAAGTCTCTGAGAAGTGGCAGTACCTGCGGCTGATGGTGCGTGTCCCTCTGGTAACCTCAGAACAAACATGGGAACACAAACCTGCCTCTTACACGCGCATTAGCATCAGGAATGGGACAACTTTAGATGAGGTTTTTCAATTACTGTATGCATTTTATAGCTTTTCAGTAACTATATGCATTTAGAAAACTCTGCCCAATTCAATACAAACCCCCCCCCCCCCGGATACTGTTAATTGAAATATGCTATTGGAATGGTGACTGTTGGTGAGAAAGTATTTACACCTGCTCTAAATAAACAACTTTCTGTAAAAAGAAAATTTGAAAACAAATTTTGAAGTGATATCAGAATAAGGTTGTGCCTGTACATATTTCTCTGATGCTGATGGAATATTTCTGGGGAAATTTAGGTAACTCAAGGTGAGTTAAGCATGCTAAATTAGCATTTGGAAACTGAAAAAGCAGGATAAAAGATAAGGGATAACAGAAGGTTCTGTTCTTCAGAATGATGATCCTTTTTGTTGCATACTACTGAGTGGCAAGAATATTTTGAGGAATTAATAGAACATGCCTTTATGGACAAGACATAACTATCCACTATTCCCTGTTTTAAGTCTGGAACGGAATTATTGTTTGATAATCACAGCTTCTTGAATTACCAATCTCTAGTTTTAAAAAAAGCCTTCTTGAAGTATTTTTAAGAAGTGAAAGGCCATTGTAAGAACTGCTTTACCTCTGCAGAGGTTTCCAGTGGCTCAGCTGAAGCGCAGTCACCGCTGTCTCTGCTGTCTGGTTTTTAGGACCGTGCTCCCCTGAAGGGCGGCCGAGGCAGCGCCACGATGGTGCAGAAGTGCAAGCTGTGCTCCAGGGAGAGCTCCATTGGTAAGTGCCTGCCTGTTTAACAGGCACCGTCCACTTGTCACTTTTTCTCCCGAGTTCACTTTTTAGTCCCCATTGTTGCTTGTAAAGAGCATTCACCAGGGGTTTCTTCCCTTGCACACCAGTGCTTGAGTTCACAACGGGTACACACTCGACATCCCGCTCGCGAAGGAGACAGCAAGGCCTGGCGAGTCCAGGTTTCTGCATGAACAAAACTCATCTGTAATGTCATTTTACAAAACATGCAGATTTTTTTTTGCATTGGTAAGATAACAAAATGGTGCAGTGTAAACTTCTCAGGAGAAGGGAGAAAAAGTGAATGCTACCTTCTGAAGGCCAGCTGCAGGAAATGCTGGGTGACTTTGTTCCTTTTACTTTGTATGAGGAAATGTCTTTGAAAGAACCTGGTACTTGGTTTGTGCTGAATAAAACTGAAGACATAATGCAACTCACTTTCACACTTTTTTTTGTTTTAGATATTTTAAGTCAGACAATCAAGCCCTACAATGTAAGTTTGTTTCCTCTTCTATATAACAAGTGAGAGATAAATAAGCATTAATACTATTTTGAGTTTTTGCTTTATCATCCTCTTTCAAGTACACAAAAGAAGCTGGTATTGTTTCCTGACAGAAATTGTCTCTTGTAGACTCCTGCACAGAGTTTCAAGTGTAGAATAATCTGTTACATTTCATAAGCCAACACAGAACTGTATATATATCTATCTATCTATATATATCTATATATAGATAGATAGATATATCCAACTCAAATGAGAGGTGATTAGGCCTATATTAGTTTCCTTTTGAAGACTTCCTCATTTCAGACTAAGAAATTCTAGTTAATGACCACCCATTAAATGAGCCCTAGGATTTTGCTGTCACTTGGGGCATCAGAGATGACAGTACTGCCTTTAAAGCAATCCATTCCTAAACTAATACTTGTCACTGTCTCTGTTAGATGGAAACTAATGGAATTCTGGCTCAATTACAGGCTGAAGACAGTGAGAAATTCAAGACAATAGTGGAGTTTGAATGCCGAGGTCTGGAACCAGTTGACTTTCAACCACAGGTGAGTTCTTATTTGTGATTCGTTTCTGAGTTTTTAAAGACACTTCTTGTAGACTCTGCAGTGATAAAATACACACAGTTTGAAATGGTTCTGGAACATCCTAGACCTCCCCAAATTCCCATTCTCTCCATAGGGTTCCCATCCACTTTTTTCCTACTTCATTTGACTCCAAACAAAGCCAAAACCCCATGATCAGATAACACTAACAACTCTGGTATTCTTTGTGCCAGGAAAATCTAACATTAGGCACACCTTGGAGTCTTACTCAGCTGCCTTACAGGTGACTCAGCACTGCTCACCTGAACTCACCTGAGAGGTCTTCATTGCTCAGGTCATGGCAGAAGAGTCTTTCCCAAGGGGAATTGTGAGAGTGCAGCGTTAGGCAGAGCGCCCCTGTGCCCCTTGGTATGTTACAGAGAGCACATGCAGTTCAGGTTATGAACATGAATCAGTGTGTGTCCTCTAAAAAACAAATTTTCTTTGGGATTTGACATCACCAAAGCCACTGGAAGTGAAAACTGGCATTTTTCCATGTGGAACTTGAGCAAAGGCTGAAGATCAGCGGCACTTAAAGGCTGTTGCAAAGCACACCTCAAGGTTCAGAGTTAAAGGATTTCTTCAGGGCCAAGCCAGTTTGCAGTGACTCATCTGCTTGTGCACGGTCATGCTGTAGCCTGTTAACTCCCTGCTATATTTAACGTATTATTCCAGTCGGATTAGGTGTAAATAGACTGACAGATATAAACCTGTCTTATCCTTCCCTCAGACTGTGATGCTGGGCTAAGAAACAGCCCAAAGAAGCCTATCCTACAGCGAATTTGATATAAATAGAATCCCCACTGCAGAGTGCTGCTGGAGGTCCTTATCTGTTTATTTAAGTGGAGCCCATCTTTCTGAGGAACAGATGGGTTATTAGTTTATCCCTGTTTGAAAGCTATGCAGCCAGACCTAGGAACTTGCACCTCAAGAAAAAGCTATGGGAAGACTAAAATATACAGGAGATGTTTATAGCTCTGCATCCTAACTGTCAATTTGGGCTCTGCACTTGATTGGAGAGTACACTTGAATTCCTGAAGAGGTGTTTGAGTGAATTTTCTGATGCCTAAATCAGCAAATGAGAATTTTCTGATGCCTGTATGGCTTCTGCAGTTCCAAAGAATTCTGTGATCTGCTTTATATTTGGCATGATCCAAGCCAGCCTGGCTTCTCCACAACCTTACATCTGGCTTTTGATTAGCACCATGGCCATCGTATTACAGTATTTTCTCCCTATTCTTGGTAAACATAATACAAACACACCTGAAGTCAATTTAAGGTGGCTTAATGCTTGCATGTCTTATTTAAATTGTAGTTATCTAAAAAAAGAAAGCAGAGAAAGTATCCTTTGATTCTCCGGATATACACCCTCCTTTTAGACCTAGTACAGAAGCTTGTAATTCCAGTCACGTGGCTCCTTGTTCCTTTGAGGGCTGGTGAGTGGCTCCAGGTGGCAAAAGCAGGGCTTCTTTGATTTTTCCTAGTGTTTGTTCTGTTCTGCAGCTCTGCAGTTTTGTCCCATGATGCTGATCTTCCTCTCCACCCCAGAGTTCCCTTGAGCTGGGCTTCTGACAGTCCTAGAAGGGCCACTGTGCCCTGCAGATCAGTCTCCTCTGTTAAATCTGACTCACTCTGTGGTTTATTTAACTCCCAAGTGCTTAACCTTCCTTCAGATCGTGAAATATGTTAAAATCATGTGGCTTACTTTGCACATTCTTACACAGCTAAGTGTCTGACTGGCATTAGTGGGATTTCTCAATCAAAAATGCAAGTGTAGATCCCTTGCAGAAAACCAGGAAGAAACATGGATTTTTAGCCACTTGTTAATAAAATTCTGTAGTTAGAAACGGCAGTGTAAGAAACCTCCCTGTATGCTGCAGAAGTGGCTGGGATTTTTAAATACACAATGAAATTTTGTGCTGAGTTACTTTCTTTAAACATGTTTCAATGATCATATTTATTATTTTCTTGGTACAACTTATTTTTAAAAACTTTCTGCAAATGTGTTTGCAGGCAGGGTTTGCTGCTGAAGGTGCAGAATCTGGCACACCTTTCAATGACATTAACTTGTTGGAAAAGGTATGTTGTCTTAGTTTCATTAGTAAGTCTAATTACTTAGCTTGCTTTCCCCAAGTCACTCGTCCAAAATACACCCTGCTCTTTCCTGTAGCCACAGGAAGGTCATAGCTGGAGAGAGGAACTGCACCAACCTGGAACAACCAGCATGACTAAGTGTCATTTTAGAAGAAGGTATTTGATAACTTAGCAGCTGGCAAAGGTAGAAATGCTACCTTTAAGTCACTCAAGAATTCCGAAGAGCAGGGACCTGGAATATTAAATGGCTGGGGTCACAAGAGTGGTGAAATGATTTTTCTAGGAAGATCCCTGCACATTTTCCTGTGCCCAGAGGTATTAAAAAGTAATACAGACACTGTCCTTCAAAGCTCAGGATAATGACACCAGCATTGCAAATCTTCCTTGGCTGTGAGCAGGAATCTCAAGGTCATATCTGTTCCCTGGTATCCTACTTGGCAGGGATCTGCATGTCTGCTTACCCACCTGACTAGGGTATTGTAAATGATAGATAATCCTTTCACCTGCCATGGCTGCTGTCTTGTCCACTACAGGCTGTGGACTACGTGTGAAAAAACCTACAACATTCTATAAACAAAAACACTGAGACTGAAGCTCTTTTAATTTCAGGTCGGTGCTTTTGCTTCTCTCACCTGTCAGAACTTAACTTAGTGACTGCACAGTGCTTTCCACAGAAGTCTAAGATCCAAATTTTGAGTAACATTTGGTTTCAGTTTGAATTCCAATCTGTGTGCATTCTGTCCTCAGTGACTAACACTGTGAAATCTTGTTTCCTACAGGACTGGAATGACTATGACGAAAAAACAAAGGAATCTGTTGGAATCTATGAAGTTACCCACAAATTTGTAAAATGCTGAAGTTCACAGCCCTAATAAATCTTGACATGCTTATTGAGAGAAGCTGTATCCATCAGATACACAGTTTCCATGGAGTTACCTTTTTTACACTGTTGCACTTCAGAAACCTAAGTTCATAGACTCATTAAGGTTGGAAAAGACCTCGAAGATCATTAAGTTTGACTTTTGACCAACATCACTGAGTTGTACTTACTGTCCCCAGCATTCCCTAATAAAGTATTTTCCACAGATCACTTGGAGATGGCCTCAGTACAGACTGAAAATAGGACATACACCTGACTGACCTGTGCCATTTTCTCAGTGCTTTTTTTTGAAATATCTACAGTTGTGGTGGACTGTAGCTTAACTACTGTACACAGTGACTACTCAGACAACTTAGAGCCCTAACGTTTCTCATGAAGAAACAGCTATGAGGATTGGTGAGGTTTGTGTTAACTATTGCAGGGAACAGCTACACCTTTAGTAGCTTTCTGCCACTTTAAGACACTGAGAACACTTACTGAGCTTCACTGCTGTTGACATTTACACAGTTATGATCTTCTGAAAATCAAGTTATCTTTCCAAGTGTGTAATTAAATAAACCTCATTTTCAGTTGAAGACAGACTTTGTACTCTTGGTGGATGCACTCACAACCTTGCCAGCTGTTCTCATGTTTAAAAACAAATAACCCATAAAGGAAAAAAAAAACCAACCCACTTTTTTAGTGAACTTTATTCAGACTTTTGGTCTGATTATCATTCTCTGATACAGAATTTCCTTCATCTTCCCAAATGATCATCTTCCTTTCTTTGTTTAAATGAGCATGAACGATCATGCTAAGTTTTAAAGGGGGGGGTTTAAAATAAGGCTTTTCAGGTGAAAACTAGAACAGCAAATTACAAGGTGCAAACATCCCTGACTAGGAAAAGTTAATAAGCCTTCAGGCTTACCTATTACAAGCATGCCTCTCTCCTTCCAGCACTTGCAGTTCCTACCTCCAAGATATGGTATTGCTTACACTCCCTGTGATAAAGAAAAAAGACACTGGGAGAGCCTGGAAGCTGAGAAATCCAAAGGAAGAGAAAAGACAAGTAGGTTTCTGAGCCTCTGAACCTGACCTGTCACATCAGATGTGCTCAGACTGTTCTGCTAATAGGGTTGGTTGTCCAGGACAGGGGCTGTGCTGAAAGACATGAGCTGCATTAGTTTAACACAGATCACAAAAGCAAGTTCTACTCAGCTCTAGAGAGAGACTCATCCTTTCAGAAGAAAAAGAGTGGAAGTCAAGAGGGATTAAAGGCAGGACTTCAAGTTATACATACCATGTAAGTGCAGAATGCTTTCAGCAGTATTCCTTCAAACTTTTATAAGAACCATGAGCTATGGATAAAGGACTACCCATGCTGTATGAATTACATGTGGCAATAAAAGAACTCGGTGGTTATTAATAGACAGCTTTATTAAAATACAGTCTTTTTCAGTCAGTTTAACGATCCATTTGATGACTGCATATCACTTAAGGCCTCCCACTTCATTTTTTTGTTTCTCTGGAAGTTAAGAGTGGAAAGGCTTCAAGCAGTTGAGGCACTATCAGTTCTGATATAAATTCAAGTTTAAAGAGAAAAGTAAGTGTGAGCAGTTAGTAAGAAAGCTTACTGCAAGTGCAAATGGAACCACTCTTTCATGTTTAAAATTATTGCATGTATTTCTTTTTTAAATATTAGCAGTTTAAGAGTAGTATCACAGTATTGATTTGAGTGTCTGAACACTCAGGGAACACAGATGTTCCAAGTTCATAAACTCTGTTTATTTTAGATGATGTGTTTTAAGAACACATGGATTGGTTGGAACAGTTGGATATGTTACTTAATTTTACATTGTGAGTGCTTGTCTTTCCTGAAGTATCCACTCAAGGTAATTGATTTCTTTAAAAGAGATAAAATTTCATAGTGAATCTAACAGTATTCAAGTTCAGTAAAGATACATGAAGCCAATTAAGCTGGGCAGTCTCAGCCATGCTGAGTTAGACATGTCAGTTAGACATAGTCTGCATTTTGTACTGCAGTTGTAAAGTCCTCTAATGTCTTTATGTCTAACTACCAATCTTCTTGCCCTTTAAAACATTAAAGATATCTTCTAGTGACTTGTGTATACACTGAAGGAATTCTTCACCGTTCCTAGTTGGGTAAGAGGAAACATTACAACCTATCCACTCGTCATGTACCTGATATCCTAATCCAAAGCCATCGGACACCACAGGGCCAAACCCTCCCAGCTGCACAGCTGGGCTGACCAACGTGCTTGTGGAGAGGATGTTGTGATTGAGCCGAGCATAGGCTGGGTCTTGATAGAAATCAGGCAGAGCAAGCCCTTTGGATAAGGCCAAATAGCGCAGGCCGAAGAGATGGCGGTCAAATCCCTGCCCTGTTAAAATCAAATAACATGTATTAGAGAGATCACTTTTGTGGGAAGTAAACTCATTTATTTTGACATCACATTGTTTTCAGCCACAAAAGAGGTCCATGGAAGTGAGGTTTATTTTTGTATTAGCAGGAATTGTTTTTCAGAACCCAGACATTCTGCCCTTCTCGTGCACACATCCCAGGGGAAGAGGGGCTGCTGTTTTACTGCAAGAATCAGCCAGGATCATGAGAGTACGTAAAAGTGCAATGCTAACCAACAATTTTAATAATACATCACATTCTTTGATAAACTATTTATCTGAACATATCCAAGTTGTTTAAAGCAGAAAAAAAAGCTTTCCTAAAACTTATTAATCTAAAGAGGAAAAGGATCTTGCATCAACAGAAGGAGGCCAATTTTAGACTCTATGGGGTAATGTTCAACAGTCTGTTTTACTAAAATAATAAACCAAGTTATGCCTCTGGGAAGGAGAGTTCAAAAAAAAAAGCATTTTGAAAAATGCCAGGAGTAGCCCAGCCAAATAACAGTTTTATTTAAAAGCTGTTAAAGCTTTTGTGCCCTGCAGGGATACAATGGTAACTCCTCAGACTTAAAGCCAAGGTTCTCAGTTGCCTTGGGAAGTACAACATGCACTAAGTATTTATCAAATCTTCCAATACCCCAGCTGCTCTAAGGACAAAAAAAAGGTATAAAAATTCTCAATACATTAACAAGGATGTGGAAATTACAGAGGCTTTCCTCTCCATCAAGAAAAGTGTTACAGAAGGCACTTTAAACTGCAGCCTTTAACTACTGTTTTTGTCAAGTTTACATCAGTGTCAGAATTAAATCATCACAATTAAAATTATTTGGTTGTAAATTAAATATTTACAGACATTTTAGTGCAAAAGCAGAAGTGTATGATCTGTTCCTACTTACCCATAGCAGCTTCTTTTGTCAAGCGGCCGTGGTACTTGGAGCACTCCACTATCAACTTCTGCAGCTCTTCTGTGCTGTGTTTGGACAGTTCCTTGACAAAAGCTTCTGAGCATTTCTTGGTATGGACAGAGGCGGGACGGATAGTTTCTGTACGGCCGTGTTTGAAAGCTGCAGTGCTGCAAGACTCGTACGTAGCAACAGTCTGGTTGTACTGGCGAAGGAAAGCCATCTGGAAGGCCAGCTGAGCCACAGCATCTGGGCTCACCTTCTTCTGCTTCAGAAGCTCCTTGCCCCCTTCTTGGAACTGAATCATGTTAACAGACAGCGATTCCACAGTGGCATCGAACTTCTGTTTGGCTTTGGTAATCCCTGCTTTTAAGGCATCATTCAGCTTAAAGTCAAGTTTCTGCACTGCTTTAGAGGAGTCTACTGAAGCAGGCTGGGACTGGGGGCTGATGGCTGGTGACTTGGTGCTGTCTTTAAAAACCTCATTCTGGAATCTGAGCACAGCCACCCCATCTCCCCAGGAATGTTCAAAATTGACTCCTGCAGTGCCATCCTTGGTTATGATGAGGTTAAAGGATTTGTCATACCAGCGGTTAGCCCCGTCCCCATGCAACATAGTGTGGGACAAGTGCACAAAGTCTTTAATGGGAAAATCATCTAAACTTAAACAAAACACAGCAGAGTCTACTTTCTGAAGAGCTTCTTCATTGCCATTATCCAGCAGGTTCTTTCTCAGTGATGCCCACGTGTCTCGGTTTTCACTGGAGAGGTAGCCAAGAGGGAAGGCTGGGGCCGGACTGTTGTCACTAAGGATGTATTTCAAGTGTGCTTGTATTTCTGAGGGTTTCAGCATGTTTCCATCTCTATCAATAACGTCAAACACATAAAAATTTCCATTTCTCAGTACTAGTAAATGCTTCGCCTTTTCGTCTGTGTAAAGCTCATCTTTCTCGAGCTTAGGCACCCGTGTGGAATTGAAAAGCCTGAAGTACTGAGACATATCCAGGGGGTAAGCATTGACCAGGTAGGCACCAAACCAGGACACTGACGAAGGCACGAATCGGATAATTTTTTTAAAGAGCTCAGTGTCACTTTTTTCTGGATTGAGGTGAAAAACCTCTGGTTCCAGATAACCAGCCCTGAAGGTCTTCATAAAACGTATGGCAGAAACAGTCATGTTCGTGGCTCGTGTGAGCTGATCGTTGTATTCCGATTTGAGATCAGGATTAAAAGACATAAATGCATTAAAATTCAAAACAACAGGCTCACGTGCTTTTAGGTACATGTCAAACCAGGGACCTGAAAATCGAGAGTTGAGAAATAGGTCAGAACATAAGAACAGCTCGCTGAGTCAGATCAGAGGTTTGTGTAGTCCAACAGTGATCATGAATAAACACACACTGAAGTGCCTACAAACACAACAAACATTTGCAGTAATTCACCCAACACCTCCCACTTGGAGTGGTACGTCCCTTTACCTACTCTTAAACTATTAATTTCTGCAACTCTCTGTCACTGAGGTTGAACCTTCTAGCTGGACTGGAAGGAGGGCAACAGGCAGCTCAGGGACTTAAGTTATAATTTTAATTACAGTTTCTCACAGGTGAGTAACTAGAATTCATCTACAGTTTGAAAACCACATCTGTCAGCATCACGTAGCCTTTTAATCCTGGACTTGAAAGTCTAAGGTGGAGGCAACTATACAGACTGTCAGAAACCAATTTGAAGTAGAACAGGTCTTTAATGAGGCCTAAAGAAGAATAATAACTAAACAAAAAGTAACACAGACACCCCACAGCTCACGGACAAAAAGCACTGATGAACAACACAGAGCCACCAGTGAAACCCCTAGATGCTGTTCAAAGTGAATGGAAAGTTAAATACAACAAACCAAACAGCAGTTTTTGTGAAATAATTTGGTATTCCCTACAGAATTTGTGGTAGCTAACACCCTTAGAAGCAGCCTCATCAGAGAGGAAGGACAGAAGCATTCACTGGGCAACATGGCAACTTCTACTTCCATAGTTATTTAAGTATTTCCACCTCTGCCGCTATCTATCCAATACTTCCACAAGGAGACACTTCTATGTGCAAGTCAGTGCAAGCAGTATAATCAAAAATCTATACACATGCTCTCCCTCACCTCATGTGTTTTTCTTTATTCTCATTTTCCTCTTTCTGTTGCTCCTATTCTTAGGTTCTTTAAGAGAATACCGTTTTGTGGTTTTAGGGACTTTTAAGTCCAAAGCACTGATCACTTCTGCCTCCCAAACTTATTATATTCTCTGGCTCCTCCCCTCCCTTAGAGTTTAGTTTTCTTACTAAATAACGTGGAATTATTTGGAAAGATTGCTTTAGTTTCCTTAAGGGAGTTACTAGATTAGCTGCTCTTTAACCTAAACCTAAAAAGACAACCAGTGTTTACAGCAAGTTCATAGATTACTTAAACTTCAGCCCATTATATTTGTAGCATAATGAGATGTTATCAAGCATGATGATCTACAAACTCCTCCAACACCCAGGAGGCCAACATACCTGTGATGTAACTAGTATGCTTGTTCTGATTGTCTTGAGCAACCAGTTGCTCATGTAGTTCTCTTCCAATTCCCTTTTCAAAGGCATGAGCGAGTTCTTCAGTTTTCCTACAGAAATCAAGAAAATTGTCAAAATGCTGTCACAGTTCTATTTTTTATCTGTATCACTTGGCTCTGAAGCAGCACATGACACTGCAATATGTGTTTGTCCGTACCTGAATTGGTCATCATTTAAAAGCGGTTTCTGGGCATTCAGGTATCTCATAATTGTATCTTCCAGTTTGGGAACAGGCAGTCTGAAGGAAGTGGAACACAGACACGTGCACTTTATGAGCAAGGGTACAAATGAAGCCTGAGTTTCTTACACAGTTGTCTCTCTTTGACTCCCTTCTTCCCTATCCTTCCTAATACTATTATATATACTATATTATATATATATATATTTGGATAATACTTATATATACACATATTCTCCAAATGCTTCACAAGTTTCTTTTGGAATAAGAGAAGTAGGAGGACACGGGTCAGCACAGCCTAAGAGTCTTGGGAAACAAGGCAGAGAAGCAACTTGACCCTCTTGTTACAGAGGTACTGCGGTGATGGGTGTTAACCCCTTACAGGGAACACAGTGACAGGAACCACTGCCAGGAGAAGCAGCTCTACAGAAGGTTGCCGGCTCCGCTTCAGGCTTCCCCCTCACTGGTGGGTGCTGGACATCTACTTTCTTACAAATTTCCTATCGAGTATCTTTGCCAACTTCCTCTCAGAACAAGCAAACATTTTCCTTACTATAAAACAATCCCGATACGCTCGCGGGGTGCCTTTGCGAGCCAAAGAAATGTTTCAGCAGCAGGCTTACAACCACAACCCACCGCCCCGCCGGCAGCGCGGGAAGCGCTCAGCCCGGAGCCGGGGGCGGACACCGCCTCAGCCCCCCCTCAGCGCGGACACCCCGCACGGCCCCCGCGCCCGTGCCGGGCCCCGCCGTACCTGGGCAGGCTCCTCTGGTAGTGCATGGTGGGCACGATGCTGCGGTGCAGGAACTCGGCAGCGCCCGCGCTGCTGTAGCCGCGCCGCCCGCGGCCCGGGGCCGCCCTCAGCAGCTGCCGCGCCGCCATGACAGCAGCGCCTCAGCGCCGCGCCCCGCCCGCCCTGCCCGGCCCCGCCCGCCGTGCCCCGGAAAGCAGCGAGCACGACCAACCCTCTCCCCCGCTGTTACTCCATTCAAAAAAAGTCGACTCGATGCGCGCCGTCATGGCAGCAAGGTTATCTTTTCACTTGTCTGGAGTGGCGCGGTTCGCCATCAGTCGTCTTTTACATAGCCGTTAATAAAGTTTGCATTGATTAAATTTGCAT
>JAWWES010000006.1:5618954-5674527 GCA_035583135.1 Lophotriccus pileatus
CCATACGTTAAATCATAAACACAATATTAAATAATAAAATTATTAATGCATTCATAAAATTTCCTGCTATCCTCTTGTTTTGACAGCACTCTTGTTCAACACACAGACTCCACTTTTCCTCTCTCTTTTTTTTTTTTTTTTTTTGTGTATCCATATGTCCTGCTCTTTATACAGGATTCAGATCCTGCCTCCAAGAGAGCAGTTTAATCCCCCTTGAGCTTTTTTACTCATATATGAGCGTGTAACAGCAATTCTGTATCACAGTATAAAATGTAAAATTGTAAACACATGTTGTATTTTTGTTGCATTGCGTCCAATATTTTCCGTAAAAACACTGAATAATACTGGAATATCCCAGAAGCTCCAGAGATGCTCTCGTAAGAAAGCGTGGCACAGCAAATGGTGATGGGAGTGTATTTTTATCAGATACTCACCAGCATAAAAATCAGCGTTGGGATTGAATGCGGACACAGCAAAGGAAAGGAAAGCAATCCCTGTGGCTTAGTCTCATAATCCTCTGAAAGTAAATTGGCCCTACCCTAATCAACATAGTGGTTGGAAGAAAAGTGAAATCATTTCACTTCCAAGACAATAAATGCCAAATGCCAGAAGGTGTCCCTGCATGTTTCAGTCTGTGGCTGTTTCCTGTTCAACGTGCGTCTCTTCTGCTGCTCGTTCAGCCTTTTTTTGGCCATGGTAACGAAAAACCCCAGCCTGCTTTAATTAATGAAGTCCAGTTTCACCTAGCTTGCCCTGTTGTGATAGTGCTGTTCAAAATGTTACCTGCCCTGCCCTTTAGGAGAACTGCAGTAATGCTCCTGTTCCCCATGTGAGTCTTGACTCGTAGAGTTCCCTTTCCAGGTTTGGGTGTCCAGACCCCAAAACCGGAGACCGAGGAATGCACTGTCTTTCTCCTGGGAGTGTCACTTTGTTTTGAACTAGTCTTGTTTTAGAAATACTACTGCATTCTGTTCTAATTTTCCAGAGCCCCCTAATCTTCTTCCAGGCTCTTAATGATGTAGTTGATAATAGGATTGTTGGTATTAATTTGGAACAATAACGCCAGCTGCTTGCTTGGTGGCTATTGGCAGAGGGGTGACCTTGCAGGTCAGCTAAGCAGAACTGGAAGTGCTTTGATCTGATCTATACAGAGCCAGATCTGTCCACCCGAACAAGAGGAGTGAGGGAATTCTCTCCCCATGGGATGCTGATTCTTCCCCGCAGAGCACGGAGCACAGCATGGCGGTGGCTTTGGATGCAATCCTCGCTCGGATCAAGGATGTTTTTAAAAGGAATGGTTTGCTCATCCTCTCCGTGTTGTCCGTCACCATCGGCTGTCTCCTTGGATTCTTCCTGAGGACGAGGCGACTCTCCCAGCAGGTAAGAGTGGGCAACACTGTGGAGAAAATACCACACTTACATAACAAAAGACATGTGGAACTTGTGCAACTTCAGCACGGGCTTTGGAACATAAAAACTGCATATCTATATTGGTTAAATTGGTTTAATTTCATCTGTTTGTTAATCTGCACTGCTCTTTGGGTCCTTTCATATGTTCTCAAACAATACATCAGCAAAGGGTTCTGGTCTCTAAGACACCTGGTATGTGTAGCATAAACACAGCAGAATGTTGCAAGTATAATAGTGGACATTTAAGCCAAATGAGACGTAGCATCTAACATAGACCTGGAAAAAACGATAGTGCACTATAGTGGATTTTATATTATTTTGGAATATGTACGTCTAAAGAAAATACTGGGAATATTTTTCAGCACCAGATGCACAGAGGTGCAGATGTTTATATCACACCAATGGCGTTTCGTGTTAATAAATGTAAGACTTCCCATCATTAGCAGACCGTGTTACTGAAGTCACCTGGGGCTTTCTCCCCCAGCACACTTCAACCAAGCCTTTGGGGGTGCTCATTTCTGCTGCATTAGTCGGACAGACCAGACAACATGCATTGCTGAATGTGCTGTTTGAGCACAAAATACAAATCTCAGTTAAAAAATATGGCATTTAGTAAATGCAACTAAACTAAACCAAGTCTGTTTTCTGCTACGGCAAACCACTGTCTGAGCATCGTTTGTGACCAAGCAGTAGCTTCATCCACATCTAGGAAAACACACAAAATACAGAATGAAGAGATCATTCAGAGCAACCTATCAACAGTAGTCCCCAAGAGATGGCATATTTCATTTCTGTCTTCCACCATGTAGGGTGTTTATTGAATAGCAACACATTATGTAATCTAATTAATTTTAAAATGATCTTTTGAAGACTGCTATTTCGCCACCTTACATGCCAAAGCTGCAGATTTTACCCCTGTTATCTGATCCCCAGCTCCGGCAGCACTTGTGAAGGCAGACTGTCTTTAGGTCAAAACAATAAGCATCTCTCCATGTATTTTCTAGGAAATTAGTTACTTCCAGTTTCCTGGTGAGTTACTGATGAGGATGCTGAAAATGCTGATTCTCCCACTGGTTGTCTCAAGGTAAGTGAGGACAACAATAGTTCCAATAACTTTTCCAGTTTCCTAAACAAGACTTGTCACTGCCACTGTTCTACCGTGACTGAATTAAGTGACAGTGTTGAGGCATCACTGACTGCTGTGCATTTGTATTTCTAGTGGAGCCACGAACATGTTTTTTAATCAATAAGATAATTTCTGCAATATCTCATCTAGTTATTATTGGCTTTAAAATTAATGTGGTTTTTTTAAACTGTTTTCTTTTTCCCATGTAATGGGAGGACTTTTTCCTTCAAGCTAACTAGGAGTTAAATATATGGAATAAATAACCCACCTTACCAAAAAACCCACCTTAAGTCTAAATTATTGAAACAACACACTGTTCAAATAAGATGAAAAAGCACAGTTATTTACATGGTCCTGCAGTATTTTGAGAGATGTGCTGTAATATGATGAATATTGAAAAAACCCTTTGTCTCCAGTGAACTGATAATATATGCCTGGCTTCAGCTGGAAGTGAAAGTGATTTCTCAGTACATTAAAGCAGAACCTTTAGTGGTGGCACTTCACTGGTAGCAGAATTAATGATCTAGATCCTGTTCTGAGGGATGCTGCATGGGAGCTGCCTTTGCAGTGGGAGGGTATGACTTAAGAGAGCTTTGTCTCTCCTCTGAGCTTGACTATCTTCCAACTGACTATAGTTCCAGCCACACACCAGTTGGATGGCCAATGCCAATTTGTGTGCCCAGTGCTTAGGGAAGATATAAGAAGAGTAACAAAGCTAACTTTACCAGACCTGAGAAAAAATGATTGCAATATTTAGTGCCTTTCCTTGAAGCCTCAGTTTCTGAAACCTAATACATACACCCAAGACCTCATCTTCCACTTTAAGAAAAAGCTAAGTTTGTAGTCTTCAGATTGAAGAGAGTTGCTGAAAATTAACACAACTGAGCACTACTTTTAACTTTAAATTATCTGCCTTTAGATTTGCCTTCTCATGGTCTTTCACAGAACCAAGCTGAGTCACGGAGCTCTGTGCATGAAACTGTTCACATGGCCATAGACTCACACCTGGTTCTGTCCCAGGCAGCAAGAGAACATCAAGACAAAACATGTCAAGAGATTTTTTTTTTTGAGAGATGGAAAGAGAGTTTTCCAAAGGAAACAGGAGTCTCACAGGAGGAAGTGGTGTAGTAAGGAAGACAGAAAAGGGTTGGAGCAGATTCATATGCCCTTCCCTAAAATGTATAGTTCTTTAGATCCTCTTGTATTTTTTAGAGATGTTAGGAAGAGCAACAGCACAGCAGGGAAGAGCTGCTCTGACACAGCCTGTGATGGCTCTGGTTACCTACAGATGTGTCAGGAGTGAACCTCCGAGCCTGAGAAGAAACTTTACGGACTCTCAAATGGATTAACTCTCCTTGCACGACAGTATGAGTCCATCTCCATGTGTAACAAACTATCACTTGCTATTGCAAACTGAAATGTCAGGGGTTTGCAAGCAAAGGCTACTCCAGATGTAATTACATTTTCCACAAATCCATTTCATAAAATCAGTAAAGCCATGCTCTGTATTTTTACCAATCTGCATGCACATTTCAATTACATTTCTTTGTGGATCTGGAATATTCTCAGCCTGTGCTGCCAGGGCAAAGGCATTTAAATTATCTTTTAAATTACTTTCTATTATTGTTTACAAAAGCCAGAGGTACAGCACCATGAAAAGAGCTCTAAATATTGCTCTCCTAGTTGAAATTAATGCAAGTTTTTCCTTGAATACACAAATAATTACTTGTAAAGAAATAGAAGGGCAAGAAAGGAAGATTAAAAGGACTGAGTGCAAAATATGCCATCTCCAAGTCCAGAGTTTATTTTGGAGGGTTGTAGCAGAAGTAAAACATGGTAACTGTCTGGGTCAGAAGACTGACAATAGACTAGAAAATCTTGCACTTACAGGCCACTAGCACAGATCCAGCCTTATAAAGAAATGCCTGAAGATTTGTACTTTCCCTCTTGATCTGACAGTTAGAGAGTAAAACAGGAACTTTGCAGATTATATTCATTAGGAATAAGGAAATTATGATATGGTCAGGTACGGTGTTTATTTTAAAAGTTCCCTGGAAGCAGAAGAAATCAGTTGAACAACATGAGACTGTTTCTTCAATGGACAGTTCCTTGTTTTACCCACCTCTGTCCCAGCACCTGGAAGTGCTGCATCCCACAGCTCCCATACCTGTTCTGACGTCTCCTGTCACCTATGGTCTCACTTTTTCTTTTCTCACAGAGAGAAAAATCTTGGAAAAGTAATCACCACCCACTACCCTGCCAGTTTGATCCCTGCATGAGCTTTTGGTATTGTTGTGGCCTGGACCTTCATTAAGGCTGGGAGTTGATATTACTTCAGTTATCTGGTTACATAAACAAGCTTCGCAGCATCATAGAATGACTCTGAAACAACTGTATATTTATTGCACCCATCCTCTGCCTGAGCTTTAGCCCTGCTCACACCTATTAGTATCCCCTGTGTCTCACATACAGTTTGCTTTTCTCAGTGATGAGGACAGGTACCCATACAACAGAGGATGCCACTTCTGTCAGCAACACAAATTAAAAAATCTATGACAAACAGTCTGATAGATCGTGTCTGCCCTGGGGATACTCAGTAGTGGGCTGTTACAAAATTTTAAACCAGGGAGTTACCAGATGTACAGTGCTTACTGTATGTATAAACACAGGATACTACTCTTAAACCTGGGAATGGGAATATTAAGACAGATGAGAAAGGAGCCAAATCTGAATTCATAGTTTCACACTTATGCACTGCCTGAGCTCTTACTGCAGTTGGACAAGGAGATGTCCTCAACAAGCCTGAAATATCAGCTGCAGGAGATCTGAAGTTGCCTGATTCTCTCTGGGACAGTGGCTTCGATCCTCATTTGACAGCTGCAGTGCAAACAGGATATTTTCTTCCTTACATGCAAAAGGTTTCAACACATATCTCAGGTTTTCTCTCAGGTATGGCAGAGGTGCCTCCCAGTGCCTCCTGCCTTGAGAATTCTGCGCTGTCAAAAAGACCGCGGGGCCGAGTCTGCAGACAGTTCTCGCTGCTCAGGGTTGCTACACCTTTGCCGGCCCCTCCTGCCCTCCCTCCCCGGCGCGGCCACAGGCCGGGGCTGCCACACCGCCCGCGGCCAGCAGGCGGCTCCGCCGGGACACCGCCCCGGAGCAGAAATCCCCTCTCCTTCCCCGTTCCGAGGGGCCGTGACAGGTCTGGCTCCCAGCGCTGCGGAGCTCAGGGCAGGCAGAACCACCACGGGCACCGCACCCGAGTGCAAAACGTGTGTGCTGCAGACCTGGGAGGAAGGCTGGAGAAGAGGCAGCCCCCGGTTCTTTTTCAACTAACACTAGAAGCCCACACAGATTTCTCCTCTGTATTCAACATACAGTTGGACAGACCTTACAGGAACGTAACTCTCTTTTGGAGCCTTCCATCCCCTCTGTGTAATTTCAGTGAAAAATGAATTACAATGTTATTAGTAAGGGCTCTCACAGACACAGTGTTTGACTGCACAAGTCTTGCTTCTTCAGAAAAGCAGACTGAAGCCAGAGTTACACAGGTTTACACCAGATGAACCTACTGAGTTCTCTTTGTCCTGTATGTCTACTTATATACATAAGAGAAAGCTTCATCCTTTATTTCAACACCCTCCTTGTTTATATGATTAAGTTTTTATCTGGTAATAGGTAAAGGGCTGAGTTTTCTATGGCTATAATTAGCAGTAAGCAGTGAGAGTGCTTGTGGGAAAGAATGGTCAGGGCAGACTTGAGCTGTTCAGCTGGTTACCCCAGTAAATATTTGCTTTGGAGAAAACAGTTTGTTTTCCTACGATTATGATGATTATTAAATGTCATATTTATTTACAACCAACAATTTTCTAGATATTTAAGAAGAAATCAGAAGCAAAGACTTTATCCTCTTCCATGTGCAGACCTTGTTAAAGAACTATTTTTCCCTTTAGAGTTAAAGCTAAAAACCTGACTTGACCTGTATTTTTTAATTTATAAAGCTTGTTCCTCTGAGTATGTTGTGCCTGATACAAGCAAATGTATAGTAATAAAATTTTATATTTATTCAAAGGCTCATTTGGGGTAGTAATAAATATTGGTTACTATTGTAGTTTTGTTGATGAATTAAATACGATGTGCTAAATATAGAACTGTGTTTCTTTAAGGGGATTCCTGTCCATAATGCCATCAGTTCTGGTAATCCTTCATCCTTCTGCTCAGATTCCCGAGTTGGTGATTCTTACTCATGCTGTTAAAGCCTGGTATTTAATTAGAAACTACTCCCTCATAGTATTGTTTTCCCCAAATATTTTTTTCCCCAGCTCTCTGTTTTGGGGAACACAGTGGCATTTTTACATCCCACTAATGACAAATACTGCTCATTGTGTTCTGATGGAATTCTGCCACTGTTTGGCTGCACTGGGCCATACCAAACTGTGTCTCTCAGAGCTCCTCAATTACATCTGGAGAGTTGATAATTGTGTAAACTGTGCAAGAGGACATGGGGATGCTGTGGGTGCAGGCTGGGGATGCTGTGGGTGCAGGCCGGGGATGCTGTGGGTGCAGGCTGGGATGGTGTGGGTGCAGGCTGGGATGCTGTGGGTGCAGGCTGGGATGCTGTGGGTGTAGGCTGGAGGTGCTATGGGTGCAGGCTGGGATGCTGTGGGTGCAGGCTGGAGGTGCTATGGGTGCAGGCTGGGGATGCTGTGGGTGCAGGCAGCTGTGAACCGCCTCATCCTGGGAGCCAAGCTGGTGCCGCTGGTGCCGATCTGTGCCAGAAGCGGTGCCGCGGCATTAGCAGGGCTTTGTGTCCAGGCTCTCCTGCCAAGGACTAACATGGCCACATGGCTTCCATATTCTTCGGGAGTCCAGGGTTGGGTTAAAATAACTCTGTGAGACTGACCTGGTTAGGCTGTGTTTTGTGTTGTTTTGTTTGTTGTCAGCTGTAGGTGAAACTGGTAATACACCACAGACTGGTGATTGTCTGTTTTACTACTTAAGCTTACCATTTGTTAAGGATGAAAAGTTTGACCCAAACCCTCAGAGACCAGTACTGAAATTTGAAATCTGAAATTTCTGTCATGATTATAAACCAGTGCTTGGTATGGTCAATATAATGTCCATTCAGAAGGAAAACAGAGATGTCTAAAAGGCTGTGAAATCTATCCTTTTTCCTGATTTATCATTCTATTTAAATGAAGAGGAGAGTCAAAATTATTCACTCAGTAATACTGGTTTTACATGAATGACAATATGTGCAGTACTATTTCTTCTTATACATCCTTGGTACTAAAAGGTACTTTCTGCATTGCCTTGACAAATTCACATAACTTACCTGCAGACTGAGTGGGAAAGGACAGATAACATAAGCTTCTGCTCAGGTTTGGCTTGGTCTTTTCTGCTATGTGTGAGTTAAACTATCCCCTCTGGTCGTTATTTCCTAAACACCAATCACTCTGTTCTTATCCTTGTGCAGCTGCCAAACTGGGGCCTATTCAAAAGACAAGTAGATGTGGCACTTGGGGACATAGTTTAGTGGGACTTGGCAGTGCTGGGGGAACAGTTGGGCTTGATGATCTTAGAGGTCTTTTTAAATCTAAACACTTCTAAGATTCTATAATCAAGTGCAACTAAATTTATGCTCTGTATTATCTAGTGAGGTGTTGAGGAGCAGCTGCAAAATGCTGCCTCTGGGTCTCTGAAGGGCCTGCTCAGAGCAGTGTTTTATAATGTACCAAAGCAGATGCATTTTCACATAGAATTAAATTGCTTGGGGAACTCAGGGCTTTTTTCTTCACATTATTGGGCTCTGGACTTTTCCCTCTATTTCACCTGTGATAGAAAAATATTGGCACTTGGGAACAGGCCTTTCCCAACAGAGGAAGTATGCTGGGTTAGTCTGGGAAAATATGGAAAACCTGTGGGGTACCTGAGTGATAACATATCATGTGTTTAGCATTCCATTTCTGAACTACCTGCAGTGTCTATCACTGTAATACAGACAATAATAAAAATACATTTCACCCCAGTGAGAACAAGCTGTTAAGTCCTTTCCTAGGATATGCAATCTGCAGTCTTATTGTGGAGAAAGTAATTGTAGAGATGTGAGAGGGGATAAATATATTTACTTTCAGAGTGAAAAGCAAAACTGTACTTGGATGAAACTGGAAGAGAAGGATTACCCAAAGGGGAAGAGGATCTGGTCAGAAAGCAATCTCACTTGACACCATTATACTACTTTAAATTCTCCATATTGCTATTGTATTGCAGAACTGATGTCAGATTACCCCAAAAGTCCTCCTTTGAGATTGCCTCAGCCTCTTCTTTAAACCTTATTAAGAATGTCCATGCCTCAGACATCTTCAGAAGTTTCTCCACATTATCATCTGGAACATTATCAATGTTCTTAGCTGTGTTTGGCAATATTGAGTCTAATGGTCAGGCTAGATACTGTTTTCTGGTGTTTTCTTTTGCTGGAGCAACCCAGAGGTCCTAACTGTTCCAATGAAAAATGACATGTTGCAGCTGTGCATGTTGTGATGACAAAACTGGACCAGCTCAGCACAAATTATTTAGGGAGTGTCAGTAGGGATGTAGTGATGTGCAACAGAAATCTATGGTCACAGAGTGAATGGGTGTGGAAAGCACTGAAGTGATTACAAATGGGTATGAACTGTTTGTGACTTGACAGAATTTTTCTGTAGTCCTCTGAGAGCTCTAAAATACTTAGTGTCTCACCAAGGAATGAGGATGACATGTGGAGCTTGAGGGGCTGGCTGGATTCCCTCTGTTTCCTTAGGACAAAACCAGTTGAATAACTCTGACATTTGTTTATAATACACATTTGTGTTTCAAATCCTTTTGCTCCTTTCTTAATCTAGAAACACTTCAAAGAACTGACAGAAGAGAAAAGCAAGTATTATTAAGATTCTTGGCTCTTTCCACTGTGTGAAGCTGCACATGCATATTTAATAGATAATTTAGTTTTGTTTGCATCCTGACCTTTGAATTTAGGAAATTCCTTCTTTTTTTTTTTTTCTTTTTTTTTTTTTAATCAGAACAGCTGAAGTCAACAAGCCAGCCTGGGTTCTGCACGAACTATACCACAATTTCCTTTATCAGTCAGTGATCAAAGGTCACTGTTCATCCCTTCCAGCACCCAGAGATGTATCACAGCAGCTTCACATGCAGGTGGCAGAACAGCCATTGGACAGCAGCCCTCACTGTGTGCTGTACAAAGTCCTGCCTTATTTACTTTAGTCCATAAAAACAGAATTCCTATTGCACATGAAAAACCCTGGCAGGATTTTTGCTGTACATGTCAGTTTGTCAGTAATAGTTACAAATGTTAGATGAGAAGGAAATGCAAAGGAGATAAACCTTAGTAGCCCCCTGGATCTTCAGGAGGATTCTAGACCTCTCAACTCCTTTGAAAATTATGGTGTGATACCATGAAACTTTTAATAATACATGGCATTGGTGATCACTCCACTGACTACCAGGGACCATGACAGTTCCTTAGCTGTGCTCAGATCAGCAGCAGCCTGTTGGTACACCAGGAGTCTGCCAAATTATTGGAATCTGAGTAAAATCCATAGAGAGCCCCGGTGTCATTTTATTGCCTGTCTGGACTGCACACAAATACACTTGGGAAGGGGGTTCATCTCTGTAAATGAGATGACCCATGTGCATCTCACACACCCAATGCAGCTTAGTTCAGGCTGTGAGCACGACAAACAGACCTGTAGCACATCCCTGTAAGTCAGGGCAGGCCATGGCATAGGGTGAAGCAGAGACAGGGATGGGTCCTGTCTTGCCACCACCACCACCACCACTTCTCTATTGCAGCCACGGCAGGGTGTCTTGCTCTGCAGGTATTTTTCACATCAGAAGAAAACAAAAGGATATTCAGCAACAAAAGTCATTCAGGTCCCTCTTTCTCAACTGATGAAATAATTTTAGTTACAGAGAGACTAAGAGCAAAATCAAGCATGAAGCTACAGAAAGAGCCAGAGAAAGTTTCTTATCTCTGTATTACTGCAGAGAGTCTTATATTCTCTGTTGCAAACTGTAACTCCATAAGTGGTGCTTCCATGGAAGTGAAGCAGCCTGTTTTGAAAGCACAGATACCACAGATGAAGAAAAGTAAGACAGTCCACTGCAAAAGAGAGAACACCTCAGGCATATTTTTCTTCACTGTAAATGGTTTGTCCTTAAATAAAATGCCTTAATTTCTCTGCTTCCTTGTGTGTGAAATGGAGATACTGCCTTGCTGCATGAGAGGAGGTTGCATTAGCCAAGCATTTTCAGATGATTAAACGGCTTGTGCTGTGGAAATGCACATTATTATCATGTTGAGACTTGCAGGCACTGACCTTGACAGAAAGGTGAGCACCAGCCTGCCCGCATGACCAACAGCATTAGTGAAGCAGCACTTCACTTTCATGATGCTCAACTGTCATATAATCATCTCTAATGTGGCTGTTGGAGGCACTTCCCAGCCTCACTGGGAGAACTTGCTTAGGAAGGTCTTTTCCAGGGATGCAATTACAAAATGAGAATGGGAGGGAGGGGAAGGGATGAATGAAAACAAACATCATTCTAGGAACAACTGTTGGTGGTTAATACTTGACCATTACTTCTTGACAGGATTAATGTCTTTCTAATCACACTAATCCCTTCTGATAACTTTATCCATAATCCATCTATTTCAAAGCAACATCCAGATGGCTTCTGGTGGAGAGGAAGACAAAATAAACATGCAGAATGGGGTCTTAACAGCGGCTTCTTGTATTGTCCCTTTCTGGGGATATAGGTTTTGATCCTGAGACAGGCCAAAAAATGTGCTTTTATCAGAGAGCAAGAGAAAAAGATAGAGAACTGCAGAGAAGATGGAAAGTTCTAATTTTATTTGTAAATAAAATACCTCATTGGTACTCTGATGCTTAACTGCGACAGCCAGAACAAGCCTAGAGGTGTTCAGCTGGGTTTAGCTACTTGTTTGCCCGGGACTAATTAGATTTCCAAGATATTGGAAAGAATTCCATTCCTCCTTATGTCAAAAATTACCAATGTTTTAAACAATGTAGTAACTAAATTACATTTTTAATCAGTCCTTCAGTCCCGGAATTGATCAGGTCTTCCCCTTTCCTTTAGACTTGGCAGTTTCTTTTCCATAGAAGCTAAGAAATGGTCTCTGAACATGAAATTCCAATTTTGTGGGCTTTTTTTTGGTTTTTGTTTTTTTTTTTTCCTTTTTTGCTAGACTAATTAAATGAGTGAGATATATTGTAATTATTCAGAAAAGCTGTAGACTGTTTTTTGTCGTCCTAATCCTGTTTTGTCCATTTGGCAATCATTAAAAAATCATTATGGAAGTTACACATGAATCATAGGTGTGGAAGCTACTTAACTACATAGGATCTCAAATGATTTTACTCTATGAATCAAATATCTATCCTGTCATTTGAAGCCTAACCACATTCTGAGGCTTGACAAGAATGAAAGGCAGGCTGGCTTTCATTCCAGTGTGTTTCAGGAGAGTCTAGTAGTGGAAACCATGGGAATATCATTTTTCTGCCTTAGAAGAAGCTTAGGAAGTTGTTGGGAAGTTTTTATGTAGCTGAGAGTGTCTGATGAAAATTAGACTTAAAGGGACACAGTGATCTTGATTTAAACCATCTGGAAGCTTATCCCTCCTGACTTCCCTATTCCCTAGGAAAAAAGAAGAGCAATTTTTCTTGTCATCTTTGGCTATGTTGTGTGAATGTTAGAGCTCAAGATCAGCAGTGAGAAATTCCTGTGATGTAATTGTGTATCACTTGCTCATACAGTAACTGTGATAATCAATATGCTTCCTAATCTTTATGCCTGTTACCCTGTTCCTTCGAACATCAAAAATGTGAAGTCAAATGAAAAAGAGTTAACAAGTGATTATTGTCTCATTCCGGTTACAGGCGTTTCTTTCTGAAATGATTCTGAGCAGTTGCCTAAAATTACATGAGCAGTGTTACTGCCCAGCCTTTGGAAAACTGGTTCCAGTGGTCCCTTCCTAAAACTGAGCACTGCAGGCCATGGAAAACACAGGCCTTTGTCTGACCCCAGCCCTTTGTTCATGCTTCTGTCACACCAGTCACCCCATTGCACCTCCATAGTTAATTACTTTTGAGGACTTTCTCATCACAGCATGGACTGAGCATGACTTTATCTGGTGACAGGATAATCTCATTACAGATGATGATCTTGTTAATGAATATCTCCAAGACAGAGCAATCTCATTATTAGCTCCCTCAGGATTTGTCACCTAAGAGCCAAGGTGTGATTAAATTTTAGCTGCACAGCATCCTCCCAAATCCTAAGGCCCTGCATCTTGAGGCTGAGGTAGCAATCCTAAAGGCACATGAACCACTGAGCATATTTAATTAGGATTTTTGTCCCTAAGTACATCTGGAAATACTTCTCAGGTGAGCAGTCAAGACAGGGTTCAGCTCTCTGTCGTTCTGCAGAACAAACATAGTGCAGTGGCATCAATGACAACAGGAACAGTGTGGCTTCACCACACTGACAGTGGCTTCAGGGCAGTACCAAAAAGGGAATTGAGCTGCCTGTCCCCTCAGCAGTACCCTCTCCAAGGGATCACTCTGCTTGGTGTCCTGCCTACAAGTCACAGACCTGCTGGTCAGCACTGAGGCCTCCGTACCGCCGGTGTCACTGCCCTGAATAATGTATCTATAAAGAACACTGAAAAGTGTTACCATGAAAAACAGCCAGCTAGTTACAAATCAACCCGATTTTAATTTTTATTTCTTTTTTTTTTACTTTCCTGGGAAGGTTAGGGTGGAGGTGGAACAGTGCTAAAGTCCAGTGCAACACAAGTATCTAGTCTGGGCAGAAACAAATTGTCTCAATGGCCTGTGAAACCTCAGCCTGCAAGAACAGATCAGTCCTAGAAATCTAATAACAACACAGAGGGTTTTTAACAGGAAACTGAGACATTCTTTTGAGATAAATGTATTTCACTGAACTTTTTTATAAAAAAAATGTTTTAGAATATTTACTCTCCTGTATGGACCCATCCAAGGGAAATTCCAGGGAACTAAGTAGCATTCCTACTACTGTATTTTTAGTATGTAGTCCTGTGTTTGTACACAGTGCTTTACAGACACACAGAAAGGATGAATTTTCATCAAATACCTTGATAAATGAGAGCAAAAATGCAAGGTTGCAAGAGTGAGAGTTATTGAGATGCTCACTTTCTGAATGATCCAAACCACAGTGCACCCCTGCTCCTACAGTGTTAACAGAACCCACGCTGGAGGAGAGATTGGCAGTGCAGAAAAGCAATACATTTTCTTAATTAATCTAGTGGATAGCAGGAACCTGAACACTAAATCCACCCATTTGATTTCATTAAATCTACTAGAAAGGTTAAGCTGCACTTTAGCATCGGCTCCAGACAACCTCCCTCACCAGAGTGAGGTCAAGGAGATCTCATTCAAGGAGGTGCAGCTTAGAAAATGTTTGAGAAAAGGCCTGATAAATGGGTCTATTTTGATGAGAAAACTGGACAGTGGGGCACACCAAATAGTAAATGCAGGATTTTACTTCACCTGCACTTTTCCTGAGCTGCCTGCTTGAGAGAACACAGAGAAGTGTTCAAAGTTAAATCTCAGTTTAAAGCCCCCTGGTAAAGCAGAAATATATTGTGCTTTGAATTGATTTAGAAAGGAAAAAAAAAAAGTACTCTTTTAGGTAAAGAAAGGACTATGTGACAAAATTGCTCCTTGGTGTTTTTAATTTCGAAGTTGTGGTCCTACCTCACATAGGAAGGCTGAGGGGGTTGAGCAGATTTCCCTCAGAAGTCCTTTCAAACCTGAATTATTGTATGATTCTATAAAATTACATGTAGAGTTTCATACCTAGGTTTTTCTGGCTGACTGTTGCCTCTGCTCCTGTGAACTGAGCCATCACACGTGTAGCTTATGTAAAACTGTCCCTCGAATTCCAGGGAACAGCCAGCAGGATTTAATCCCCACATGTGCAGCCGGAGCTTGCACGTTCCTTCAAGTACCCCAGAATTCACATGGCAACTGGGAAACACTCCTTTAGACACAGAGGATATAGTTTAGTGTTCCTGGCAAGCTTCTAAAAGCACTGATGTGTAGGCAATCCTAAGAGAAGCAGGTAGACTGGAATAATTAGGAAATTAGGCTTTCAGCTGCATTAATGTGATGCACAAGACACAATTTGTGTTGTGTTCCCTTCCCACAGCTTGATGTCTGGGCTGGCAGCCCTGGATGCCAAGACTTCCAGTCGATTGGGGATCATAACCATCACTTACTACCTGTGGACAACGTTTGTGGCTGTGATTGTGGGAATAATTATGGTGTCCATTATCCATCCTGGTGGAGCAGCACAGAAGGAGAGCACTGAGGAGGGCGGGAAGCCCATCATGAGCTCTGCAGATGCTCTGCTGGACTTAATCCGGTAACGACATTCATTCTTTCCGCTTTCTGAACAGAACATGTTGTACACAACTGCATGAGGAGCAGTGGCTGAGAATAAGTTCTGAATTTAAGGATGAACATTTTGCTTAAATGTAGAAAACAGTAAATTTCAGAAGATGGTTTTCAGGTTATCAGATGTTTATACTGGCTGTTTCTAGTAAAATTTAAATGAATGGCCACCAACTAACAACACTGGAGCAGGTCTTTTATACTCCACAGAATTCCATGTAGCCTGTGGACCTCCCCATCAAATCTATTACTAACATCAGGAGATTAGTTAATTTAGATAAGGCCAGAAGGTTATAATACACAAAACCTTAAATATAAGGACTGAAATCCACATTTTTCAGATAATAATTCTTAAAAGTGCTTTTACAACTGCTGGTACTAACTCCCAGATAAAGGACATGATTAGAAAGACCCTGTTGTGGATTACTTGTTCTGCTTTGTGGCTTTTTTTTAATTTGTTTTACTTTGGCAAAAGGGCTGGTTGTTGTTTTAGAGCAGCATGAGGGCACTGCTGGATCCTGACAGAATATCCCCTCTTTGTCCCAACATTCCAGGTGCTGGTGTGATTGATTTCCTGACTGACCACAGTATGTGCCTCAGATTTATTTTGCTCATGCAGAAAGACCAAGTTTGCCTCTGGTAGTCCCTCAAGTCAGTGATCTCATACTACAGTGGGCAAGGGCTTCTGGGCCAAGGGTGTGTCTGAGGCACAAAGAATTCTCTTTGGAGCTCAACTTACCGAAATTAAAAATGTTTCACAGTTTGCCTTTCAAAAACCCAAATGCCTGACCCTGACTGCATGTCAGCACACAAATACTTTAATTAAATTTACTGGGACCTCAAATCAGCAGGAACCGTGAGAAAAAGCTTATAACAATGGGGTTTTTCTCCTTCAAGTTGCATTTAGCCAGGCCACCTGTACTTTATCAATGTCTTCCTGTGAACAGACCAATGATTCTGATCATGAAGCAGCAGCTGAGAGCACTCTCTTTTGTAGCTTTCCACAAACCCACTATTTTCATCTGCAATGGGAAGATGCCCCTTCATGGCATCTGTATCTCCCCAGTGACTTTGCCATGATGGAAATGTGCAGTGGAATTCACATGTTTGTCTGTGACATCATGTTAAGTCACATTATTCTGTTTCTGCTCCACACAGGACTGTAATTCCTACACCAAGAGGAAGGCCCTGAGCAAGTTACTGGAGCTTTGAGTCCCTTAGTATGACAGAGCAGCATAAGTAAAAGAGAACCTAAGAAAAATGTAACCTTAATGATTGTCTTCATAGTGGCAGTGTTTGGAGAGCATTTCTGGTGTGCTGAGCCAAGTCCTTGGTCTTGGACAAGTAAAGGCACAGTGGGACATATGGTCACAATGTCACATCCAAACTGACCTTACAGCTCTGTCTGGGAAGGGTCTCCCTCACCACAGGTTCCCATCCCCTTTCTCACACCAGCCCAGTTGCCTTCTCAGAGTCAGAGTAAGCTTGTCATGGAGATAAGTCAGACAGAAAGCAATTTGGGTTTTTAAAATCCAAATTGAATTCTACAGTATTGTATTTGTGTGAAACAACCAAATCTGTGACTGGAACCCAGGATCTGAGTTATAATCTCATCTCTCCCGTCCGTCTGGCTCATCCCTGTACATCAGGAGTGTCGTGGGGAGATCTGGGAACACTTTATTCCACTGAGCCTCACTGCAGGTAACACACCATGTCCTGATGTAAACATTTGCAACCATCATCTATAATTTCACTTCCTACAACATTTACTTGAGCAAAGAATAACAGCTTGCACACATATTTCAGGTATTCAAGTGTCCAACCAGGCACGTGCTTTTTAACCTGCAAAACCTTAAATTCTTCACTGGTTTGGGCAGGTGTCAACAGTGACAGGTCAACAAGCCACTTCCATCAGCAAATTTAAGAAGATAGAATAAAGCTCACTCTCCTTTTGCTGTGCTCAGCAGCTGTCACAGCTGCAATCCTTCCACCCCCAGCACACAAACGGATGGCTTTTATTCCTCCACGACAGAAATAACCACATTTACTAAATAAAAGAACAAGAACACCACAAATGTGGGGAATGGGCTTTCAGCCCAGGCAAACACTAGGGGTGAAGTTCTGGCTCTGCCGAAGTCAGTCACAAAACTCTTAAATATCTCAGTGGAAGTCTGGATTAAATGTAATGATGTATCTGCTGGTTTGAGCTAGAAAAGCTGATCCTTTAGCTCAATGGTAAATCACTTCCATTCACAGCTGGAGACCATCTCATTCGGCCCAGATTGGCTTATCTTCTCAATTCATTAATTTCCTCTCAATTTATCAATTGCACATGTGCCCAGAAGTTTACACAGGAAACATCTGGTATTCTGCAAATGAAGAATGCTAAGTGTACAAGTGGAGAGATGATATGTGTGACACAATTGTGGGGTTTACTTTAAAAGCAGGAATCTTGGCACAGGGGTACATTTATTCACCCTCATTGATTTCAGATTTGAAGCCACTTTAAACGATGAAATATGTTATTATTTCTTGGGATGTTATATATGACATTGTCAGGTCCGTAATTTTTGGCAGGAAAGATGTTGCTAGAAATTGAATTTCTTGAATTTTTGAGTGAGGATTTTGCTTTTAGACACGGTTTTAATCAGAAATTAAAGAATCTACTGACTCAGCAATAAATGACACAAACAAACAAAAAAACCCTAGTGCAGACCCTAATGGTTATCCTCAGCACCTGCAACACCAATCAATAACCACATTATTATTATTATTATTATTATGATGCATTATTTTGCTGATGGTGCTTCCCCTGTATATTTGTCCATTATGTTAAAAAAAAAATCAATAAACCATTTAATGTATATGACTTGAGGAGCAGATCACAGTGACACTGTGCTGCATAACCCTGAAATGGCTCTAAACCTCACACCAAGCAGGAAATACAGAACCTCATCAGCATTCTGAATTTCATGCCTCAAAAACGGTATCCACAGGGCAACCATTTTTTTCCACTCTAAACAGCAGGACTTGAAAAACTTCCTGTCTAAAGGAACCTCCAGGAGACTGGACACAAGACCTATGGATGTGACCCTGCCCCTACTGATTTCCTCCTGGATTCACCCTGGACACAGAGGCCACTGAAAGCAGCACAACACAAGTGTTCTCAACATTCCATTAGTATTGACACCTAAAATCTTTACTGCTGCTTTGGCCTTAAATGTCTGAATTCTTGCTGCTGCTCTGAGGATGCTCCTCTTTACCTGCCACTTTATTCCTACATTGAGACAGATGTAAAAAATTTCCCTAATTTTATTCAAGGCTCCAGGTGTGAGCACTGCAAGGCCTATGAAAGCATATTTTCGTCCATATGTAAAGCTATAAATCCTCAGGCTAAGGATCATCTTGCTCTCTTTAAGCACCTGGTGCTTTATGAATTTTTATGGCTTTATTCTCCTGATGTGCAATACTTCTGTGAGGTAGGCAAGGGCCATTTTCCTTTCCTAGCTACAGCAAAAAAAACATATGTAAAAGAAATTACCTCACTGACGATTGTTCAGAGAAATCCATGGGGCCAGGGGAAATATTCCCAGCTCATTCAGGACCTAGTAGGGGTCTTGTTCTAGGATTGTGGCTTTTGGGGTACCTCAACAGCAATTGCAATGAATCAACACACATCCTTACCTTTTTTCTCATGCGTGAATTATTGAAATTAACTTTGTACTATGTCCCCAAAAAGAAAAGAATGACATTTTAGTAGCCTCTTGTGAGTTAAGAAATTAAGAAAGGCAAGATAACAATTTTTTTTAATTCAAATTTTGAGTGTTTCATTCAATGGGACAAAAAGGGATATACTTACAGAAATAGTGTTCAATTCAAAATACTAGGTTTGTCTAATTCTGTAGCATATATTCACCTGACTAGGAGAATAGAAAATGCCTGTAATCTGGGGACAAACATTTGTAAAACTAGATCTACGAGTCAGGACCACACTGTTTACATTAGAAGTTAATATTTCCACTACATCTGTTACCTTTGGTTAAGAAGTTAATATTTCCACTACATCTGTTACCTTTGGTTTAGAAGGGCAAGTCCTGCTGCAACTGAAATCAGGCCACCTGCATCTGTCACCAAGGGAAACAAAATTTGGCTTATGAGATAAAGCAAGCAAACACCATAAACACTCACATGAGGAAAGAAATCCCAGCAAAACTGGGGTTCCCAGCCCTGCTGTTTTATGTAGGGCTGACTGCAAACTGGGCACCAACAGGTGCAAGGTTAAGATACATTTTTAGTTTTTCTCCAGTCTATGAGCTCACAAGCTTGTTCAGTTCAAAAGCTCCAAATAAAACAATTCAGTGAATTCAGTCAGGATCAAATCCCACCTTAAACCACAACAAATACATTTGCACATTTCTGAAGTTCACTGGAAGGAGAAGTCAGAGCCTTTTATCACTGAATATTCAGGATTGCATCCCATTTAATAGCAGGTACCCAGAAACTCAATCTGGCTTAACCAAGAGAGGTTTTATTTTTATACCATTAAGAGTAAGAACAGGATATAAACACTGTAGAGGATTTACGCTTTCATGGGAATCCTGAGCACTCTTTAAAATCACTTCCTTTCCCTTTTTTTCAAGCTAAGGGCTACATTCTATTGTACTGAAATTGTGTTTCTTGAAAACAGGGCAGAAGACAGCCAATAACTGCTGCAGTTTGGAAAAAGTCTAGGCTGTGCAGCACAAGAAATCACATTTTAAAATGTTTACAACTGGAGACTGCATTGTATGTGCACACAATAAGATATTTAAGAGTGCATTAAATGACCCAGGTTTAAATGATGAAAGAATTTTTTGAAATAACTATGCTGTGCATTAATGTGTCTTTTGCCAAAAGCCACTGTGTGCTATGACAGAAATACTTATCTGTCCCTTATGGCAAGCTACTATTTTTTACTCATTTCAGATTGCCAGTCTTCTCTTGTCTCCCCAAACCAGGCTGGTGCCAGCACTGCTCTGCACTGTGACCAGATGTTCCCTTCTGGTTAATTTTTAAGAGTTCAATTGGCACAAGAGCCTGAACCTCAAGTATTTACAAAGGACTCTGAAGCCTCTAAATACGTGGTTCCTATTTGGCACAAAGGGAAACCAACATAGAAAAAAGATCATTCCATGATAAAAACAACACTGGGGAGATGGACCACGAAGCAGATTCTGCTCTCTGGTCAGGAGGCCTTTGTCCCAGAGGGGGAGTGCACAGGGCCACGAGTTAAAACTCCATTAGGAAAACTTCAGCCTTGAAGGGGAATAAATTGTCCATCCTCCTGACAATTGGTCTGGACATCTTCCAGTGTTAAGATACATTTTTGAGGAGATAAACCACGGTGGAAATGTGTGAGCCTGTCATGTTAGCCTTGATGTGACTCAGCCTTTTCCAGATTCCTGAAGATGTGAGGTACTTGTGCCTGCAGTCCAAAGAATGATTACCTTAGAAAGCCATAGCCCTGCTGGGGCTGTGTCAGGACCTTTTCTTTCACAGGAAGAAGGGTAAGGAGGTTCACCCTCTCTTCCTGGACTAAAATGCCATGCAGCCCTCAGGATAGATAAAAAGTTCATCTATTTGGCAAATTATTCCACAATTTGAGTTCTGCTCTGATCTTCAAAAAAGATGAGCAAGACAATAATGGCTTAGACCTGATTAGTGATTTCTTTGCATTCTATTAGTACTTTTTATCACCATAATAAAGATTTAAATGCCTCGTTAATTCTGCAAAAGCCTTCTTTGGTTCTTTTAGCAGGAGGTAGCTTGATTAATACTGTGAAATGAGATGCACTGGAGGTGACTTCTGATGTGCAAGATGCTTTCTCCCGTGGCCCTGGGATAGGTCATTGCCAGATTAAATGTTCCCCTCTCTTTCAGGAGTGCAAACCCTGCTAGAGCCCCCTGACACCAGCAGGAAGATATCCCAGATGTGTATCTGTATGACTAAGGACAGGATTTGGAGCTTCTGTGTAACAGTAGTCAGGGTTCTACATAGCTGACCATTAAATCAGGCAGAGGACATCAAAAGAAAATGAATTTTTGAGATTAAGATAATGCCACTGAGAAGGACCTCAGCCTATAGTAAACAGGAACCACAGTGCTGTTCATTCGTGGAAAAACTTGGAAACTTTACAGTTGTCATGTGAAGCTCTTCAGACTCCGTTTCTACTGTCTTTGTACCCTTGCTGTATAGAGTGATGGGGTAAGGTCTCAAAAACTTAAATATTAGGATACTGTCAAATTCTCAACCTTAAAACAATGTTCCTGCAAGCTCAGCTACGCTTGCTCAACTTTGAGAGCAGTGTCCAAAGCTGCTTTATGCCCAGTGCAAATATAGGCCAATAAATATTATGAGGACACGTATGTAGCAAAGACCCAGTCTGGTGGCTTTAATTCCACAGCGTGGGAGACTGCAGCCAGACTGTCTGGTGTGGCAGGGATTAGGTGCTGATAACATCAGAGTCTGAGAGCAAAACCAGATTGCTCTGCAGAGCACAGAGTGTGCCAGAGGGAAGGGGTGTTCTGAGGCAAGGAAACAACATCTGCCGTACCTGGGGCTGCTCTTAGAGCCACTGGCCTAATTTCTCACTGAAAAGATCTGCTAAAGCTGAATGCTCTGAGTTAACAGATGTTGTAGTCAGGACTGAGAATGAGTGTTTCAGATACTCAGTAGTATTACTGCAACCAGAATTCGGTCTGTTATTTCTAATAGAAGTTATCCAGGAGATGTCAAACAGACACCACCATAGCACCAGTAGCTGCAGGCTAATGTTCTGTGGAGTATTCAGCCAACACAGTTTAACAGTGCTGGTGTTTCTATCTCTACTGTAGCTCTCAGAGCCAGCCACCTTCTGAAGGGAGCAGGAGAGCTCCCATGTCCCGGGGGCAGTGCCAAGGCATGGCCTGAGCTGAGAAGTGACTTCCTAGCACCAGTCAGCTTCCTAAAGCAGCTGGGATTTAGAGGAGTAAAAATGGTTGATTGTAGTAATTCATAGGTGAGTTGTGGGAGACAATGGGAAAGGAAAGAGGACCTCCTGGTTTTGGCACTGTAAGATACTGAGTAGTCCTGCGTCTAATGTGAAGCTGCACCCTCAGACCTGCTGATACAGAAGTTTCCTGCACATTCACCCTTCAGCCTGTGTTGAACGCTCCTGCTCTGTCTGGCAGAGCTCCTGAAGCAGAAGATGCTCTGGGAAATGTTATTCCTCAGGGCAGGCACTATTTAGCTGTTAATTTTGTATATAATCAGAAAACCTATGTCTCAGTTCCTGTCTTACAACCATATCCTTGTCTTAGACCTAAATTTATCTGTGTTTTAAATCAGCCTCACTCACTGTTATGCACTAGATTTAATTCCCTACCATTATGTGAAATTACTTCTGATAGGAATGCTGAATTGTGCCACTGAGGTTAGAGACAATGCTGCCTGTACTAGAGAAATGAACCCCAGATCACTCTAAGTATCTTGCACTATTATTTTGTGTTCTGTGTCTTGTAAGCAATCTGAAAGTAATGCTGGAACTTTAGAAGTATTTTATCTGCTTGGCTTTCCTAACTGAATAAACACAACAGCACTTACAGGTGGTGACAGCAGTGATTAGCTCAGCCTGAATTATTGCTCTGTAATTGCTGGCAATGTCTTTAATTCAGTGCAGGTCAGTGATAAACACAGGGCCTGTTCTGAGTGGAGACATGGCCTCACTTCATGATCCTGGTATCAGATTCACGTGGGTAGGTCTTTACCTCACCCAGAGCGGCAGTAAAACTGCCAATCTTGGCCCAAATGGGCCAAGTCATCCCCCAGCTCTAGGTGACAGTTTAAAACTTTCTTCTCATTATTGTAGTCCATTAAAGTTCTCATCTACCAATTGCTCTCTTAAATGTTTTTAATTAACAAAACTTAATTTTGGCTAATACTAGATTTTCTCAATCCAAGTAAACCAGCTTAAAATAAAAAATAAGCTGAGGCTCTGGCAAAAAAACATTCAGGTCAGCCTTTCACTGGATAAACTGTGTAATTTTGGTAAGGCTAGAATCAAAGACTGGATCACAGTGCATAATATATTAAAAAATATTGGGAGAATTCCAGCATCTAGTATTAAGTAGGTAGTTGTAATTCCTGCAGGATAAAGAATGATAAAGAAACAAAATGCTTTAATCCTCTACAAATTTGTCTAACATTTAATCTAGCTACTAACCATATGATATTTCCTTTCTCGAGCAGTCTTAATTGTTCTTAATTCTACTAATTAGGACTGTGAGGGGGAAAGTGGAAATCATCAGCAATTAAATTCATGTTTCTGTGTAAAGCCAGGGCTCCTACGTGAGGTGCATGTTCAGAGCTGTGCAGGAATCCTCAGGGTGGATCTGTGCTTTCAGAATATTTCACATTCACGAGCAGCTCAGGGCACAACCATCACGTTGTGCTCTCCTGGAGCACCTTTCAGCCCATCATCTCAAATCACAAAGCAAAGATGATTTAATATTAATAAAGCCTTTAACAATCTGGAAGCAGAATTCCCTTATGGAGCATAATAAAGCAGTAAGCATATTTTCTCTCCAGCGCTTCCCCTGCCTACAAACATCCTCTCCATCCTCCCAGGTCCAGCTCCATCCAGCTGTTCTTCACTCAGTCTCCTGTGCCAGCCAAGCCCCCCGGGCTCAGGCAGAAGGCTCTGTACCCAATAGGAAAGTGAAGCACAGCTGCCTGTTGTCTGCGTCCTGCTTTGGCTGCAGATTCAACATCTGAACCAGAGATTCCCCAGCTTTATGGAGGCTTTGCAGAGCCAACCTCACGCTTTGTGCTGTTGTTTCCAGGCTGGAAGCTGTGAATGTTATCCCCCAGGAATGCCAGGTCTGCCTGCCAGAGGCTGCTAATCTGACCTGCCTCACCTGCCTCAGGTGAGGAAAGGTCAGGACAGTCAAAGAAGATTTACTGAAGTGCTCCTCATCAACCTCATCTCTTGCCTGTCAGTAACTTGTCTGTGTAGCACCAGCCTGCCCCAAAGAACCAGCCTTACAAAACAAAATTACATATGATGCCTTTTTGGGGCTCATCTGCTCTCACACAGCAGGCCAACAAAACCACCTCATTTCAGTCCTCTGTTTCAATCATTAGACAGTACTCCTACCCTTCAATTAAAATTCTTCTCCCTCTAATGTAACCTCAAAAGGATAATTAATTATCTCTTCGTAGCAATTGCTCTCAGTGCCTGATGCTACTGATGCAGCACCTACCTCATACTTTTAAGTGTGACCATAATGTCATATGATGATCACTTAAAATAGCAAAAAAGCCTATTTTTTCCTAAGCCAGGGTTGCACAGTGACTCCATGAGCACAAAGTATGTGCTGCTGCTGCAAAGAGGAAAGCAGCTCTGGGAAATGTCTCCATCCAGCCTGCATTTAGCTAGATATGTACATAGCAACTCTCTTCGGAATAAGAATAGGCTTTTCACATATATTTAAGTGTTACCTTGTTTTGAGGCTTAAGCAGGACTTTGAATTAAAGCAATTTTGTTGGAGAACTCAGGAGTTTCTCCTTTCATAGGTATATGAAAGCAGGTAATTGGGTCAGAGGCCGTCACTGTCTTCTGCCCCCAGGTTCAGAAGCTTAGGGTTGGATATAAATCAGTCCTGAAAATGATCCTATTAGAGTCATCACACAAATCTTGAGTCCCAAATGCTGTATGGAAATATATGACTTTTTAGATGTTTTTTCCCAATTATATTTTGATTCCTCTTTGAAGCCTGTAGAGGGTGTGCTCTCCATTTCAAATCAGGATTGAATATCTTTTTGCAAAGTAGTAATCTGGCTCACACAAGTTATAAGCTAGCTCCATTACTGGGTGCAATGTTACAGACTAACATACAGAGAAAGTCAGAAAAGGTGACAAAAAGAGTCCCTTTTGGAGTTAAAAGTCCATCAGACTCACTGCAAATCTCACAGCATTTGCTCACTCTCTGCCTCTGTAGCTCAGCAAAAATGAGCTGTTGGCCTCATTCAGGCTCTTGTTCTGAAGCCTCAGAACCATATTAAAACAAAATTTAGCAGAGATTAGAGCAGCTCTAATCTCAACTCTTTTAATCAGGAATGAGATCCTCTTTTTGAAAAGCAAACTGTTCTTGACCAAATCACTGCAGAGTTTACACCATTTACAATTCCAGCGATGAAAATGTATCGGGGGTACTACAGTTTATGAATTAACTCACAGGAGTGCTCAGAAGACCCAAAGTAGGTTATAGCACCCAGGGGTCTCAGGAAACATCCCTGAACACTGACTGTGTCTTGAACAGCTCATTATCTAAGTAGGAAAGACAAAACATGGAGTAAAGAAATACTCCATGCCCCAGTTAGTAGATAGGGGAGGGAATGATAGCGATTATGTTGCCCCAGTTACAACATGGAGATTGTGGCAGAGTCAGAAACTGAAGCTGGAGCTCCTGGGTCTCTGTGCAGGTATTTAGAAGCAAGTCCCAAAACTTCAGTTCTGAGGATCTGCCTCTGGTGAGCCTTGTCAGTCAGACACAGCTGGATGGCACTCTGAGGGGCAGGGAGGGGCAGTGCTCTCCACCCTTGCTCTCTGGGGGGGTAAAGAACTGATTTATCGTGGGAGGCCCAAGACACAGGAAACAGAAGTGGGTTTCAGTTCCACAGAAATTATTCTTCTATTTGTTCATTTTTAGGAACATGTTTCCAGCCAATCTTGTTGAGGCCACATTCAAGCAGGTAAGTAGTTATATTCCTTTTCCTGATGAAAGATGAGCCAGCATCATATGGAACGTGTATCTTTGTGAACACAATGCAGATCCAGACATGGCATATTGCTTCAGATACTGTTAGCACTTCCAGCAGTTACTGGGTCCCCTTCCATAGCCTCTGCAGCCATGGTACCCCAAAGCAAAGAAGCATCAAATTCTCCCCAGTGTGACCAGAGAGGCAACATGCACACCTGTCTCAGCTCCACCTCCACCTGAGGAGAGCTGGAGATGCACACCTGTGTCAGCTCCACCTCCACCTGAGGAGAGCTGGAGTCTCTTTAAGAGCTCCCAGTAACACCACACAAAGGAAAAACAGGATACCCTGTTCAATTAAAGCAACAAAATAATGTGTCTGTGAATAATCTAATTACTCAGATTGGAATTTGGCCAGAAAACCTCATCTAAAAGTTCTGAGCGAGCAAGAGGCATGGCTGTAATTATTTCTCCTGGGGCAATATTTCATGGGAGCCTTACCTGCGGTGAGACAGAGAGAAGGACACTCTAGGGAGTCATTCCTAGTTCTGTCTTATAGGACAGCAGCTCTGTCAGGAGACAGTGTGTTTGCTGCACAAGAGTCTGATTAGAGGAAACTCTGATTTTGTTATGTTTTTCCAAAAAATTCAACTACTTTTACAGATTTTAGCAGCACGGGGACAGGAGTTGTCATTCTTTTCATGCTTGTCCCTTTAACATGCAGCCTTGTTGAGCCAGAGCACTTAAGAGATCTCACTAAACTATTAATTTCTGCTGGGATATTAGAATAAAAACTCCTTTGTTTTGTTTCAGTATCGCACCAGGAGTATTCCCATCGTTAAACCCAACAAAGCCTCATCTGAAAGCACCACTCGTCGCATTATAATCTACGGAGTCCAAGATGAGAATGGATCCAACATCCAGAACTTTGCCTTGGATATCACTCCCCCTCCTGAAGTGATTTACAAATCAGAGCCAGGCACGAGTGACGGCATGAATGTGCTGGGGATTGTGATCTTCTCTGCCACCATGGGTAGGTTTCAGACATGTTTGGTTTGTAATCAAGTATCCATTTAAGAGAAAAGCACTGGGGTTGGGTTGCTTGGTTTATTGATTCAGCTTTTTAACTGTTTCTATCTAAACTTTGCGAGGGAAAAAGGCAAGACTGTTATAGAGCTGTTTTCCCAACCTCTCAAAGATAAATTTTCCAAAGCCATGCAGTTGTGTTTTCTGTGCATACACTTGCATTCTTTCTGGTTTATTTTTTCTCCATTATTTTTAGAAGCTTTTATTTATGAACCCTTTTTTGCTGACTGTAAGAAGCACTAATACAGTGTGCTCAGAGGAGGCAGGGCTATACCAGATCAGAGCCACAGCACCCTTGCCAGTATTCTGTTCCACTCTCTGGACAGTAGAAAAATCCCAGACTTTCAAGAAATTCTGCAATAAACAAGTCCACAGCTGACTTCCTTTCCAAAGCCTGAGAAGTTTCATACACCCCTAATGCCCAGAGCTCCGAGTGTTGTTCCACAAGAATAAAGAACTTCCCACACCGCTGTTGGTTCGGGGGGCATCAGGCTGAGACACCCCTGGCTCCACTCTCCTGCCTGGATATTTTATGAGTTTTAAATCTGTGGGTCTTCTTTTTTTTTTTATTGATTAAAACTTCATTTTATTTTTGCTCTCCTGCAATGCTGAGGGTTATATACCATCTAGTAGCTTGTCACAGTGGACTGGAAGAGCTTCTGTGTGGCTTATTTATTCAGTTTAACTTGCTGGAGGAACTCATTGGTGCCATATGTGTTATATTATGTTTATGGATTTGGAAGAAGAAATTTAAACAAACATGTCCTAGTTAATCATAAAGTTTTGATGATTTTTGTAGGAAAATGCTGATCATATTTTCCTTACATAAGTTTATTCTTGGAAGTTAATCTGGTCAGCAGAGGTGGTTCCATAAAACATCTTTGCCTGGATTTATTATATTATGGTTCAGACCAGCACAAGGGGTCAAGATTCAAGCCTTGAATTAGCGGATTTGTCTCTGTTTTTGTATTTTCTCCAGTGGGTGGTATTCCATACACAACCCTGCTGGAAACTGGCTGTCCCCCAGCTTGTAGGGTTTTTTAGTGGATTTCCAAAGTGCAGTGGCACCACAAACACTATTCCAGTCAGAATGTGTTGGATATGAATGAATTAATTACATGTACTTATTAGGATCAAGGGCAATTTCATACTTCTGAGCCCAGAAGATCATTCATTGTCTTCCCAGAACTGAATGTGTGACTTTTACCATGTCTCCCAGTCTTGCTGGCCTGGGGCTCCAGAGGTGGAAGCTGAGATCTGGTTTCTTCCTGGTTGATGTCCAAAAACTATAGTACCAGTTCTGTCACCTACATCGTGGTCCTGCTGGGTCACCTGGGACTGTGTCAGCCCCCAACAAACCTGAGACACCAAACCCTCAAACCCTGGGACTATTCCAGTCTGTCATCTTGAACAAAGATGCAGCCAAGCATTTATCACTGTCCTCCGCTTTCCCCCAAATGGAAGCAATAAGACAGAAGACATGTGGCTTCAATCTCTATGAAAGGAGAGCATCTTCCCAAAGCTTTTACTTAGTACAAAGAAATTTATACAGGCCTTAGTGCAACAGTTTCGCCCACTTTTGCTGACTCTTACTAGCACGGAGGTTTTTTTACACCAGAGAGAAGCAGCACTAGGCTGGGTAGGAGGCCTTATTACAGCTGCCTTAAGGTCCTTGAGTAGCACAAAGAGACAAGAATTTAGACTTGAACTGTCTTTTCCTAAAGGAGGAGGGGAATTGCTTAGTAGTCTCAGTCCAGAAGTAAATCCTGTGTGTGAATGACTGGACTTCTTTGCTGGGCACGCACTAAAATGGGCAATATTTGACAGCCAGGGTGTAAAGGCCTGATGCTGACTCAGCTGTGATCAGCTACCCTACTTCTCCTCACAGGGTGTGCAGGGATTGCTGTCAGAGATGATGACAGCAACTAAGCACTGAGACATCTATCTTTTTATTCTTGGTGGAGCACATATTATTGATTCATTACAAGGAAAATGTTTGCACTGAAATCCTGGGACATCAGTGCTGCAGACAGGAGGCCTCAGTCCTTCCCACTGCTCTGTCTGTCCCCCCACAGCCACATGCCTAGGTAGGACAGTGTTTAAAAGAGCAAATCACAGTCATTCCTGTAAAATTACAAAGAAGACTTTTTTTTTTTGGGGCATTATAGAGATTTAGAAGATAAGACTCTTGTAAAAAACTGCCACCAACTAGAAGAGCTGAACTATATTCAACGTCCTACTACAATAACAGCCACATGCTTAATGAAAGTGTTGTTTTCTGACCCAAACTTTACAGCTTAAGATGAATATTAACAGGCTTGCAAACATCTTGAGTGCACTGTTATTGTGAAATCCCTGGATAAGGCAGCTGACAGCCTCCCTCCCCGCCCCAGCAGGGAATTGCCCTGGAAGTGAGACGTGGCTCCCAAGTGCAGCTGTGGGCTCCAAGGGCCAGAGCCTGGGCTCCTGCTCAAAGCAGGGACACGGCACATGTGGAGCAAGGGGCAGCAACACCCCCTCCCAGCCCCTGTGTCCCCACACAGCTCCTTCAAAGGCTGCCTCGCTGGGTGCAGCTCGGTTTTGAAGTGCTTCCTTGAGCAATTAACTCCATCACTTATAATCCTTTCAGGGAGGGATGGCAGATAATTAACTATAGGAAAATGTCATCTATTTATATGCATTAATGGAAAGTGCCACTGTCTGGAGAATACATGGTTAGATGACACATCCCAGAGCTCTATTCATTTGCTTTCTGAGCACTGGGTGCACATAAAGGAGTTTTACTTGCTTTCTTCTTTACTGGTTATTCTTCATAGCAACTTGGCTTTTCTTCCCACAAATTTACATTTCCCTACCTTCCCTAAATTTGCAAAGCCTGACTGATTATGGGGGTTGATTATAATTATGTAGCCAGACAACTACTAAGAATAGGATGAAGACTTCATTACTAGAAGCAGAGCAAACCTCCAAGCCTGGCTTTGCCTCCCAGGTGTGCCATGGGTGCTGTCAGGCTGTACCCAGCACACAGGAGCGAGGCAGAGACAGATCCTTCCCTAGAAAATGTTTTTCAGAGGGAAAGCACTGGGGCTTTGTGTGAAGGCACCTGAGAAACTGAACCTTGATGCCTTTGACTGCAGGTATAATGCTGGGGAGAATGGGGAACAGTGGAGTTCCTTTGGTCAGCTTTTGCCAGTGTTTGAACGAATCTGTCATGAAGATTGTGGCAGTTGCTGTTTGGTAAGTAACTGTTTTTGTAAGAAAATCGGTATTTTTTTTTAAAGAGTAAGAAAATGTCAACAGAAGAGAATGTACAGAAATTTCACAGACTTATTTCCAGGGAAATAAATGAGGGTGAATGATCCTTAGTTTTGCAAGGCCTCAGCATCTGAAGATGCACACACATCCTGTGCCTGGCTTGTACTGTCATTTTGACAGGGGCACCCTCTGTGTTACTCCCAAACAACGAAACATGGCACAGCAGGGTGGGGGGGTTGCTGCATGCCCTAAGGGCACTGCCAACCCTTGGGCATGCCAAGAGGGATTATAATACACCCAGCCCACACAATCCCAGCATGACGGGATGCTCCTGCTGGTATTTCCATCCCTTACAGCACTGCTGTAGACCCAGCCAGACCTGCCAACCCGCCTGTCCCAAAGATCAGAGGAACAGCAGCTGACTGCCAACAACACAAACTATCAGCTCAGCACCTTCCCCACCCTTCAGAAGGTCCCCCAGTGTGGCCCAGACTGACATGGGGGGGAACCACTGCCAGCATTCAGCCTTTGTTTGCAGCTACCTTTTAATCTCAAGCTCTTTTGGCACCCCTGGCTTTGTATGTAGCTGTGCACAGAAACATAAGTTTTCACAGAACATCTGTCCAGAAGAGTTCAGAAACTAACTATTCTTTTGCCTGTTTATCTGCCCCAAATCAAACTCCCAGGCAGTCCAAGAGCATGTCTAATGTACATTGGTGTTTCACCTCTGCCTTCCAAAGGCAACATAAACATTTACTTAACAGCTTCCAATAACCACGGACGGTTATTACAAGCAGAGCTTGGGATTCATGCCCCTCCTTCCCAGCAGCTTACCTGCTTTAAACTATGAAGTTAGAGCTGCCTTCTGAACCAAAACATTTCCAAGTGGTTCCTGACCAGCACCACAACCTCAACTATGCTTTGGTCACGCTCCTCACATGTGAGAGAGGGGCTTACTCTGACAAAACAACAGAACCCAGGCAGGCTGCTGTGAGTGCTCTGCTCCAGGAGGGATTTCCCAGCTCATACTGTTTGACAGGAGGGGGCTGCCTCTTAACAATGACTTTTGTTTTTGCTCAGGTATTTTCCCTTTGGAATTGTGTTCCTAATTGCTGGCAAAATCCTGGAAATGGATGACCCCTCAGCCATTGGGAAGAAGCTGGGTTTCTATGCCATCACGGTGGTGTGTGGCCTGGTGGTGCACGGGCTCTTTATTCTGCCAATGATGTACTTCTTCATCACCAAGAAGAATCCCATTGTCTTCATCAGAGGGATTCTTCAAGCCTTGCTCATTGCTCTGGCCACATCCTCCAGGTATTACAGAGTTTCTAGACAGGTGAAATGAAGTATTTGTCACTGGGAACAGCACTGTCCCTGTAGTGCAGTGGACACACCTGTATCTGAGCAATGGCCCGATTCACTGGTATCATGTTTAAAAACATGTCTCTCAACACTGGGAAGTTCTGTGGGAGCCATTTGACAATAATGTTTGTTGTAGTTTTCCACTGGTTTAAAAAATATTGGACAAAAACATGTTTTCTTAGAGGACTTAAAAGAAAATAAGATTTTTTTCCATTTAAAAAAATATAATATTGTGCTTCTACAAAGTTAATATATATGAGGGACACACAGTTTGTCCAGACTGCATTTTTGGTATTAGTGGGGAACCTCCTATTTCAGTCATGTGGAAACATTTTACCCTTTCTACTCATCTTAGTCTTTGTTTCTTGGTACATTAAGAAAAGACTGTGGTTGCAAGCTATTGTCCAGCACTGGGAAAGTATTCAGCTGTTCTGCTCGAGGAATAGTATTTTCTGCATCCCTCTTAGGGAGGATGTACAATGAGTTTTAACTGTAGCTGAACAAAGGTACAATGAAAATGGGAAACAGCTTTTGAAAAAATGCCTCCCAACATGGATTATCTGGTGCATGAGATGTGCTTGAAAGGGCTGGAATTGCCTTTCATGGAGTAGAGACAGGAATAACAAAATAACATTTCTGTGTAGCCAATATGCCAACACAGTTTCAGGGCATCTGTGGCAGGAGGAATGCATAAGATTAAAAGAAAGGAGAGGAGGGAGTTATTATTTCACTACAGAAGGTATTGGCTTTCCAATGTGTTACATTTTACAAGGTGTTTGCACATGTAACAGCTTGCTCCAAAATGACCTATAAAGAGCAACATGCTGTGAAATACAAAATCGAGAAAAATAACATGCTGGGTGATGTTTGAACTCCAATTAGGCTTAAATAATTAAAGCAAGCTTTTTTATTAGAACATAAAAAGTTTGTAGCTTGGGATATTGTCACATCCCCAGATTCAGCAGGATGCTAATTTTGCACTCCAAGATGTTAGTGTTGGAAAAGGCTCATCAGATTCACATTTGACACACTTGACTGTCTGCCCTGCTCCTCTAGGAATTCTGTTTCTGAAGAACTCTATAGCTGAGAACTCAGCTTTTTTAAGCTGTGTTATTCCATTCACTCTCCTTTTTTTTTCTAGAAAGAGGTAACTTTCCCTAAAAATCAAATCTGAACTCAGCTCCTCCTTGGGAGAGCTGGACTCCTAAGGAAGGAGCCCCAAAAGCCATCATGGGAAGGAGAGGTAGACAGGCTGATCAGGCACAGCTATAAAGCCAAAATCTCAACCTACAGCACTGATGAGAGAGAGGTGTCTGTCTCTGCTGAGCCTCTTCACGGTAAACCAATACTTACTCAAAGGTTCCTTCAGCCCCATTTCCTTATCCCAAGCCGACGTGAGAGTGTCCACTGACAGCAGGGAATACATGGGGAGTCCAGATTTCTCCTAAACCTGTGCTGGCTTTGACTCCCCCTGAGCTCCGACAGCTCCAAGGGCTTGGAGACAGCTGTGCAAGGAATAAGGCCATATTCATAGGCCCAGAGAGGGTGCAGTTTGGGAACAGAGCTCTGGCACCAGCTGGCAGCTCAGCCTGTCAAGAACCACCAGCAGGACTTGCTACCAGATTTAGTATTTTTACTGACAGAAGTTAATGTACTACTAAAGTTAAGGTGAATCCTGAGGAAAGGCTCTGAACATATGGATTTGGGGCTTGGACATGTCTGATGGATTTAGCTCTGGCTGGCTCTTCTTAAGAGTGTATATTTTGCAAATCCAGCACAGGCCCAACATGGTTTCTAATGTTTTCCTGCTCAAATAGCAGTTCCTTGTCTAGAGAGAGCTGAACTTTTCACCTTGGTTGCTCTGAAAGGAATGGATACTGCACATAACTGAGCTGCTGCCAAAAGAACATGCACAAATACTTGGGGCTGGACAGGAGAGCTGCTTCTCCTGACAGTCAACACATGTGTGTTTGGTTAAATCAGACGTGCCACAGGGGCATTATATAACAGTCATCATGTGGGTATTGGATTTTCAGATCATCTTGGAGGAGAACAAAGAGTTGGTTTTAAGAATACTGATGTGTTTCTTGGAGATAATTCCGTGTCAGTTGATTCCTACATCTAAAGATAGAAAACCCTAGATCAGTGGGCTGATACTCATTTCACCTGTGGAAAGCTTATTTTCAAAGCTAAAAATCCAACTACAAGCAGCAAAAACAACACCATTTACAAACCCCAAGAATGTAACCCAGGGGAAGCTGAAAGCCTGTAGGCAGCCACCTCATGGCAATGATTTTACTCAATCTGAACAACATTTCAACTCACGTCCCTTAGTGAAAGGTTCTGTACCCCATTCTCAGTCTCCTTATATTTCTCCCAATTTTCCTGGCTCCTCTTTAGCGCCTCAGTGAGGGGAGTGCAGCACGTGCTGCCACTGCCCACCCTGCCCTGCCGGGGGGCTTCAGGCTGCACAGTTGGGGTTTTTTCACTTGCTGCTTTTGTTCCCCCACATCCCCCCGGTCTTCTCACCTCTCACCACTCTGAAAAAGCAATATTTGGCCTACAGGCAAGATTCTGCTTGATTTTAGTTTTCCTCGTTCCAATGGCAAGAGGGAATTTTGTTTTTCTAGGTCATCTCTCCACACCATTAACGAATTAAAGCATCATCTTTTCAGTGGTACATCCCATCAAAAGAAGCAATTTTCATCCTCTCTGAAGACAAGTTATAAACCACAACTTTTTCAAGGGTTTTGCTGCTTATGAAACGCTGAGATCTTGGCTACTGCAGAGTGTAAATTGAAGGCAGATTTAGAAACGGGAGATGAGATCAGTTTGTTGATTTTTTGGAGCAAATATCAAAATGCATTTGAATGATAAGATAAACAGAGCAGCTGAACAGCTGCTCTTCCCCAGTGACTAGCTGTCTTTGTGGCTCACACGAGGAAGAGCTTGGCCTGATCCAGCATTAGCTTATGCTCAGTCTCTGCAGCTGCAGCATTTTATCCCAAAATTGAGATAAGACTCTGCAAATGTATTTTTAATTGTTGGAGTTAGTGCTGGGAGAAGATACGTCTCAGCTGAAAGCTTTAGGACAGTTTTTAAAAGACTTAACAGATTAAGATCAGCACTTTAGAGTATTTTTTCCTCCTAATAAATGTTAAATGTCAGGCTTTCATGTTACTGCTCTACTGTGTAACACTAAATAAAGTATCAGGAAATAAAATAGCTTTCAAGAAAGCACACTTCACCTAATTTAACTGGAGAGACAAATTAAAGTATTCATTTGATAACGGTTTTTATAATATTGAAATTATATATTTATACAACTCAAAAAATGCAGTAGGAACTCTTTTTTTTTTCACTGCCACCTGTAAGTCACCAACAGCCAAAGTCTTAAACAAGACACATGTTTTCCTGGTATGTGCCAGATGATACATTAAGAATAAAAATGAACCACCATGGAACAAGACAACCTCTCCTGGGATGCTCCAAGCCATTTTTGTAACCTGTATTCAGGGAAAGTTCATCGAGATGAAACAGGTGCTGAAAAGGTAATCAGAGACGTAAAGCAGTAATCTGGTAAGAGAAGACTTGGAGAAGTCTGACTGGGTCAACCCAGGTTGAGAGAGGCCAAAGTTGATTTCTAACATTATGTGTTGTAACAGCTGATTATGCAAGGAGAAATACAGAAAACACATAAAAGCAAAGTACACCTAGATTGTAAATTCAATTTCTCCTCTGAGCAGTGAGTTCTGGAAAGCCTTTCAGCAGGAGTAGTCAGGACAGACAGTTTACTGGCTCTGAGGACGCAGTGTCATAAATTTGAGTGAAACTCTGTAGTAGTTGCCCGTGCTAGGAGGGTACAAGAGTCCATGACCCAGGAATTTGTTTCCTTTCAATATCCTGCACAGTGTTTCTCATAGTCACTGCACTTACATTCTGCCTGTTTTCTTGTTTGTTATAATACTTAACAAACAACAAACCCACTGCCTTGCCATGTGCCCTAGAAATTTGACTTCAACCAGCACAAAATGCAAATGGAAGACACACCTGACTCTGAGACAGAACACAAGTTTAAAAGTTGAATTCCTGCACAAGCAGTGTCACACATTCTGTTTACAATGGAAATAGATACAGATTTTGCTGGCTGTGCCCTTGGTATTACGGGATTGTTTTGCACAACCTTTGTCACACCTCAGCCAAACTTGAACATGCCAATCTGCTAAAGTTTGCACATTTCACAGCTCAGCTCTCAGAGCAGGCACTTAGGTTTAATAACCTGGTATGTCAGAGTGTGGGCAAGGTGGAAAGGACCTGTAAGATTACCTTTTTCTCCTCTTTGTCTCACAAAGAAATCAGACACGGTTTTGTTATAAAAAAGCCAAATGGCAGAGGAAAGACTGTCTTTAAAAACAAGAAGCCCTCCCCAAGTGAAGTAGCTGCAGGGAAGGAAGACAATGAATAGTAAGTTAAGTAATTATTTCTTGCCTACAGTTAGAAGACCTAGAAGTGCTCCTGGTCTGCTCCTAGTTGCAGCTGCACCAGTGTGTTCAGTTCTACATTATCTGTGAGCTCCATCCTCAGCCTCTTATTTTATGGTAAACAAGACACAGAGAATTTCAGTCATTCACAAAAGACTGTGTGAAAAATCATAGGCATGCCCAGAGAGAAATGACATCTCATGTGCAGTCTGGGGGGTTATGGGGTTAAGCTTTGCTGGGTTTGTTTTTCAAACTAAATAATTATTACATATTAGGACTGCCTGAACGAAAAGTTTAACATACCCCAGTTACTAGAGGCAATCAGATTTCTGTTGCTTCCTCACCCTTTCAGTTTATTTCCACACTTAGAGAAAGACTTTTGACCAGGTTTTCAGGCAATGGCTGCCAGTTTGTAGTAAATCATTCACTGGTCAGGCTTTATAGAAGTTAGAGAAAACAGAGGTATCATAATGAAAATATCTTTTTTCTTTCGTGTTTCTATTGCAGGAAGTTGCTTTTCCTTTCCAAGCACTGTTACTTTCCTCAAACAACAGCTTGCACAAATACCAAATGACAACTCCTACTCACGGAAACATTTCTCTTACGCATTCCTGCAACCTTGGAGTTATGATTTCAGAGTTTTTTTGAATCCTTTGTAGGTCATTTGTAATGACTGAGAAGAATTTGTAGATCACATGTGTTATCTTCAATTCAGAACAGTTAAAGGCCATTATAAGATTAGGTATCAGAACCACATTGCTGATGGTCCCAACCCATGGTTACAGATCCACCTGAAATGCCCAAAACCATGGAAAGACACCACTATTTCATGGCTCAGGGCATGAAATTCACAGGAGAACAGGACATTAAAGACCCTCAGGGTCATGATACCAATATTTCCCCTATAACTATCTTTTTAAAGAGGGAAATTTGGAATAATATTGAAGGGGTTTGCTGTATTACATCTCTTTAAATAGTCTCAGATACTGAGCAGTAAATTAAAATTGGTCTCATAACAAGGAAAATATTTTGCTATTTGTATATTTTCTTCAGTGGTATTACTCACTTTCCATACAAACTGATGTGCCATAAAAATTACTCACTCACTTGAATGCAGTTTAACTACTCATCATATAGTGAATGTGACACCACATGGTAAAATGCAGAATGTTATAAAAAGACCTATAAAATATACAAATACATGTTTCAAAGTGTTACTATGGAAAAATGTGTGCATCCTATTGAAAATGAGAAAGTTTATGACCATATAATATTTTATTAATTGTCTCAGTTTATGAAAACAAAACTCAGATTTTTGGTTTTTTTAGGGTATGAAATGGAGGGTTAAAGTATTGAAGGGTTCAAGCTTGTTTTAAAATAAATACCTGTCAAACAGTTCCATTCCACACACACATATCTCATTTACATATGTACACATCATTATAGGACCTGTAATTATGTGGTTGTTATATGATCACACAAGGGACGTGGGCAGACCTGCCCCAGAGAGGAAATGGGATTTTACATTCCCGAATACAGAAGTTTGGTCTGTAACTTTTATTTTCAGGCGTGCTGTTGATCAGATCTTTGCCTAACCCCTTGCAGAAATAAGAAATTGTTTACATATGAGGCCTGGAAGGCCTTCTAGAATCCATGAGTGCACAGCAGCTTTCAGAAATTTTACTAACAAGCAGCACAGGGTGTTCACCTTTCTTTCCTTTGAGTGTACAACACTGCCTGAGTGGGATTTCTGTCCCTTTTCTTCTGAGGGAAAGAGAGAACAGTATTTTTAACTTTGGGAAAGCAAGATGTGCACTATTATATATATATTATCTATGTATGCCTTTGCAGATGTGACTGTCTTTATCCTCCCTCAAGCAGAGGAGTGAGTTACCTGGCAAGTTAAGCACATGTGCAGAGCAGCACCCAGACAGCGTCCAATCCCCCGTGCCCGCAGAAGGTTTGCCACAACTCATTCATTCCCCGGCAACCAAACTAAATCAGCGTGTGTTTCTCTGGTGTTCTGCAGTTCAGCCACGCTGCCTATCACGTTCAAGTGCTTGCTGGAGAACAACCACGTGGACAGGAGGATCGCGCGGTTCGTGCTGCCCGTGGGGGCCACCATCAACATGGACGGCACGGCGCTGTACGAGGCCGTGGCCGCCATCTTCATCGCACAGGTCAACAACTACGAGCTGGACTTCGGCCAGATCATCACCATAAGGTAACCCAAACACGCATTCCTCACAGAATGGCTGGTTTTAAGTAATGCACGGCTCAGGGGCTGCACAAAGAGAAACTGCACTGGTCCTGCTCAATACGTGCACGTGGACACCAGGAAATGTGCTCCTGTTGGAGGATAACTGTCTCATTTTTGCAATGATCACTTTAGGATTGGAACATTTTACTACTATTGCTGTTTCAACCACTATTTTAAACTCCAGAATTGTTTTCAACTTTAAGTACGATTTGCATCTTTACATGAGAGGAAAAGGTTAAAAAATGCAAAACTAGAAGTCCTATTTCAGAGAACGGGGAATAGTGTGTTAGGAAGCTCTTGGAGGATCAGGGGGAGGAGGGAAGGACAGATGCTACTATCAGGGCAGGTTTTCATGAATATGTCATATCACTCAGATGTTTTTAAAATGTCTTCTCTGCTGCTTGTTAAAGGAGAAAACTTCATAAACAACCATGCTCTCAGTGGGCAGAGAGTGCTATGTCTGTGCACTCCATCCTTGAAAAGTCTGTAATGGATCCAAAAGACTAGAAGATCCAGCTGAACAATTACTGCCAGAATAACTCCAGTGACTGCCAAAGAATCCCTCAGGGACTGAAACCTGCAGGTTTCCAGCAGGGAACAAATGATTATAAAAACATTCCTCATAGTCAAAGCCTTGTGCAACATATTTGAGATGTGCTTATCTACCCACTCACTGACCTCACCACTGCCCCATTTACACTGCTGGGCCTTGTCTGTCTTCTGCTGGACCTGAAAACCTTCATGACAAGAAGAGGAGAGTCCTGAAGCAAACCCCACATGACAGCTGAGGTTTGCTAATGGGCTCCTGGCAAGATCTGGGTGGACCAGATGAAAAAGAAACAAATTGTGCCCATATGAGCTCTTGCTTCAGGCTCGAGCTCTCTTTGAAAACTGCTGGAATGACCCTGTGCTAAAATTTAGTCTTTTGTGATTTGGAATTTGGAGATTTTTTTTTTTTAGCATGTAATCCCAAAATATGGCCCAGAGCATGAGCAGACATTACATACACTTTGAAGTAAAGAATGGTAATTTTAATAATTAAGGAGAAGGAGGATGATAGTAAATGGAAAGAAGATAAATTCTTTCTTTTAGCAGAACTCTATTTTTATCTCTTATTTTCACTACCCACATTAAGTGCTAGTACACAAAGACCAGACAGAGGTAAAACAGTGGAATGAAAATACAAGTAAAGATAGGAAAAATCCAGGAAAGAAAAAGAAATAAAAAGACTCACAAAAGAAGAAGGCAAACAGGAAATCACACTGTGACCTTCAATATCTTAATTCAAATTCTGTCCGAGATCTTGGGACTTTGGGACCTTGAGATTTAAAATTCAAATATTCTGAGTTCCAGGGTATTTTTGCCAGAGGGGGAAAATGTTAGAAAAATAATCAGTCTACTTTGCTTATAGTTTGTAAAATTCAGGTTGACAGTTTCTATCAATGTGATGATGCAAACAAAGATGTAGCAGAGAAACAGAGTAAAGATTCTCTTTTCATCAACTGAGTATATTATAGAAAGAAACATCTACATTAAAGTAAAAATGGAATGGAACAATCTTAGACTGGGTTTGCTCCCAATTAAGTCATGAGACTTTCTGGCCTGAAGAGCCCTAAGAGGCAGAAGCAGTTCTGATTAGCCAGTCAGTTCACAGCACCAACAAGGGCCTTTTAATGTTCACTATAGTTATCTCTTACTCAGCTACTGAGCTTGTGTCTCTTCCTTTCCATCTACACTCCACTACAATGCTATTAGGATGCTAAGCAAGTTAACTTTTTCAAAATGTAGTTTTAAGTCTTTCTCGTTCCCCTTCACACCCACAAGCAAATGTTTCGGGCGGTTTTATTGCAGCAAAGGGCTCTAGTTAGAAATTCTGATGCTGCTGTGCTGGTCCACTGTACAGCTGCAAGCAAGAGACTGGATCTCCCTGTGTTTGAGTTTCCATGTGGGTAATTACTGTTACCCTCATTTTCCATGATGAGATTTAACTGCTTGCCAAAACCTCTGACAGTCTGAGCCGATGAATGCGGTGGATTTGCAGTGTGTACACTTGCTGTCATCCTTTTACAACCGTCAACCTTTGGGTTTTGTCTTTCTGCTGGATGGCCTAGCTCTTGGAAGTGGCTGGATTGGTGGAAATTAATACATTCAGTCACTTTTACTCCTGGAAAAAGGAATTAAATCCCTCCCCTAAAAGTAACATTATGAAAAAAAGGTTAAACCTGCCAGGTCCACTCTTGCCCTGGTCTCTGCTTGCCTGGCTGAAAAAATGGTGTGAAGGTCAAGCAAAAATACTTTCCAGAAGCTGAAGATGTACAGTCACATTCATGCTTGTTGAATATTTAGATCCAAGTATGCAAAGCCATGTGCTGTGCAAGGCCTTCACCTTGGCCCAGCCTCTTTCCCCTTGGCCTCATCTCTCTGTGAGGGACTGACATCAAAAGCCCAAGCTTGGCCAGGCATGGATTTGCCTGGCACAGGGACTGCCCACGGTGACTCAGAAGTGTCTGCTGGGGTTTGCCAGGCACAGGGATTGCCCGTGGTGACTCAGGAATGTCTGCTGGGAGCTCTGCTGCCAAGGGGAAAGCAGAGATGAGCAGTGCTGGCAGATTCATGGCATGCAGTGCTCTGTGGTGCCGTGGCCCACAAGGAGCTGACACAATCCATAGCCTAGCTGGGCCCTTTGCTCTGCACTTTTGGCATTAAGAGGTAACAGAAATGCCCCACCAGTGCCAAAGCTGCGAAGGTTGAGAGGGAGAATTTAGCCCTGGGCAGACAGTTTGGCCTGTTCTTGCTCGCACCTGGTTTGTGTCCACAAAACACTGGCACTTCCTTGCAGTGGCTTGTGTGAGAGGGAGTGTGGTTTAGGAAAGATCCTGTAGGAACACGATGTGGTTTCTTGCAGAGCAACCCATCACTGGTAAAGCTTCTTCCTTTCTTTCTCTGTTAAAGTATCACAGCAACAGCTGCCAGCATAGGTGCTGCAGGCATCCCCCAGGCTGGGCTGGTGACAATGGTCATTGTTCTCACCTCGGTCGGGCTCCCAACAGACGACATCACGTTGATAATTGCTGTGGACTGGGCACTGTAAGTAACATTCAGCTTCTGAGGTTTCCACTGTGGCAACTTGGCTAAAAAGGCAGGTGGTCTCCAGGGGTGTAGTAATATAGATATATATAAAAGGCATAGCAAGTGATTATGTTGTTTGAAATGGTATTAATGTGGCCTCACTAAATACTCTGCTGATGTGGACATTATATTTCAAAAGACATAGATAAATGAGAGAGAGTCTGGATGAGACTTGGAAATATGACCTGCATGGAAAGGCTGAAGAAGTGGAGTTTATTTGGTCTAAAAGCAGAGCAGGCTGAAGAGGTCACCACAGCAGCTTCTTACAGAGATGAGAAGGTCCTGAAGAGGACAGTGATCAAGCTTCACATTTATAGGGAGGGAGGATGAAGTAGAACAAAATACCTATCTTAAGTCAGATCCAGGAAAACTTAAAGAGCTATTTCTATCTAGAAGGGACAGTCACAATGGAGCCACAACAGTCAGCCTGATTGTAAGACCTGCCATGTACTGCAACAGGACTAATAATCTTTTATCACAGATCCCAATGCAGTTCTGTTCTTTCTAATTTCAAACTATTTTTTATTTAGTCCATATAAAATATATCTCCTTTAATACAGTGGACTTTCATCACATGAAGGTTCTGGGTAAAAATGTGTTACAAGTCCATTCTGTTATAGATCCGATTTTATGAAACTTTTAGCCACGTATTTTCTTGTACAAAGAATTGTGAGAAGAACTATTTCCTGTTCAATGTAATAGAATATTACTATTATTATCATTAATAGGAGTCATGAGTCTTGTGTTGTGTGAATATTTGAAGACTGTATTACAATAGCCTTTTCCCTCTATATTGCTCAGTTTTTGCCCAGCTCTTGCAACATCGACATTTCGTTGTTTTTCCAATAAGTCTTCCAGTGTATATGGGAATTGTGGTTCTTTTTGTCTTACACAACTTTTCAAAACAACAGAGAAAAAACTTTTCAGGCTATAGTTCCAGACGGTACTAAAAAGTGAGCAAGGAACAGACCCAATTTTCTGTCTTTTGCAGATGACCTTTCAAACAAAAAGTATTTTTCTGTATTTCGGCAGTTGGTGGTTTCAAGAGCCTGCAGATGCAAAGTGTCAACATGGTTGACATGATGAATATTTTCAGTATTAGTTTTGGAAGTACTGGAGTATGAAGAATGCTTAAAGAACGCGGGTTAGATGATCTCATGAGACTGAAATACCCATTACATTGCACTGCAGGTATTACAGCTCCTTTAGGTAGCCATAACATGTATGTGACCTTCACACCTCTAGGTAGTGCTTAGAGACATAAAGAACCAAAATGTTTCTCAGCTAACGCATTAAACACAACATAAAAGCTTTGCATCTTTAATAAATCATCTAAAGCCAAAGTACCACTGCAAACCTGACTCAGTGTTTGCACTGAAAGAAACACCCCAGCAGCAGGTTGGGCTCTTAGCAGAGAAATGTCAGTGTGTGCAGTGTGTTCTACTCAGAGGTAGCGCAGACTGCTCCACACGCACAGGAACAAGGAACACAACTGGTCATCAATGCGCCTGGCAATTCATTTTCTCAGGAGTTTCAGTGTGGTGCACTGTTTCCTCAGAAAAATCATGTCTTTAGAAAAGATGCTCATCAGAGCTCAGGAGGGAGTGCAAACTCTCGAGCTCTGCTCACACAGCTTCTTCACCACAGCTGACTCTCTGCACAATCCAAAATTCACAACGCGCAATATCTTTCCAAGAATCACAATCTGATGATTAACCAAGGGAAAAAAAAGTCAATGTTGAACAGGAATATTTATCAATATGTGCTGTAACAGGATTTTTCCCTGCTTAACATAGTCTTGTGGGAATTTTCTTCACGGCGAAACCCAAAATCGGAACAGCAGGAATTAGAAAAATGGATTGAGCAAACAAGTGTAGGGCTGGGTCCTGGAGTCAACAACCACGTCCTGGTGTAGGCTGGAGAATATTATTGCTGAAGTTACTTGCAGTTGCACATACAACTTGGGTAACTGCACACACAAAAAAGCTTTCATGCAGGAACTTTCCTGATAATTAAGCAGAGAACTAAATAAATATTTACATTCACCAAAGTACCTGCCTGAAACAGCTGAAAAAAAATCAGTACAGAGTTTCAATTCTTTTCTATATTAAGATACAGGATCAGAATTCTGGGTAGTGTTGATTTTGGACCGTCACTGACTTCAATAAGCCAAACATCTGGAGATTTCTGAACCTCCATTTTATAACCTACATTTATAAATTAAGTTACTAATATGACACAGTTTTCAAATATATATGTTTTTCTTGGAAAAGAGGTGATATATTTCAGACTTAAAAGCTGTATCGTCTATTTGAAATCTCATCAGTTTTGACTAATAGATTCCAGGACAACTCAAGTGTAACACTCATCTATGACAACCACTTACTTTTGTGGATTTACAGGCCGTATTTTAGTAAATTTATTCTTTAGACAGTGGGCAGAAGGTAAAGAAAGAAGGGAAGAAATTCCATACATGAATAAATGAAAAATAGTTAAACTGTATATATACAAAGTACTGTCAAGCAGACAAATTTAAAGTGGAAAAGGTACCTGGAAATGAAGAATCTTTAGGAGCCACTGCATAGCCACCATAAGAGCCAAAGCCACCATAGCTTTTTCAGGAATGAATGTGATTTAACTATGGTCAGTGCCTGCTTGGTTTGTGGGTATAACCTGCAATAACCTTCTTAAGTAGCATTTTCGTTGCTGAGATTGGGACCTCGATCACTGATATAAGGTACTGGTTGTACTGGCTGACCTCTACTTTTACTGATTTAAGACATTTGCAGCACCAGTCCCCAAATCAGGCGTGTTACTGGACCTTATCATGTACACTCAGACATAAATGCCGTCGTGGTCTGCTCTGTTACACCTTTTTAGTTCCAATCCGCTTGCCTGTGTAGGGAGGCATCACTGCTCCAGCTAACTCAGTTACAAAATAAAGTGTGTGGCAGCACAGCACACAGAGCTCAGAAAAGGCTGGAAAAACCAGCTGAGCTGCTCCATAACTGGTGGCTGCACCGTGCACAACTCCTCACTACCATTTCTAAACCTTTGAGCTCATAAAAGCAGCAAAACTGGGCTTTAGCCACAATTACTGCAAAGATGAAGGCACAGGAATGTACCCAAAGAGCCAACAACTCACCATGACTATTTCATTTTCCAGAGACAGGTTCAGAACAATGATCAATGTCCTGGGAGACGCACTGGCTGCTGGGATCATGGCCCACATCTGCCGGAAGGAGTTTGTCAAGGACGGTGATGAGGTAACTATGCCATAAGCCAGGGCGTGCCAGCACATGCCATGCTGTGGCAAAGAACCTGCCAGCTCCCACATTTGGGTCATCTAGTTTATAAAAGGTGTGTCAGAGCCAGGACAGAATTGGGCACGTGCTGTTTAGCAGATGGGCTGATGCTTTTCCATGAGGCCGTGTGAAAAGCCACTGGAGCTCCAGGCTGGCCAGCCAGCTGTGCCTGGCACTCCGGGGCTGGGAGCAGGGAAGCAGCTGCGCTGTCCTGCCACTGCACAGGGTGCTGGAGCTGCCAGTCTCCCACTCAGGACCCAAGTCCTGACTGGCCAGTAATTGTCCTTTTTCTAAAACTGCGACCAGCAATGGAGCAGGGTTACAAATGTTCTTGACTGCTTTTGTGTAGGGGGTGGTGAAGGTACCTAAGAGTGTGTATATCCATAATCTATAAACTCACATCAAAAGCAACTCCCCTGGGCATTTGCAGCCTCTGTGTCACCATCATCTGAAGCCACCACTGCAGTCCTTTTCTTTCCACACTAGCACAAGCAAAGTACTCCATTCTAGACTTCAATCTCAGGCATTTTCATGCCTTCTACACTTAACACAAGTCCCTCCCTACATCTTTTTGTTCTTCCTTCTCTGTATCTTATTTCATACACCACACAGACCTGTGCGTTCTGAAGCCCCTGCCTCCTTCCACTCCTATGCATTTTCCCCTTCCTCTTTGGCATCATTCAGTCTTTATCTGTAACAGGAACTCCTTCTCATGCTCCTCCTTCAAATCCTTGACAAAGGAGACTCCTAATTCCATGAGCCCACGATGTTTGGAGGTGCTATTCTCCAGCCATTTCAGCTCATGGCAGACTCTCACTACCTTTCTTCCATAAAGTCAGAATAGTTCATGCAAGAAAGTTTCCTTTCGGGACTAATTTTCACAAGATGTGTTTCGTTTCTGTGCATTATTTGTAGTATTCCAGATAAATAGCAAAGTTCTATTTCTATCATTATTTTTCCCATTCTACAATCATTCTGCTCAATTCCATTCTCGTGCCTTCCTGCAGTGTTCATTTAAAATTCCTGCTCTTTCAAACTGTGTGTAGAAAGACAGACTGTCCCCCCCTGCAGTAATTACTGATGACAGGATTAGGCATGAATATATGGGCTACACATACAGCTAGCTGCAAAAAACCTAAACATACACCCTAATGGTATGTCACCCCTCACAAACCAAAAGTGTAGTCTGAGCTCCTGCACAACACAAGCCTCTGACATTTCACTGCTGTACTTAGAACTAAGGCAGAACTAAAGAAGAGGTGTTTCAATAATATAAAATCCCTCCTAAGGGATTATTTAGTCATCTGTGATGAGATTTTTTTATTTGAATCATGCTCTATAACTGCATTAAAATACACTGCTGGTCTGCCATACATTTTGGCTGCATAATTTGTGCAGTTAGTAATGAATACCCAAGGGCCATATTTTCTCAGCTGCAAGCCCACCTCTCCTCTCTGCCAATATTTACGTCTTACTTTCCCCATCAGAATCTGGTCTGATTTAAAGAACACTTCAATATTTAACTTATGAATCAGTTAATAAAATCCTTTTTATTTCTTTTGAAACAGTGCAGAGACAGGTGTTGGCTTATTGGGTTAGAAAAAAGGCAGATGGCAACAACAAATGACTTACTGATCTAAGTAACTGCACTTAAGGGCAAGCACTGCCCAAAGCTCAGCACTGAGTCTGTACCTTTTGAACTCAGGCCTGAAATTCTAGTCTCTATTTGCCCTGCTTCCATTGCTTTACCAATGGCATGCAGTTATTACCATAAGTTAAATTAGAGTCATGACAGAATTTGTGTTTTTACACAGAGACACCTTCACTTTGTGCAGATGGTGCAAAGATGCCTTAGTGTATATGAGAATCAGGTCCTGAAAGTCTATGGAGGCTCTAGATAATCCCGGTGAATGTAAAGCAGCCCACATGGCTTTCCAAGTAAAAATTGTATCCTGTTGTATACAGCAATCAGTGGCAGTATTCCAGATCTTAATGCTTTTCACGTAGGTGCCACTGATCTGTGAAACTAAGCCTGTTAACATCCATCAGATTGTGGCTTACCAGAGAAATGGCTGTGTGAAGACCATGAATGAATCTCGTGGACCAGAAACAGTGAAAGGGTTTCAGCACCATATACCCGTACAAGTGGAGCAAGAAGAAACTCCAGTGGAGAATCACACTAAGAAATCCAACAGTAAAGACCACTGCACTATTGAAATAAATGAACTAGAAACAAATGTGTAACTGCTGCACTCAGTGGTATCTCACACCCCAGTGACCTGATACCCAATCTCTACCTCACAGCTGGAAGAGGGACTCTTTGCCTTGAACAGGAACATGTGGAATTATCACCACCCTGCTTGTACTGGAGCTAAGAGACCAGCTGTGAACGTCAGGAAAGGCACACAGCTTGCAAGAGACATGGGCTTCTCTAGGTGGAAGATTTTAATACTGAAAAATTAACTAATGGATGACTGCTGTTTTATTCTGCACTCATTTGACTTCAATAGAGTATTTGACTCCTTTGGCTCCTTTTTTTAAAAAAGCTTTTTCTATTTGATCCTTCTTGATTTTCTAACCAAAGCCTTTTTTTTTTGTGAATCTCAGTAATTATGAACACTGTATTTATGTAGAATTTTTGCTATGTGAAAATGTTTCACCAAAATTGCTAAAGATACCAATTTTGTCTAATATTCACTAAATATAGAGTTTGTGCTTAGCTTTAGAACAGCAGTAAGAAAATCACACTGATTTCCTTGTCTCAAGGGGTTACATCTATTACTAAATAACACTCTAAGCAGAGGGGAAGCCAAATGTGCATTTGTGCAAGAAAGGGCATTAAGGTAATTCTGATGGGCAGCCTCCAGAGCCAGGCATTCAAGTGTGATACACAAAGAATTCCTATGTCACTGCAGAGCACAGTTTGCCTTCCAAGTGCCAGATTTATGAACCTTTTTTTTAACCTAACTCTTCAGTAAAGTCAGTCCCATGCAGATGCAGTGGCAGAGGCGAGGTGAGCCCTAATCCATAAGCACTGGTGCTAACGTGTCCTCTCCTGGAACCTTTAGGCTGTTCTACTGTAAATATGTACAAACTCAAAGTTCAACTCATCAACCCTGTGCTGCGTCCTAAGGGCAACTGAACTCAAACTGGAATCCCAGGATGCTGAGTGACAATGGGGTTTGCTGAGGAGTTTGCTGGGGAAAATGCCTCATTATTTCTCACAATCCAGTGGTTGATTCACACTGACAGTTACTCCCTTTCCATGATCTACTGGATCTTTCATTTACAGTAAAATCTGCCGAGTATGTTTCCAATGTTTGTGATATAGGACATTTTTAATAAACCTGCCATTTAAAAACAGGCTGTCTGTGCCCTTGTACTATTAGTGTCTTCTTATTTCTCTGCTAAAATGGAGAGTGGAAGTGAGGACACCTTTTGAAAAGTTGGGATTCGATCCAGAGATGACATACCAGTTCATACCAATACACTGGACATGTTATATTTAGCTACTTGGGTCACGGCAGTTTCAGATAACATATCTGGTATTCTAATATGCTCCTCTCATCTGTAGAGAAAAAATAACCCAGTCCAAAAGGACAATCTCTGCATTCATCAGAAGCAGAAATGCTTCATGCACATGATCAGTGCTTTTCCTGGGATGTGCACATTCACCTCTTCTCTGAGGGCTCCTGTTCAGACTATTTCTTATGTCATGCACTAACTACTTGCCTGAGTGCACTGTAGTATAAGTAGTTTAATTATCAAATAGTAAAGCCATCAAGAACACACATAATTGTCTGTAATTCAGAAATAATGTCTTAATTTGAAAACAGGTACAGTTGGTAATTATTTACCTGACTTGATCCTAGAGTGAAAATAACAAACAACAAAACACAAAATATGGGAAAGAACTGAAATAATTCAGAGGAATTTGTTCCAGAACAAGTCCTGTAATGGACCTGCTCTATGGAGTGTTATTAAAATGAGTGATTTGGGAGAGAAGAGGCTTCTCTGGGCCTCTCTGAACAGGCAGAAGCACTGACTGACAAACACAACATCTGATACTTTTCACCTCAGCAGCACTGGCAGCTCCAGGAGGTCCCCTTCATCCATCCCCAGCTGTCCTCCCATTCTTCCCTGCACTGCCTCCCCTCCTCTCCCAGCTGTACAGACCCAATTATTTATGAAGCCAGACAAAGAATCAGATGAGAAGTATTTTTAATTCAAACCAGTTCACATATGTTTTTTAGCACAGTCCGAACAGACAGTTGTGTCATCACAAGTCAAGGGGTGACACAGGGACAAGATCAAGCAGCCAGGGATGAAGCAGGGGAAGGGCACATGGAGAGGGCAGGACCTCTGCCTGCCAACTGTGCCCACAAAGAAAACACAACATAAAGTTTCAAATTCACACAGCCAATTACAGCTACATGAAGTGATAGTATAATCCTGTCAGTCATCCATCAGTTTACAGACACTTTGCATAGATGAAATGAGGAAGAAATAGGCCAAGGAGATCCAAGATTTGAAGTAAGTAGTTCCAATCTAAGTGTTTTTGGAGAGATGCCCACATGCCAACGGGCTGTGATCTGCGAGGCAGAAAGAGCTGCTGCCCTTACCACCACCCTCTTCCCCAGCCACCTACAACTTCTGGCTGACTACAAAGTGCAAAACCTGCTTGCCTGAGACAGCTCACTTGTCTGCCACTCTTCAGCATAGTCATGTCTCAAGAGGTCTAAGTCAACTCCAGAACTTAAGAAGCTGTGACATTTACAAGGAGAACTTTGGATGAGATAAAGCATCAGAGACCAGAAGACTCGAGTCAGCTGTGCTGCACAAATCCTACACAGCAAAGCAAACTATAATTTTGCCCATTACTCACTGGCAAGTAAGCAGTGTGGAAGTCTCATGTGTGAGGGCATATTTGTATGGCATCAACAGGCTGTTTAATAGCTTTCTGCATTCAAATGCTATTCAAAGAGTGTCCAGTTTTGCTTTGCAAATTTAAAATGCATTGTGGTTTTTACATTATAGTGTTTGGATCTTTAAAACTTGCACCAATATGTGCCTCCCATTCCATCGGGAGGAAGACAGTGGTCCAGTTTCTCCCCTGATCTTTATCATTTGTGTGTGGAATGCTGATAACTGGAGGCCCAAGGCTCTGGGTTCTGTGTTCTGGTGTATGTTGGTTAGTGTATTGTGACCCTGACGGGAGCATCTGACTGCTCCTGCAGCCACTGTACTGAACACAAGGCACCACTGGGAGCTGGGGAGAGGCAAACACTGAAGTTATGAAGTTAATTTTTATGGTAAGTTTTCCTCCATTTAGCTATTTTCTGTGCCTCCTGGTGTGTGCTGTCAAGCAGCTTGATCCATAGTGCAATTAGGAGAGCAGTAGGTTCCACAACATATTTGTATGCATGGATCTGTTCACATTTTCCAGCTATAATGACATTTCCTTCCAACAAAAATAACAAAGCTGTTGATTATCAAGTTAGAGTGCAAGCTTTCTGTTGGTAAATATGTTTCTCCTACTTTCTTCAGAGCACAAAAACAAACATGTGACCTTTATAGCCTCAAAACTTTTATATTAAAAAAATCAATCAACCAATCAATCACTGATTACAACAGTTTGCATGGAATACTTTCAAGCATATGTGGGAAGAACATATTTCTTAACTGGCACCATTCAATCTTAGTTTGAAGTTACCTCCCCCTGCTAAAAAAAAAGGGAACTGAGCCAATAAAAGTATACACAAGGGAGGAGGAGGGAGGGAAGATAATTAAGAAGAGCGGTGCATTGTATACAGCTATGGAAGAAATAATTTGGGAAGCAACCCAAATTAACACATACTTATCAGAGGCAGTCATTTTATGCTTGTTAATTTGCAGCTGCATTGCTCTGATGATACTACTGAGAGGAAAGAAGCCACTCCAGATCGCTGTGGAGTGAAACATCACTAAAGACATATTTAAATAGGTTTCTGAGGATTTTGCCAGAGCCAAGGAGGTTTTGAAGTGTTGAATTGCTGTAATAAATCCTTGTGCAAGAATTAGAACTGGGAGAAAGAGACACAACCAGAACATTTACACATCCCACTAACTCCCAAGAGTTTTTGGCTGTCAACCCAAATAGGGAAGTTTATGGAATTATCAGTTACTCATTTTCTCAGCTACTCTTAATTGATTCCACTTAAATGACTTAATTGCAGCTAAGCTTATTTGTGCCACCTGAATGTGCATCCCAACATACAAATAAGATGAGCTAAATAATTAGCCAGAACATTAAATTGTAGATGCCCTCCTTGCTCTACTAGAAATTCTAAATCACTTAGAAAACACAGTAATTCTGTAACGTCCCCACCCGATGAGCTCTTGCTTTCAATTCACAACAAACATTAATTTTAGTCCCTTTGTAACAATCGAGAACTGATTTGTAATATTTTCAAAGCAGACAGAAAGCTTCATCTTCCAGCCAGATGGACAATCTTGAAATGATCTCAGTCCTTTCTGTGCTTTCCATAAAAAAGAGGTAACTACCAGCAGAAGGTGGTTGATGTGTGCAAGCAAAATGTGTCACTTGGGAATTGAATTTGGAAAGCTCCAGATGCCTTTGATCTTGCCCAACACTAAGTACTCCCATGTCTGTGGCTCTGCTGAAGGCCCAGGTGTGTTTTTACAGCAAAGGCAGCTCTTTCCTTACAGACACAGGGGCACTGAGGAACTGCTGCTGTTCCTCTCCAGGCACTGAGCTGGCCCCAGTACAGCCCTCCAGCTGAGGGCTGAGTACTCAGTGAGGAGAGAAAGCAGTGAAGGTTTTACCACAGGGGTGCTACCGTTGTTTATCTTGCAGTGGGAGAGCACATCCTTTTGCAATAATAATGGCTGGAAAATATCTGACTTTGATGCATTTGGAAAAGGCAAATTTAGTGCATCCATTCAATAAGGGCCGAGCTGCAACTGAAATACACGTATTAAAATTCTCATTTTATCCTGTGATTTCACCTACAATTAAGGAGGTGATAGATCCTCACAATTACATTCCTCACTAAGTGCTTTGGAGCATACTGATTGATACTTCTGGAATTTATGAGAGGCTTTGTCCCACAAAACCCCAAATGGATGAGATCAATAGAACAGGAAGGGTGGTCATGCTTAAGGTCAGTCCATTATTCACTCAGACTTCTCATGTGATCTCATGGTCAAGTGACCACAGGAATGCAGGGTCTGCTGCCCATCTATAAACAGAGAAAAAGTCCTTTTCTGATTCAACAGGGTGATGTGTGGCAAGGATAAATGAGCTGAAGACTGAGACAGTTATGTAACACATTAAAGAGGACTCATATGATTACCTTGGATCAGCCACTTCTATCTCTCTGGAAGCACAGGATCAGTACTCACAGTATTCACAGAATTGCCAGGCTTCTGTTTTAAGTGACAAAACCTAAGATTCCATCATTTATAAAGTAGCAAGAGTTGCATCCCCATTGCCTGGAAGATGATATACAGGAATGGATTAGGCACAGCTGAGATTTCTGGCAGATTTGTATCACAGGATATTTTAGAAATTTTACAGGCTGTCACTATAAAATCACAGCAGTCTGTTACTGAGACAGTGTATTTTGGGGAACGAGCACAGAAGGCTTCAGAAAGACAAGATGGGGAGTATTGCTAGGGGAAAAAGGAGAATGTTCAACCTGCAATAGAATCAAGTCTCCTTCAGTAATCAAACCTCCTTTCCTTGCTGGCTCCAAAGTGAGAAGGTACCAACAGCTGGAGAGAGGAGCAGGGCATCCCTCTCCTCCCAAAGCTCCTGCCTGTGGACAGCCACTAAAAGCAAGTCTGCAGGTATCCACAAGTATCCCTTCCCAGCTGCCCTTCCTTCCAAACCAGCACGGAGCATTCAGTCCAGCAGCAGAACAAGCAAATGTTGTTCCTGAAGTCATTACAAAACTCTAGACTTCCCATTCCACTGGGAATTACAGATGTGCTCAGGTAGGTCACAGCTGTGCTTTGCAGGCTCCATCATGAGAGTTTTTGTTCTGCAAGGAACAGAGTTCTGCATCTGTTGCTCTGAAAGCAGTCACCTTTCAGCACAAAGAGGTCTTTGCATCTCATTTGGGAAGCAAATGCCTGCTGCTGTGTCTCTGCACACAGCAACAGCTGAAAGCCAGGATTTGACCCACCACATGAAACTCACTGTAGTTAATTGGTGCTTTTGAACTTCCCTAATAAGGATTTAACATCTCCAGCTCCCACCTCCCCCCCCCAAAAAAAACCCAGGTATTTTAATACAATGGAAAAAGCAGGGGAAGCAAAACAAGAAGTGTTTTATGTTCACAGATATCTCACATTACATCTGCTACAAATACTGCATGGACTAAATGGCAAAACCAAAAGAAAAATGAGACTGACCTTGAGATGTTTCATTATGATTTCATTGCTTCTAGTGGTTTTATTGGGTTTTACCACTAGGCTATTAAAAACATGTGGAAAGTATACAGAACTAAGTCAAACTGAGCATTTTTAATAATAATCTTCCATCTTTTTTTCCACTGAAATACTTTAAATATTTCTTTAATACTTCATGAGATTTCTTGAAAGCACACTCAAAGCACAGAGATTTGGATAGTCTGTATTGCTAGTTTAATCAATAAATTTATAACCTTTGTTTTAGAATAAATCATCCAGACTTTTTGATTTTTTTTTTAATAGAAAAAAGCATTTCTCTGACATGAAATCCTTCCTAACCAAATATCTGGGGAAGGAGGAATCAGGATGGACAGGAGGGTGTCCGTCCAGCACTGTGGTTGGATCACGCTCTAGCAGGAAGGGCTTTGAGTTTCATCCCACTGCTGTATTTGAATTAAACAGACCCACGTCTGCCACAAAGAAGAGGAGAGATGTAGAGTGCTCTGTAAGTTATCAAAGTTAATTTTAATCCTGGATAAAAGATATATCTTAAGATTTTTTTTAAAGCTAATTGCTGTGATGACTGTCAAAAAACACAGTTATATCCCAAGTAATAAAAGCATAAGTATTATTAATTTCTTGTATGCAACTAGAGATAAGAATACTGAAAATCAGTATGAATTTTTATCAGAAGCAACATTCTCAGCAGTACCATAATCATATGCTAAAAACAGATTCTGGAACTTTCATGGGGAAAACTTGAGATAGCCTGCACAACTGTGCATTAAAACAGTCTGTGCCTGATTCAAAACCATTTAAAGAGGGACTTTACTGATGGACTGTTTAATGTCCTTGGATACTACTGAAGAATTTTTATGGAAATACTTTGTATCCTGGATTATTAGAACACATTTATCATCTATTGCCTACACATGTATCTCACAGCTGGCTGCTTCACAATAGCAGCATGAATCAGAGCTACAGGGCACACCAATATTTTCCTCACTAAAGGAAATGGAGTTCTTCAGGGAATTTACTCACTGTTCTTGTATTAGCAACATAATAAACCAATTACAATGACCTCCATAAATTAATCCCATCAGAAAAAGAAATATCTTGGAAAAACAAGGCTAAATTCATATTATATAAAACTCTCTATATGTTTAAGTTTTGGGGACAACTGTTTTGCTAGAAAGCAAAACTCACCCATATTAGAGTATAATGAAATCAATTACAGGATATTGGACTGTATCATAGAAGCTTTCCAAGAGATGACTTCCCATCAAAAAATACCATTTTATTATTAAAAAAGAATTAATTTGCTTGGGTTTTTTTGTAAACAAAATCTGTAAAAAAGTTAGTGGGCTCAGTCAACATCGTGACAAGCAGCCTCACAAGCTAAACTCTTACTGATCATCAGGAAACACTGTCAAGAGAGAACAATCAGAAAGTTTTGATCAGCCCCCTCCTGCCTCCCTGCTCTGTGTGGATCACTGGGAAGCAGAAAAAAATGGCAGTGGGATCTTGGGAAGGAGGATACCTCCCATTCTCATGCACTTTGTTAATGCAGGTCCATGGCCTCCCTGCCAGGGCTGCAGTCCATTCTTCAGGAGCTGCTGCCACTCCCACAAGGGAGGCCTTTGTAGCCTCCCTCTCCTCCACCACATCCCCATTCAAATTTCTTCCGAAGTTTTCCTTTGGAGGTTTTTTTAATTTTATTTTTTTTTCCACAGAATCATGGAATGGTTTGGGTTGGAAGGGGAATTAGAAGATCATCCAGTTCCAAACCATCTGCCATGGGCAGGGACACCTTCCACTAGACCAGGTTGTTCCAAGCCCCATCCAACCTGGCCTTGAACACTTCTAGGGATGGGGCATCCTCAGCTTCTCTGGGCAACCTGTGCCAGGGCCTCACAGTAAAGAATTACTTCCTAATATCTAATCTAAACCTACTCTTTTTCAATTTGAACCCATTCCCCCTTGTCTTGTCACTACACGCTCTTGTAAATAGTCTTTCCTAATTAAGAAAAGTTCTTTCCTCATTTTTTCCTCAGAATATCTACATACTGCAAAAAGCATTTCTTTTTCATTAAATATAACACTTGGACCCCAACCACCACAGCACGGTGTGTGAAGCTCTCGAGTCAGACAGCAGCCCCCCTCACGGTACCACAGAGGCCTTCACCCCCCGCCCCTCACCCGCCTCCCGCCCTGCCCACAGGGCCGCTGGTGTCCCCGCAACTCACCCCTCCTGCCAGCCGAGGCTGGGCACGGCGGGATCACGGTGCTCCTTCCAGAGGGGCTCACAGCGATGCCACCTTGGCGCCGGGAAGGCCGCGGCCTCGTGTCACCTCCCTCCCCGGCGAGGAGCCGCTCCTCCCTCACGGCCGGCGGGATGGCGCCCACTGCTCCCTCACGGCCGGCGGGATGGCGCCCACTGCTCCCTCACGGCC
>JAWWES010000006.1:5674627-5714159 GCA_035583135.1 Lophotriccus pileatus
GCCGGCGGGATGGCGCCCACTGCTCCCTCACGGCCGGCGGGATGGCGCCCACTGCTCCCTCACGGCCGGCGGGATGGCGCCCACTGCTCCCTCACGGCCGGCGGGATGGGGCCCGCGCCTCGAGGGGGCTTTTTTGCCCCTTTGGGACAGCGGGAGGAGCCCTCCCGTGGTGTGAACGTGGAAAGCTGAGGGAAAAGGGCTCCCGGGGTCCGGACTGACCTCCAGCCCCTCACAGCACCCAGGGGAGGCAAAGGGCATAACGCTGTGTGGGGAGATATAATACCTCCGGGGAAGAGACAGCTATCCTGGGCCTTTCTTCCCAGGAACACCCGAATAACAAGCCATGGGGTTCCCCGAGGGGAGCGGTGTGCGGCAGGAGCGAGGGGAGGGCGGGAGTGGGCAGGGAGTAGGCGCTGGGTGCCCCATTCCTCGTGAGGGAATGGCCATGGGGCGAGGATCCCCAAGGAAGGGGATGAGGGGGAGGATGGCTGGCCATGGGGCCAGGATCCCCAGAGAAAGGGATGAGGGGAAGCATGGCTGGCCATGGGGCGAGGATCCCAAAGGAACAGGGATGAGGGGCGGGATGGCTGCAGAATGGCCCGTCCACATGGAGACACAGATGGGCTACGTGCCCACCATCTGAAATAAAAGCTCATTATCCAGGGGCTATTTTTGGCACCCGATTAGTTCTTTCTAGTTCACATGCTGCATTTGTACTCCGGTTGTTGAGAAAAATCATAGCTTGGAAAAATCCCATTTCCCCCCCATTTTGTGCAGTATCCTCTGTAATGAGGAAACACGGTTTCTAAAAGCAAAACAGCAAATAAACTCCTCTATACAGACCATGCAGAAATACCAAGCCTGTGCAAATGCATACTTAGGGATAGAGTTGCCAACTGAATATTTTAGACTTCAAGTTTTCACTATTCATACATCTATCTCAGCCTTAAAATCTTTCTATTCATCTCTTTTCCAAATCCAAGCAATTCACAGGAAGAAAGTTATATGAGAACAACATTTGTGTTACTGGTTTGTGGCCTAAGAAAATTCCAGTTTCCCAACTCTCATTTTCACAAAAGAAAATGATAAAATTAGAGCCTGTTCATGGGTCCTGCTCCACCCAAGGTTGGACCTTTGGATTACAGCTACCATCCACAGTCAAAAAAATATGTGGGCTTAGTCCCATGGACTATTTCTCCACATCTCTCATCAAGTCTCTTACTCCTTTAAAAGAAATAAACTACCGTTTAGGTTTGACAGTATCATGTCCAATGTCATAGGTGCTGATGACACCAGGTAAGTGAGGAATCAGGCCTGTGGTTCTCCCTCATCACTCTCTTCCACATCAAAATACATTCCTCTCATGGGGTTTTAGGCTTTTACTGGGGGAAAAGGGTGTCTTTTTTTTTTTTTTTTTTCTGCTGGAAAACATTGTCCTATTTAAAGGACAGCATGGGTTTATCTTGAAATAAACTTGGATAAGGGTTTTCTAACTCTGCCTGGTCTACATGATACACTCCTTCAACTGCAGGTGGGTCTCCTTTGGCAAAGGCTGCTGCTTGCTAAAGAAGCTTAACTATTTATGTATCATCCTGACATTTTGGGCCTGATCTACAGGTGCTAAAATGTACTTTCACCCTGCATTCACTGCATCAAACTCTCAAGGGATTCAGAGGAAGTCTGAGGCACCTGACTTTTCACAGAACCACAGTGTAAGGGACAGAAGTTTAAAGATAATAGAACAATTCTCCAGAAAACTGTACAAATCTGCATATTCTCAGCCTGTTCAGGAGTTTAATAAATTGCTCTGTTTCACCAAAGAGTAACAAACCTTCCACTGGTGGTTGCTGGAGGTAGCTAGTTGACTTGAGCTACTTCTGTAAACATTTTATGTAGAAATCTATCCCAGCAGTGAAGAAGGCTATTTTACTGCTCAGCTGTATAGCTGCTATGCAAAAATATGGGGTTTTGCTTTCCTTCTATGATTGATGATTGTGTTGAATTGTCTAAGGTAGGAAACAGCTTGAAATTACTGTCATGTGCCATGGGAACCAAAGGGAGAGTGTGGAACTAGATCTCCAGCAGGAAAACAGCTGGTAAAAAATCAAGCCAACTGTGTTTCCAAGTAAATCCTGGAATGCAGTATGCAAAACAACATGTGTTCAGTCAGAAATCCTCAAAAGAAAAGACCATTTCCTCAAGCAGATTAACTGCCTCAGATGAAGGACATTATAATCAACTAAGAAACTTGTACCTTTGTGGGTCTTCTTTTCCTTGGTTTCCTTATTTTCCACGACTCCAACAGGAGCTGAGAGTACTCAACATCATAAAAATAGGTGAGGCTTTAAGAGAGTACAACACCAGGCACTGTCTCCAGACTTGAACTAAATAAAGAAATTTCTCTTGACACACACTCACTTATCTCTTTTTACATCATTAGTCTCCTCCTGATTCTCAATGAGAATAAGATGAACTATGTAAATAATGCAACCACATATATTACACTTCACACTGTCACTCCATCCTCTGATCATACCTTCAGAGACATTCACACAACTGCCACATGGGCAAACAAGAGCAAACAGAAACTCTACCAAAGCTCTGGAAGGCAGACATACAGATTTTTTTTATATATATATATATATATTTTTTCACAAGAGAAATAGTTTTATCTTAAAACCTTTCTAAAACAGAAATATACTGCAGGCTTTGGCAGTAGAGATAAAATATTATGGGATCCAGCCTTACTTTGTTTTTCTCATCCAAATATACACATTGTTATAACAGAGGAATACTTGCATCCAGAATTTAGTGTTGCTTGATGACCAAAATGCCTCATAACACTGCTCCACGCATGAAACTACTGCAAATACTCATCTTGCTTGATCAGCAACAGCTTCTTTGGAGTAGAGGGAAAGAAAAGAAGCTTACACATGGTTCACTTAAAATGCAGTGACAAAAATGGCATTTGAAGGCATGTGTTGAAAACAGTCCCATATTACAGATGAAAACAGTGAAGGAAGAGAAACAGAAGAAACAAAAGCCAGCTTTTGTGAGTTCCCGAGCAATCCCGTATGATCCTGGGTCTTGTATAAGATGATTTGGAAGCTTTGGAAAGGCATTCAGGGTCTTTCCCTGAATAAGGCACTGAACACACTGACTTCCGTGAGCCTGGCTCAGAGCCACGACAGTTTCTGTGTAATTCATTGCACGTTCTGCTAAGTGTTCTCTGTATATCTATATGGATATATACACATAGACATGTATGCAATTTTCCATATGTTTTCCTGCAAAACAGAAAAATAAAATAAATTACATAATGCAATACAGGATTCAGAGTAAGATGAACTGAGTGCCTGCTGACATGTCACACGTGCCCCAAACTAAACCAGAGATACACCCATTTTGAAGTTATATGTCCTCTAGGTCTGCAGATATAAATTACTTCTTCCCTCACAAAGTTTTTATACAGCCCAGCCTCGAGGTCTGATGTTTGGCTTTCCAAGTAGCTTCTGCCCTTTCCAAGCCCCATCATCTTTTAAGCGTATTAGCACTATTCCTAGCAATTCCTTGTGTCACTCTCCGTGACAAAATGTTGATTAGGGAGAAAGCTAATTTTCTTTTTCCACTCTTAAAGTTTAAACCTCCAGAAGTAAAGAGTAGTCCTGAACCTCATCATCTTTGAATATAAGATGCTTAAGAGATACATTAAGCAGATCACTATTCTTATGGAAAAATGCACGTTCTTCAAACTTTATTCTCCCTTCATCTTTTCTTCTGCAGTTGAATATAAAAGATTCAACTAGAAAGACTATTTTTTCCATAAGAAATATACCAAGTATAGCATTATTTTCCCACTCCAAGTGGTCAGTGATTTAAGTACTGCTTGAGACAGGTTGTAATCTTAATGCCATGTTTAAGAGACAGTGAGTCTAATCTTACTCTAATTTGCATATTTTTTTTAATCCATTTTCAGCTCACATGGTCTTCTGCATGAGTAACCTTCCCAGTTTGTTCTTTGTTTTCCTATTGAACTATCTGCTTAAAAGTTGTCATGAAATACATTGTTTTGTTATCAGAATTAGTAAACATTAACATTCATATTTAACTATTGTGCTTGCTGTGGCTGTAAGCAGAAGCCACTATGACCAGTCCACTGCCTCTGATAAAACACAGATAGATACTGACTGTTTCATTTTACAAAATAATTTATTTTCAACCCTTCTTGATTTGCAATTCACAGTCACGTTTTAGTGGAAGTCTTTGAGTCCAGGGCTCAATCACCCTTGTTATGCTTTAATCATACGTGTAAATTGGAATTATTTGCACGAAAGCCTGAGAATTGGGTCCCTGAATTACAGTTGTTACCTCCCACATGGTGTGATTGTGTGAGTTCACATTTCATCTCATTTCTTCTTCCTCTTCCTCATCTTCCATTTCCTCTTCTGAATCATCCTTATTCTTTGAACTGTTGCTGAATTCAAGGTTCCCTTCAATATCCAGTACCTGTAAGTGCTTTAGGTTTTGGAAGGTACTTTCTTTCAGTGCTCCAACCGCAATCTTATTAAACCTGTAAACAAACAAAAAGGCCCTTCTGTTAAAATAAACCCGTTTTTTATATCCAACAGAGAAATGAGGAGACTTGGAGGAAACCATTCTGCCAGGTTCCTCTAACTTTACACTGACCCAAGTTACTCTGTCTTTACACTGACCCACAACATCAGTCTAGAAGTGCTGACTCCTCTGGATGGGGGAAGGAGACAAATCATTATATTGGACTTCCTTCCCCACAAATTCTTTCTCTTGCTGTTCTGCTTTCTCCTTCCCAAAGAAGAAAGTCGTCTGCTTCATAGCCCCCATTTCAAAGTGTAGCTTGTTTTTTCATGAGATTCTCTGTCATCCCTTGATACTTTAATTCTTCACCCACAAAACTCAAAATATTGGTACCAAGTATTCCTTAGGAAAAAAGCAACATGCAGTAATTTTTCAGCTGTTATTTGTGTTTCCAGGAACACAAATACACTAATTTGCAGTTTAAGAACCTCTCATATTTACTGCTTGGTCTGTGACTTGTGAACATGCTTAAAATCATATTCTGTCTAATATTCCATATGTATATTATTGTTTCACTGTGATTAATAGTCTTCCATTAAACAATATGACTTAGCTTGGGTGGAGTTGCCTCCTAAATCTGTTAGCAAAACTGTTTTGCAAATTCCTTTCTTCTTTATATAGAAATATAGAATGTGGTATGTGGTTTCTGGTTCACATCCAAGCATTCACTAAAATCTCATAAATGTGAGCAGCTGAATAGACAGACTGCTCTAATTTACACCAGACTTTGTAATTTCATTTGCCTGGTATGGAATCATTCATCCAAAAAGGTATGCTCCAGAATTACTCAGAACTACAGGGCAGTTTAGTTGCATACAGACAAAATAAGACCATATTTAGTCTTGTGCAGACTAAGCTTTTTGAACACATCCACTGGATCAGCTTAATCAAATATTCTATAGGGACTGGTAAGATACTTCTAATAAATATTTTCAATAATATGCCATCAGTTTAAAACTGAATATATTACTGGGACAGATTCTTGCTTTACTTCTTGTGGTATAAAGCTCTGCTTAAATCAGTTACATTACTGTGAGTTTACATTACATGTAAAAAAGGTCAGTATCCTATAAAAAAAAGTCCCCATCCAACTGATAGAGTGGGGAAAAGCCCAGGGAAGCTTCTAATCTTAGTTACGCAACTGTCACAGTTGTAACTTGCCACTTTTTTCTGACAAAACTATCAGGGGAATGTGCACAACTTCCAGATCAGTCACACATCCTCACCAGAGGGGGATTTTGTCAAAATCCAGGGCCAACGGGCACAGGCAAAGCTCTGCTCCCACAAGTGGACTGTAAACCTCTGGCTCACAGTTGAATATTGGAATATGACACAAGTTAAACATTCATTTCCTAGAATTACTAACATGCCAGTCCATTCTAATAAGCCCAGAAAAGACAAGCACTCTGAACAGAAAGAGCTTATTATGTGTATCCATGTCTTTCCTGAGCAGATGAACATAGTTTCCTCACATATTACTATAAAACAAAGTTGCTTATTTAGAAAGCATTTTAAACACTTCCTAAAAAGTAACCAATTATAAAGTGGACAAAGAAGAAAACAAATATTGTGTGTTTTAAGTGGAAACTTGACCTTACCTGAGGTAAATCCCCTTTATTTTGGGTGTGGATTCAAAAGCATGCTCTGAAACCGTTGTGATCTTGTTGTTCTGGAGATACAGATATTCCAGAGACTCCGGCAGGCCCAATGGGATGGACGTCAGTTGGTTGCCAGCCATGTCTAATGACTGTAAGGAAGAGACAACCAGGGGTTAAGTAAATAACTGAATTTAAATATTAGACACGCTCCTGAGAAGATGTAAGTTTGAAGTGATATTTATTATAGCATAAACTAATTTATTCTACCTCTAATTTGCATCTAGGTAAGTGTGGCCAAGACAATTCTACTCTCTTACACTGCTATTTAGCATCCTGATTTCACATCAGACATCATGCTGGTTTGTTTTGGAGCTCCAACATTTCTTTATCTCTGTCCCCAGGCTGCTTTAGGTAAATTAAAAACAGGCTGGGTTTAAGATATGCATGAGAATTCCTTGGAAGCTGCTACTGCAAACACTTCCCTGGTTAAGGTTAGGGACTAGGTACAGCTACATATAAAAACATCTGGAAATATTCTAACATGGAGGAAGACATCAGGACTGAAGGTAGTTATTATTCCTCTGTTTAATTTTATGCAAGAGAATGGATGAATAGCAGTGTTTTGTTACCCTGTATTGCAGCATTTCCATGGCACCAAGCTGGCACACACTAGTTACACACTATTCAAAGCTACACTTCTGCAAACAACATGGTTCCAGTGCTTTTATTTCCCAAATAATGCCAGTCTGGCAAACAGTTATCATCGAATCATAGAATTGTTTAGGTTGGAAAAACGCTTTAAGATCACCGAGTCCAACTGTTAACCCAGCACTGCCAAGTGCATTATGTAAAAGTCTTGCTTTGCAGTTGCAGAAAGTCTGCAGTGATTTCCCTGGAAACAGTGAGGACTAAAGCCTTTACTAAGTACCTGCACGATCAGGATCTTATGTGCTGGTTATCAGTCAAATGCACTCCAGTGCACCAACTCAGAAACCACTTGCACAGTTAAGCCCTTAATGATAAAAAATATTCAGCTATAATTATCATGGAAACAACTAACCAATAGCAAGACTGTTCCAAAGAAAAGCACCAGCCAAAAATGCACCATTAGTCCCACAGAGTTTTAAGCATGTGCTATTATCTGAACCCTGTTTGATGGGCATGGGGTTTGCTGTGGGGTAGGTCCAACTGCAGGGCCAGTGTTTGATTCTCCAACATGTTACTTTGGCTTGACACTGAGGAGTGACAAGGGAGTGATAGTAGAATAAAAGTCCCATGAAGTAGCTGGAATGGGCCCTATGAGAAGGAAAGCTTATTCCAACCAAGTCAAGTTGCCTAACAGGTCTCATGACTCAATTTCTTTTTTTTTTTTTTAAATTAAGGTACTGCAGGAAAACAATCCCAGCATCTGTAATTCTCAACAGCATCTTCCTTCCAGAAGGCTTTTCATATTAGGTATATTTGCATGCACACACACACACATACATAAGTGAGGCACCAAACAAATGCAAAGTGTATTATTAAACCACGGGCCAAATCTGCAGCTGATGTACATCAACAGCTCTGCAGATACTGTTGCTGCATTGCTGATTCATATTAACTGAAAAACAAGCTATTGTTTAGTCCCAGAAACAACAGAAAGGGAAACGTTCACACAGATTAAGGTTTGGATTGTCTGAACACACACTGGGGCCAGTGTGACATATGCTCCATGCCCCTGATCTGCTCTGAGAGGAGCACTCTTTGCCTGCACAGTGACCATATGAACCCGCAGTGGCTGCCTACGACAAAGGCAATACCTTCCACTGCAGGAAAGGGGCTGTTGCCTAAAAGGAAATGCAGACAAATCCCTCAGCCAGTGTAACAATTGTGAAAGGTCATCTTGCACAGCACAAATGTGATTGTTCCAGCCTGCCTTATGGTTTGTGTTTAACTTTCTCCAACAATTAAGCAAATGAGAAGACTGCTGATTGAATCCAGACCCCCTAGCTGCTATCCAGGTGCCTTAGCCAGCTGAGCTGCTAAATCCTACAGCTTGGCCTGTCTGACTATAAGCTGATGTGGGGGCTTTGAGAATTAAGAGTGGCTTTGTTTATGCATTCCTTCCTCCTGCTGTCTCTATTCAGAGCTGATTTTAAATCTTTTGGGAGACAAGCTATTTGAAAGGCCTAATTTCAGTTTTAATGACAACATTCACTAATGTTTATCTGAAAATATAGGACACTGCTAGGGTTCAGAAACAAAGCTGTCTTTGCATTTCCCAGAATTAGCAGTCCCTGGTGGGCCAATGCCCTGGCCAGCAGTGGGAGGTACCCCCTTCTGGCACTACAGCACATCATTTCTATCTAGAAACAGAGTGTGTAGCACTTACAATGCAAGCCCAGAACATGAGGACCAAGCACGTCTAGTACTGGTGTTATGTAGTTTGGCTTAGGCAGACAGACAAGGACATCAGCATCACTACAACAACTAGAGAAGGTGGTGTTTCTACCTGGAGACTGCTGAGTTCTCTCCAAGCTCTTGAATAAATTGAATTTATTTTCAGTTTATTGTTGCTCAAATACAGTTCCCGCAGTTTTGTCATCCCAGACAAAGTCCCTTTTGGGATGATGCTTATCTCATTCTCCTTCAGCTTCAGGACCTGCAAGTTCTTTGGAAAGCCAAAGGGGACTGTTTGGAGATTGTTTCCAGAAAGATCCAAGGACTTTAGTTGCCTCAGCTTACGGAAGGCCTCCCGATGGATCTGAGGACTTTTGAGCTTGTTGTAGCTCAGGTTCAGCTCTTCAAGGAAGTAAGTGGTAGCAAAGTCATTCCTGTTGATCTCAGAGATCTGGTTGTGAAGGATCATAAGCGTTTTCACGCGCCGGGGCAGCCCACTGGGAATCCTTTCCAGCATGTTGTTGTACAGGTGGACAGTGTGCAGCTTTTTTAAGCCCTGGAAGGCTAATGGGTGAATCCCTCGGGCTTTTAATTTGTTATTATGGAGCAGAAGGTACTCCAGGTTCTTAATTTGGGTCAGCACATCTCTGTCAATCACCTTAATTGCATTCTTCTCCAGGTGGAGGAGGACGATGTTTCGAGGTAAACCACTTGGGATTTGTGAGAGGTTATTGCTGGACAAATCCAGGTATTCAAGACTAGACAATTTCCTTGGGAAAGAAGGAAAGAAAATATTCTCCATTTAGATCCAAAGTGCCACTGGGCTGAGTTTTGCAGTCACTGTTCTCTCCTTTGACACCACGGAGAGCAACACACGAGAAATACCACAAGGAAGGTGCCACAGGAGCACCATCAGAGCAAGGAATTTAGCTCTCGGTTTCACAGAAACACGGCCTGAGCAGGAGTCATTTCTGTCTCTCTGAAAGGATATACTGCAACTGAAAAGCAGGTCTGCTTTTTAGATGATGAAATGTTCCTCTTATGTAAAGCAGAAACGCTAACTCAGTGTCCTGGGCTAAGGTAGTGAACTTCTCCTGACCCTCCAGCATTATGGAAGTGAGTTAGGACTAGAGCTGCTTTGTGTAAGCTCTGAATCTGGATTCCATGCTCTCAGTTGAAGCTAAATTAAATCCTCAGTTCAACCACTTATACCAACTGGATGTGGATCAATGGTATTATATGCCAGGACTGAGGAATCCTGGATTCCTTGTATTTCGAGTCAGTTTCTGAGTTCAAAGATTCAATCTGCATGGGACCACATAACCCACTGCAGGTGTCTGGAAGTGTTCAGGAAATGTGACAACCAATGCATGATAGAAATTACTTACTGATTACTTCACCACTATCCACAGAAATCTAAGCATTCTCTGGATGAGCTAATAGACTATTTGGGTAAAGAACTTCACTGCTGAAATTTGTAAGGTTTTCCCAGCTTGGGAACTTCTTAACAGAGATTATATGTCCAACATGACCTGGAGGTGGACTCAACACAGATATAGTGAACTACTAAGGGAGGTTTCTGGGAATGGGAAATGGAAAAGGAAAGCACAGTTTGATACATTTTCATGTCCGGAGATCAGTAAAGTTTGCAGAACTAAGTTATGGGCCAGACCAATTATGTGGTCTGGATTTTCAGGTAAAACAAAGGCAGCACTCAGAGCAAGCAGAGAAATAATTTAACTTTTCAAAGTGATAAGTCCCAGGCTAAATTTAGGACAGCCAAAGGCTATTTCTGTTGCTACCAGTTTGTAGCAAAGCTTTTGCAGCCATCTGGCTATTGAGCAGCACCATTGCACCCCTGCCTGCTCCAGTCCCCTGCAATGGGGTGCAGCTGGGCCAGGGGAATTCACAACGGTGTGTCTGTGCCTGCTTTCAAGTCACCTTCACAGAAACACAGAAGTGGCTTCAGCAAAGATGAAGGTCTGGCCTTAACTTCCAGGGAACTGCCCTAGAAACTGGGAAGTCCAGAGCAACCTCAGTTTTTTGACTGGTTTGGAAGAATAGAGACTGGCTGCCAACATTGTTCCAGTTGGCTTTTCCCAGAGGGCACTTAGTACCTGCTGTGACTGGGGCTGTGGCAGTCAGAGGGTGGTGTGGTCTGATGTTGAGTGTTGTGTCTTTTGTATAAAACTATTCTGCAACCACTCACTCAGACCTCTGCCTTTGAATGGCAGCATCTAAGATTTAGCAGCAAAATGCACAGTGTCATTCAGCTTTTAATAACTTTGATTTGTATGATGTCCTTTGTTCAGCAGATGTACAACTGTACCACAGGGGGCACAGACACAGAGGTACAAACAGCACAGCTCAGTCTCACCAGAAAGTTTCGTTGTCCATTCCCTCATTGGACAAGTAGTTGTTCTGTAAGTACAGCTCCCGCAGACCTGCGAGCTCACTGAAGGCTCCTTTGGGAATCTTCTCCAGCTTGTTGCTCTAGAGCACAAAGCACATTACTTGGCATGAATCAACACAGGACATTCAGGTTCTGTTCAGCTAACACAGGCAATTAACCTTCAAGAGGGCTAGACATAAGAGATTTCAGGGGGCATTACAATCCCACTGAAGAAATAAATACAAATACTAGGCTGAAATAACTCAAACTTTTTATTGATTCCCCACGAAACCTTTGGGCTAAGGAGGCAGAATTTGCTCTGTGCCTCCCAGACAGTTTTATTTTGCATTCATAGTCTTCCACCTATGTGCAATATATAATGTAATTTAGGCAACCACCTCTGGAGTTTGCTCAGAATTTCTGGGTCTTGTAAGACAGATTCCACCATAAAGAAGAATTAGGCTGGAAGCTGGGAATCAGCCATCCTTCCAGCATTAATGTCATTCCCAGAGGTACAGTTCCTGTGTTTAATTACTCCCATGGCCTTAGTGTGGCTTTGGAGTAGCTAGCAGGCAGATACAAATGAAATATAAAACTAAATGCCACTTAGAAATTCTATACAGGACTTCAAGGAAATATAAAAGGATATATAAAACACTGACACTGAACTTGTTAAAATTCCCTTGATCCATGTACACACAATAATGGGATAGACAGACTGGACAAGATGTATGTGCCAGCTAATATTGACACCATCACAGATAGATTTGTCTGAGTGTCTAAAAGAAAAAAGATCTGTCACATCATAAGCACAGCTTTCAGACACTTTTGGTCCACTACTGGCTGTCTCTCATTTCCCATTGTCCTGTTTTTCCCCAGTCAAAATACCAAGGTAAATGTAACTGCTGTAACAGCAAATAAAACACTCATTTCTCTCCTCAGCATCTCTGCCCTTAACACAACTGGGGACAGCAGGGAAGGAGATGAGTTCAAACCATAATCCTCAAAGTCTGAGATCCCTTTGGGAGACAATGATTACCTATAAATGCCAAAAAAATGCAGGGGACTAATAAATTCATACTTTGCAGGGAAATTCCAGTGATTTAAAGGATCCGACTGGTTGCCTTTACTGCTCTTCAAGCTGGAGAAGCCTGTTCTCTAGAAGACTTTAACGGGAATTAGCGATGAAACCTTCAAGGGAAAAGAGAGTTGGGAGGCAGCAGAGAACTGCCTAAGTGCAGGGGCTGATAAACAACTCCAGCCTAACCATGTCCAAGGAGCTGTCAGCACTCGGAGCAGGCGGATCCAGGGCTCCCCACCACTGCAGCTCTGCCATTGTTACAGGGCTGGGATCTCCAGTACAGACAGGATGAAGCCTTTTTATCAAAATCAGATGACATTGAATTAAAAATGCTGGAGAGTAGCTAATATCATAACTTCTGCTATTGCACTGTTGCTGGAGAAGCTGTAGCAGTAGAGAATCACTGATCCAAACTGTGTTGTCTGAGTTGCCAAGGCAGTAGCAAACAGGAGTCACTGATGCTGGGAAACAGTGTCTGTGTGAAAGGAGTTAGTGAGCAAAGCCAGGACATGGTGGGCAAGCAGCTGTCAAGAAAAACAGGGCCAGTGGCAAATTTAACTGGGGAATGATCCACCTTCTTGCTCTGCTATGTATTAATATCATTATATGCAGGGAGGAGACCAACAATGCAACCACACAGGCATTTGCAATACGTTACCCTGAAAACACAGAAAAGCATTTCTGTCCCCTGTGAGCATCCTGGTGTTTTGCAAAAACACACTGTCACTCGTGGACAACAAAGGAAGGACATGGGAGACAACAACTGTTGAGGATATGGCAGAGGAGACTGAAAATGGGCCTGAGGATGGTTTCAAGTGCACTGGGATGGCTTGGTTATGTGGGCTGAACCCCACACAAACACAGCACTTTGTCACAACCCTAAAGGAATACAAAACTTTGTTGTCATTACCTGTAAGTGTAGTTTATACAGTGCTGGAGGGAGATTCTTTGGAACATACTTCAAGAAATTGCTGGACATGATGAGTATCTCCACATTAGCAGAGCCATTGAACATGTTATCAGGTAACCCAGCATCGGAAAGTTTGTTGTTATGAAGATACACAGACCTATTGGAAGGAGAGAAAAGATGAAGTTCAACAGATAGTGAGACCTGGAGTTGGTTTTTTCCCTGAGAAAGATGTTTAAAACTAAATTTCAATCTTTCCTTCTTTCCTTGAGTTAACTGGATTTGTTTTTAAAATGTGCCCTTTAATTTAGCAAGGGATGTAGATGCAACACCAAATGGTTGGTCCCAATACTCTCTGAAATTTAGGTCTATTCAAAATCCAAACCTGCACATGAATACAAACTTCAGTTTCTCCCCTAGAGCTCAGAAAGGCATAAGATACTGACGGAAAGACAGCAGATTTAGTCTGGAAGAATTTGGGGTTTTAATCAGCCTCTGGGATTGATAAAAACGGGGTTTCTTATTTCCCTTTGCTTTTCTCACTTTAAATCTTTAATATTCACAGAAGAGTTTTTCCAATCAGGTTTTCAAAAATTGATTCATTCTCTCTTATACAGCTTTCAATTCTGTACAAAACAATGGACCCCTGTGAAGTTATTGCTGCTTTTCACTGGTTCAACTAAATTAATTCATTTGACTTCTTTTTCCTGACTTTGATTCCCTCTCCCTTTCCTGTGTTTACCCCCAGATGCAGCAGGCAGCCAAATTTGTAGAGACAGGTCAAAACTGCAAAAGAGCACAGTATCAAAGTGTGCTTTTTCAACTTGTTCTTGGATTCTCCACCAGTTGCAGAGAACTTGGCAACATCCTTCTGGAAGGAAGGAAAGGCTCAGTATGGAAATACAATTGTGGGATCACACACTCCAGGGAGTTCAGAGCCACACTGGAAATATTGTTTACCCTGCATGGTCAGCTGTACTTTTAACTCACAAATATTTGCCTTTCTGAAAACCTTGCTTTCCAAATCATCAGTCTGAGACCGTGAACTCTGCTGGGGGCAAATAAAGTAACTGAAAAAACTGTGTTAGGATTTTATATCAGCAATCTAGGAAATCAGTGAGTTCCTATTTTGATTAAAATTAGCATTGGTATAGAAGAGTGTGCAAATTACTTCAGAAGCGTCAGTAATTTCAATATGAAATCAAAACACAGCAGCCTCTGCACCTCAGATTAAGAAAGAAAACATGTGTAAATGTAGTTTCTTTCATCATGAGATATTGCCAGAAATCTGTGAGTGACTCAGCCTTTTCAGGTTCCAAGAGCCCAAGAGACAAAAGGCCCAGTAAGTGCAGAGGAGCTTCAGTGGGAATGGAGAGTTCTTCAGTTCATCACAAGATCGGACTGCAGGGGCTCAGCTGGGTCAGCTCCTATTAACTGCTTCCAAACTTGGCTGCAGAAATTGCTCCCAACAGAGTTTGGGAGGTCTTTGCAGGATTTGCTGCAAAGTGTCCATCCAGATTACTCAGAGCCCCTTTGGAAAAGCCCCTGTCTCCCAGGAGGTGGTCTGTGTGCACCTGAATTTGGGATGGGCCAATGTGCTGCACTGGATCCAGCTGAGCAAATCCCAACCTGAAACCAGCAGAGACTCTGACACCAGATCTGAGGGTATGAGCCACTTCTGAAGGGCCAAGCTTTCATGGAATTGAGTTATCTCACCTGCATTGAGTACTGCACTCTCCACCCCATTTTATTCTTAAAAAAGAATGGACTAGAATAAAACTAGAGATTTCTAAACACTAATTCCCATTTTGAGAAACTAAAGCTGTACTTTTCAATTCTTAACTGACACACAAATGAAAAGGGGACAATTTCATTTTATATATGCAAAAATGTCTGGCAGCCAGTAAAAGCCCTTGGAATGTGTTTGTTTGAGAGATTATTTGATCTTTCATACTGAGAATAATAAACAGCCAACTTCTCTCCAAAAAACACAAGTGAGCAATAACATGGTTTAGCCAGATAGGTTCTTATCACCCACCAATTGTATCCAAGCAGTGGCAGAACACTGTTGTTTTACTTCCCAGTCCCTTACCTCAGGTTTGGTTTCTGTCCAAATGTGAGCCCATATATCTTAGTGAGATAATTGGCTGCAAAATCTGCACTGATCAAGGCATTTGGTAGGAATTTTGGAGCCACTGTTAGCTGGAAAAGAAATATACAGGGCAATTCAAATTAAATGCAACAAATGTTTTAACCAAGTACTAGATAAGCAGTAAAACACTTGCAAATTTATCTTCTCTAAATGGGCAAAAATAAATTAAAGTGAATGTGGATTGCACGAACGAAAACAAATTGTCCCCACTCACTAATCTCTCCAGGAAGGAGACAGACTTTTACTCTAAGATGAGAATGTTTGTTTGGGTTGGAAGAGTCCTGTCTCTTTTTGGTGGAAGATATCAAGAGATTGTTATTCAGAGAGCAAACACTTTGCTTATTATTGTTCCTAATTCCTCAGTTTGCTGTGCCAAGAAACTCCAGCCCACCTCACAGTGACCTACTGCTTACTCTTCTGAAAGGATATTATGGAGGGAGACTCACTTCATGTATCTCTTCCACTGCATTCATTTATAGGATCTCTGCAATGGAGGACCCAGGTTCCCAAAGAACAGGAATTCTGGGTTATCAAAAGGGACTTCAAAGCAAAGACCTACTGTACAGTGATACTTTTCCAATAAACAAGTGATGTATCAGAAAACAGAGAAAGGTTCTGTCTCCAAAATTTAATAGTTGACAACAGGTATAGGATTGAATGTGTTTGCTCTTGGTCTCTTGCTGGTTTTATCAGGGATTTTGAAAAATAGCACTAGAAACATGTGCATCTGAACAAACTGGTGGAGTGAAGAGCACTGATCAAATTAAGCTCAGTTGTACAGAGCATCCAGATAATGCAATAGCCAGGTTCACTGAGTGGCTGTTAATGGCAAAGTCATTCACCTGGAAACCAGGAACACAGGTTACAATCCAGGCTGGAGGAGAGTTTTCTGGGAAGCATAAACCCATAAGATTTCTGCATGAAGATTAAGGCCTTGGGAGACAAATTATTAACACAGTGGTCTAACAGAGAGTCCTTGGGCACAGAAGCAGAAGGCAGAGTTGCAGTGGGCAGGTGCACTCCCTGTGGTTACAGGTGTTCATTGCTGAGACCACCCAGTATGTTACGTACACTCTGGAGGGCTCTGGAGAGAACTTTTCTAGTGAGATACTGAATTCATTGTCATCTAAAGCTTTGAGATCAGGATAGGAAACTGGGACAATGAAATCTGCCTTCTGGCTTGAAGTTCATGGAATCTGTAAAGCTTCTTCCTCACAGCTCTGCTGTGTGAAACAGAGCCTGGTCCTTTCAGCCAGCAAGGCACAGCAAGACTCACAGGAGGAAAAAACATATTTTTCAAATTTTTATTACTGTGAAACTTCAACTGGTTATGAATGATAGTGTAAAACCAAAAAATATTTAAAATATGAACACTGTGTGAGAGAACAGACACTTCACTGGAGAACTGCCTAACCCAAGCCGTAAACTATGTATTTATCTAAAGGGTGTCTACACCCATCTAGTGTGTCAAGTGTGCATTGATGAACTATAACCATCAACTTCCAATGTACTGGACTCATAATATAGTCCTTTCTTCAAAAAGGATGAGAGTACATTATTTACTGCTCTTCATTTTCAGCTGCCCTGAAATCTCCATCCTTAGCCTGTCTTAACTGTTTAACAGTCACCAACACAGAAAAGACCTTCCCCCAAATGACACTCCTATCAGCACTCCCAGGGGGTAGATAAGCAGTGGAATTGGGCATTCTGCATATTACTGCAGTTGCCACAGTACTGCTCTTGGTTTTATGGCAACCTCCCATCTCCTGATGTGGGAGATGTGGTACCAGGGAACTGGATAAAGGCACTCCTCTCTGTCTGGGAAGGTCTGACAGTGCCTCAAATAAGTCTCTACTGTGACATAATAATATTGAGAATTCAGACACAGGAAACAAGACTTAATCATTTTCACACAGGGTGGCACATTAAAGCTCTTCTCCAGAAACATGGTCAGTTAGGTCGTAACTTTTATACAAAACAAAGGGCATGGCTCAGACATGTGGAATGAGAGACATCAGAACCACAAGAAAGAGGAAAGAGAAAGTGAAGTTTCATCCAGAAAGAGTTTTCACTTGCTCAGGGCTTTGCTTTGGCATTTCAGCACTTGGTCATGAGACTGATTCCACTGGTTGACTGCTTGAAGGATTAATGATGGGTTGGTACAAGTATTAGCAACAATGAAGTTGACTGAACAGCTTTGTCTGATTTATTGCCTAACAATCTGCATTTCTCCAGCTGCAATATTCTTACAGCTTTACTGCTGGACCTTCCTTTCCATATGGCAGAGAGTTTTTTTCTCCACTGTTAACTAATGAATTCAGAAGGTTAATACAGAAGTTATTACCAGTTTTGAAACAAGTTTTCTTGCTTTGATCAAACCGTGATATAAACAGAAATACTGGATCCAGGTGAATCCCGTATCACTTTGGGGATATGAGGAAATGCAAAACCTTCTGTCACCAGCTTACAGTAAACCATGACAGCTCAGGACCTATAGTCTGGTGAAATAATTTTTTTACTGTGCATACTGTATAAGAGATACAAAACATGAGAATGGGGTGAAAAATCAGAAAGGAAACTACACCATACCTTCTTTCCTTGAAGTACTTGTCACTCATAACCCACAGAAGGCTTTCAGTCTATTACATTTCTTTTCTCTGACCATCTATGCCAGTTTAATGAAAGATGATTTAGCTATATCTGATGGGCTCACAATGGAAGATAAAGACGCATTAAGATAATCCATAAAACAAGGAGCAAACTACCAGCAAATCCCTGCTCTCCTCCAGACACCGCAGTAACTTGATCCGCAATGTTTCCTGCAGTTTGAAGCCAATCTGGTTTGTCCTGGCTTGGGATTTACAAAGAAATGTGTTATTTTTGTGGGTGCACAACTTCTCACTATAACTGCTTCTGACATTCGCTGATGTTGGCAATTTCTTTTGGGACTCTTTTTTTGCTGCCGTAGAGCCAGAAAAACCCAACCCTTTGTTTTGTCACACAGGGAAAATCGGAGTGCAAGGTTCTGGAATATTAGTCACAAGTCTGGCTTGTTCCTTTTTATGGGGTTATTAACTGCCAAGATTGTTACATGGAAATGGTGCTTGAAAGGGAGAAAAGAACACAATGTTACTGTACTATGGAATGGGTTCTATTCTCAATCACTCCATACATTTCTGTATGGAGTGATTCTGGATGTGTCTTGGACTGACTGAAATCTGAATGGGGCCACATGTATTTAATCAAAACATCAAATGGTCCCAGATTTTAAGAGGATAATAAAACATATATACAGACATAAATATATACATAGAGAGAGGGAGGGTGGGATGGAAGGGCGGGATTTTTGTAGACAAAGAAGCTCTGTCTCATGTTTTAACTTATATTTTTCTGTGGTAGCCCAATTTCTTCTGTAACAAATATTTGTGGACGATCACTGGGGATAAAGAAAGCCATAATGGGAACCACCCAGACCTAAGGGTATGTGAGAAGCTATTTCATTTCCTAGCCTTGGCAGGAAAGATGGGCTTCTGTCAAGATATCCAGCTTGAGTCAGTAACAGGAAAGCACTCAGGATCTTCTACGTTAGAAAAAGCAATTCAGCTCCTACCACTGCAGCTAAAAGAATAAATTAATGACTGGCACAATTCACTGTGTGTAGGTATCCTCCCCATACCAAACCTAATAAGAATGGGAGTCAGGAAAAACTGGATAGCCTTTAACAGATCTTGATGGCTCAAACACGGGTACTAAGACCTGTTTGTTCACAAATTTTTCAACCAGCCTCATCTGAGGAGTTAGGCAGCATTTCACACCGTTCCCTCACAGTTTATCTGCATACAGGCAGAAACCAAATGTGGATGCAGCTGATCCAAAGCCCACTGAAAACAGTGGTATTTTATGCATGCAGAGGCTCTCTGTACCTCCCTACACAAGGGAAACCTTTTGCCAGTTGCACAAATGAATAAGTGTTCAAAATATACCTGCATGTGTAGCCTCTAAATTTTTCACATACTGATTGTCTTGACCTTAGATGACCCTGCATTAGAATATCACTTTAGCACATTTTGCTTATGCAGTATGTACATTTTAAAAGAATTGACAACTTGCTCATTTAACTTCCAGAACCAATTTAGAAAAGAACTCTGAAAGGCTTCAGAGCCACTTACCTTATTGTTTGCCAGGTACAGGTAATTCAGGTTTTCCAGATGTTCAAATGCTTCCTCTGGCAACCCTTAAAAACAGGAATAACTAATCAGTGACACTGGCACCTTACTGCCTCTCTGAGTGAAAATACCAGGGAGGCAGCTTTCTCTCTCAGGTATCCTTCATGTGAGATTGAACTACTTTTTATGACCACTGAAACAATCTCACACCTATTGTTGTTATTTTTTTCAATTAAAAATGCCACAAAACAATACTGGCTGTTAAGAGCAACGGAAGACTATTGGGAATGCTGAGCACACAAGGCTTGTGGCCAACCCCCCTGGCAGGGGTCAGGGACAAAGCTGGGCAGACCCCCTGTATAGCTGATTATTGGTGCTTGCAGCAACCACACTGTCTGAGCAGTTTCTTTTGTAATTTGCTTATGATTCTGCAAATCTTTTTTCTTGCAAGGGCATAATCTGAGGTTGCTTAATGAACAAATCTGATGTATGACTACATTGCCAAAATCACACCAGTATCTGCATGTCACAACCCTTCCCTTGCTCCCCACAACAGAGATACCCATCCACACAGTAACCAGCTCAGAGCTTATCCTCCCCCAGTAATTATTAATTTTCAGCTGAGCCACTCCACATCCAGCTGATCACACAACCACAATCGCTGTCACAATGGAAACACTGCAAGTAACACTTTCACCTGGCACTGAGATAACCAGGAGTCAAAAGTGAAGCCATTTCCCATGGAACAAGAAGGCCCAAAGGTAATAATGTCAAAGGCTGAACCTATTAGGCACAGCCTTCCCCATGCCATGTAGGAGTGCTGTGCCTTGGGGCCCAGGGATAATATTCCCACATTCTCAATAAAGGCTGTCCTCAGTGCAATAAGGAAAGCAAGAGCATTCAGATCACAAGTAAATGTGATGCACAAGTTAACAACAATTAGATCTTTTGTATCCCATATCATGCTTTCTTACTATTTACTCCAATTCCTCAGTTTCTTTTGCTTTCCTTAACTCCTTGTCAGGTTTTCCTCATAAGCATATGACAGAGCAGGGAAAACCTGCCTACTAAAATCAGAATGGTTTTGGAAGGGTAGAAACATCCTTATTTGCAATATAAATTTGTATTTATACCAAATTCAATGAGGACAGAACTATACTGGCTGCCTAGACTGAACTGAACAAGGTCAGTCAGAAGGAGCACGTGGAGGTTTCTGGGTCCCCAGTGCATTGCATGGAAAAGCCTGAGGGACCAGAGGGAGTTTCCTGGACAAGATCTCACGCCACAGCACACAGAGCTGCTGCCAGGTCTCCTCCTGGTTCAGCAGGGCTGCATTCTTGTACACTGAGTCTTGTGTTTCAGATGATAAAGTGTCTCCATGACCTGTGTGATGGCCAAAGGAGTGAGGCTTGCAGAGAACCACTCCAACCAAGTCAATCCATCACTCTGGGGCTCTCTTTATCAGGTGTCACTGGTGTTCTGGAGGCACAGGCTCTGTTCACCCCACGGCTCTGCCAGCTCACCTTTTGAAGTCAGCCTGTTGTTTTGCAGATTGAGAGTTTCCAGTCTGTAAAGACGAGCAAGTTCTTCTGGAAAGATTTCTTCTATTTGGTTATTCTAAGAAAATGGAAAGTATTAATCATCAGCAAAGCAATCCAAGAAGGATCCCAGTAAACCCAGACTGTGAACTCCAGTAAAATCTGGAAGTGACCCCATCGTGCCAAATCACTGTCAAGACTCCTCTCCATAAGGAGCCAAACTCAAATCTCAAAATCAATACATCCAAACCCAGCAGCATTGGAAGACCTGAACTTCTGCTCATCCCCAGGAATATCTTAAGCACTGGTAGCACACAGAGTGAGATTATGCCTGGCAAGGCCCATAATCCATCTGCCAAAGCCAAACATCGTGGCTGCAGCACAGGAGCCGCTACAAGGTTGGCATGGTGGATTTCCAAGTTTATCACTTCTGTTATCCCTGGGTTGTTTTAAAAGCCACTTGTCACAGACAGGGAGCGTCAAACTAGGCTCACTTTCTCTAGTCCCACTGTCAGGGGTGACTGCCATCAGATTTTCATTAATGTGCTGATTAACATTTTGACCATTAATGAGTGATTCTATTTTAGCATCTAAGGGACTGGTTAAGGTCCTGCTGTGCTGGAAGTCGGGCCAGTGCACAGAAAATGACAGCTGCTGCTCCAAAAAGCTGCTTTTCTTTTGGCAGTGGAGGCAGGAGCCATGGTTAGCACATGCCTGGGACAGATCTGCTGAGGAAGGTGCCAGCTTATATTACAGTTTTTCTAACTGGAAAGCTCTGAACAAAATCTGCATTTCATACATTGGATAGAACTGGCAGATAGGAGCAATAAACCAAAAGCAGTTGATTAAGGGCAAGGCACTGGAAACCCTGGAACTGCTGCCACTGCTCAGAGGTGGCACAGCCACAGGGCTGCCATGCTCTGGCCCTGCCACACCTGCAGGTGTCAGAGCACTGCCACGGAAAGGACACCTGCCCAAATGCTGGTCACAGGCATCAATTAACTAACAGCAGAGCATGGAACACTGCTGACAGTCCAGGACATCCTGCTTCTTCTACCTTAAGCTGGAATCTCACAACCTTACATGTCCTTATCCTGACAAGACACGAGGTCTCTGGAGTGGAACCATTTGCTGCAGGTATGACATCAGTGTTCCTGCCAGAGGCAGTGCCACTGGGGGTGAGGGATGGCACTGGCTGTGTCACCCCTGCTCCTTGCTGAGTTCATGTGCTGAGGGAGAGACAGGACATGAGGGAATAAGGGCTGGCCCTGGTTCACTGTGTCTGCAACACCATCACTAAGAGGCAGTGCTGCCCAGAAAATTCTCATCACTGAAGTAACTTAGCCCATCCTTCTCAAAGACACCTCAAAATGAAAGGCCTTCACCAGAAACAGTAATTTTTAGTTCAGACAAAAATTCTTCTCATGAAGCTGGGAGAGACTAAGGAGAAAAATTTCGTATCTCTTGCCCTCCCCGGATCCGCGGGGAGAGAATTAGTGCCGATAGCCAGGCACGTCCGTCGAGTTTAAGCGCCGGGCCCGCTGCCCCTGAAGCCGGGGCGGGGCTGCGGGGAGCGGGGAGGGGCGGGACGAGGGCGGGATGCGGGCACGGCGCGCCCTTACCTGCAGGGACAGGTGGTTGGTCAGCTCGGGCAGCAGCAGCGGGAACTCCTTGAGGTCGATGCCGCCGCAGTCCACGACGCCCTCCTGGGTGCAGCCGCAGTCGCGGGGACAGGCGGGGCCGGGCGGCGGGGCCGGGCCGCCCTCGGGCTGGGTGTGGGCGGCGCAGCCCAGCGCCAGCAGCGCCAGCAGCGCCCGGCCGCCGGCCGGCATCGCCCCTGCGGGCCGGGACAGCGGGTCAGCCCCGGCACGGAGCGCCAGCCCCGGGGCACAGCCCGGACCAGAGCCCGGCGCCGGCCCCGCTCGCCCGGGGCGCCTTCCCGCCCTCTCAGCGCGGTTTGGGCACCGGGATGCGGGCCCCGGGCACAGCATCCCGCGCACCGGACCCGACGCCTCCGGTAATTTATTGCTTATTTCACACTGAGAAATGCCAGGGGATCCTGGAGACTCATGCAGTGTTAGTTCAATGTGGCTGTCGGTCGCACTGCTCCTCACAGTTTTGCTTAGGAAGAAACTCTTCTGGTTATTTAAACAACACAGAGGCTTGACAAGAGTTACTCTCGGAGGGGCTGCTACACGTGCACGGAGCAACAACAAAACCTCACGGCTACTGAAAACAAAACGGGCTTCCTACGGGTTTTGGACAGTGCTGATCTGAACCTAAGAGGCCTGGCTCGTGTTCAGCTTTTATCTTTCTGGCAGCAGGTTAAAATAATCCAAACAGAACTTGGATATCGACTGGAGCAGCCAGCTGGCCCTAACCCAGCCCCCCTCGGTCCCATTTGTTGCCCTTCTCAGATTTCATATATAAAGGTTTGCAGTCAGGGCTGGTTATGGCTTGTCTTTTATCCTCTTGGCTATTCTCATCAGAAGCATTCAACAGTGATGAGACTTAGGCTGATCTTTTAAGGTGAAAAGGCACAATAGATTCATGACATGAAATAAATACTCTGTTCACCTCTGCCAGCTCACGTTCCTTCTTGGCATCAGAAAAAAGACCTTCCCAGAGCCAGAGTGGCAGCTGCCAGAACTGCACATCTCCATTTACACCCACTGGGCTTTGCTGCTTTGCACCAGGGGCTCTCACAGACTTTGGGTGCTTGGGGAGCATTGGACAGATCCTGCTCTCAGTTACAGTCAGGAAAACCTTAAATAATTTCTTTAAACACTGACTTATACTTGAAGAAATGGGAGCAGGTAGGGCTACAGGGCAGGGCATCCCCCCAAGACATGGATGGCTTTGCTTCGGTCCTGGTCTTTGCTACAAACATGCTGGGTGATTTTAAGCATTTAATATTGTGTGCTTGATCCCTCTTCCCCCTGTTCCACTATTTCACAGCTTCCATATAGCTGAATAGCTGGATATAGTGAAATGTATCTCTTTTATAAAACATTCCTTGTATGCCAGCTAAATATTAACAGTGAGATCAAAATTGGCCATATGAGTATGCAAACAGTGGATTAGTAAAATCTTTAGTATTTGGTGACCTAATCTCAGAAAATATTTCAGAAATCTTATAGAAAATAATCTCAGAAAGTATCTCAGGTCTCTAACAAAGTATTTTCCCTATATATCAGCTTATAGATACTTACAAAAGAAACTAAAGAAAACAATCTTTTATATGCAGGTCTCAACCAGCCCTGCTGTAGCAATACAGACACAGTTACATCGTGGTTGGTACTGGGCTCTATAGATTTGCAACTTGCTGATTTCCACATATGCAGCTTAAAGAGTGTTAAAAAATTAACAGGAAATATTCTATCTATTGCACAATGAAATTGCAGAGGCAATCTCACCCCCTTGCCATCAATATGCACACTATTGTCTGCTACAATGCCTCTGGAGTGAACGCTGCTCTAGCACAGGGAGACACTCTGGACACAGGAACATCTGTGTACATCTGGAGTGCAGGCAGTAAAACCAGGCATGACTGTGATTTTTAGTTCAAAGAAAGTCTGAGGTAACTCACTCCATTTCAACTCATTCCCATGGGCCTGATCCAAAGCCTTATTAAGAAACTTTTCTAAAGGACTAGCTCAAAACCCACCAGAAACAGTCCTCTTCCCTGGCTGTAGGTGGGCTTTGGATGAGGTCCTGCCACCCAAAGACTGAAGGGACCCTGAAACCAGCTCAGGGGCTTCTGTGGCTGCATCTTTCTGAGTCCAGACAGAACTGGCACCTGCCCTTTGGTGCCCCACAACACCAGAGACACAGTGCTACAAAAGGCAGAGTCTCCAGAGGTAAACTGAAGTTTCAGGAGTTACTCAGTGACCACAGTTACCTCAATAAACAGAATCCCTTTCAAATTATCTCATCTCTGTTATCTATTATTGTCCACGCACATTCGCACAGGACACACACACACACACAGATAGGAAAAACATCCACCAAACAAGAGGATTCTCCTTTAAAATCAACAGGTTAACTGAGTTTGTTACACTGAATATCCTTGCCAAAAGCTGCAGCTGAAAGGCAGACTGCTGCTGCTGCTGCAGGTTCTGACAATCCAGCTTTTAAAACAAGTAAAGTGCTGAAAAACTCACCTTTGCTGTCAGAACTCAGCTGAATGGAGAAGAACATTTCTGTTGCCCCCACAGGCTCCCTCGCTCATGCCATGTCAGTGACATGCACTGAGCTCACAGCGAGTCTCCCCTTTCCAAGCCAGATCCTTTCCAGATGTGAGCAGCAGAATTAGAGAGAGCAACAGGCAACCCTCTACCAACAAGAGCTTCCTGCACTTCCCAACGAAACCGGAGAGGAATTTTCCAAAGTCACCATATGGGAAAGTGTGAGTAGGAAAGAGGAAGCAGCTATAGACAATATAAAGACTTGGGAAATAAACAACCTCCCATTACTTTTTGTCAACACAGTTTGCAGGCTCTGTGAGCGATGCCAAAAGCCAGCGTGCTGGAATTGGCAGAGGAGATCCAGGGATGGTGTGTGCTTCTGCATTTCCTTGCAGGAGACTGCAGCTACACTGGGACTAGATCTTTGATTTTAGCTGCATTCAACCCAAAATCTGAATCCCAAGAGGGAATGTCCTCCCATTCTCCGGGGGTCTGGTTCAAATTAGCTACAAGTGACAGATCAGCAGTTTTTCCTGCATTTCATCTCCCTCCCCTTTAACTCTCCCTTGGTTTTCAACCTATCAACTGACCTTCAGGGACCAGGGATCGATAGGCTGAAACTACAGATGTTTTAGAGGCAAAGTCCCCAAATTTGCTGTAACACCCCACCTACCCAATCTCTTTTTTATCTTCTAAGCCCCACATTACAGCACTAACATCAGAACCTTCCATCACACACACACACAACCCCCCATTCAGCCCAGAAGCCTCTCATTCCTTCTTTTCCCCCCTCTTGGTGAAAGCACAGAAACACCCTGTTGATAACACTGTATGATCCAAGTGCAGCAATACTTCCAAGAAAGCAACACAGTTTGACAGCAGAGTTCCTATTTTAAATATAAAGCCACCTGTTTTGTGAATGCCCCCAGAGCTCCATACAGTACCTCCACAGAACCTCCAGGGGATCTGTCCTCACCAACAACACAACCTTCTTGCTGAATTCCAGAAAAAGGGACACTGATTCTTTCCTCTCCACTCCAGTTGAACTAAAGCAATTAAGTTATTTCCTCCCTCTCTTCATCCAGGCTTATATCAACTGGAACTGATCCCCCTCTGTGCCACGTGGAAGTTTCAAAAGTTAAGAGTGGGAAGTGTGTTTTTACTAAAACAAAAATAAAACCAAAACAAAGCTGGCTGCTTTTCCTTAGTGATTCAGAGATGCAGGACACATTTTCCTGCTACCCTTTCTGAATTACAGTACCCTGAGTCCATACAACAAAATGTAAATAGTTTTTGCAGGGAGGAGAAAAAACTCTGCTCGTGTTGGGGGCCCACCCCATCTCATCCCAGCCTGCATAAAGGAGGAGGAGGGGGATCATCTTGCTCACTACTGATGCCAGAGCAGCCCACAAGGGAGAGGAAGAGAGCAGCATCACCCTTCCCCAGAAGGGCATTTTTGTCTGGTTTTTGTTGTGTAAATGTAGTAATTGGCTGTCAGGCAGCATCTGGAGGTAGGACACTATAAAGAGGGGCATTGTGCTTCCTTTAGTGGGGAAACAGAGGCACCCAAGTGTCAGAGCCAGCCCAGGATTATCCATCAGCACAGAGGCAGGACTACACACCAGGTATTATCTCACATGCAGAGATAACACACACTTCCACTGTGCTACAAATTACCTATAGGGGCTTTTTTCACAAGCTTTTACTTCTTCCACATCTTACCCTGGTACATCAACATATCCCAGACTCACCATCTCCTGTCTCCAGGCCCAGTGCTGCATTTCCATCATCCAGCTGGAGTCCAACCTGTCTAAAGGCATTCTGAGCCAGCACTGAGCCAAAGGCTATGCCCTGCCATGGTATATGGACTCAGCAGCCACTGCCTCTCTTCACTCACTGCAACTTTCTGGAGCTTCCAGAGCAAAGGACTCTCACTGCAAGACTCCCAGCACAGAATCAGCTGCAGAAAATTTCCAGTCAACTTGAATCTTTGCACTCCTGCATGTTCCCTGCTGCTGGCTGTGAGTGGTGCTTGCAGCCTGCACGAAGAAACATTTTCAGGTTTAAAAAGTGCAGACTCGGTTTAAACTTTGGCACAGTTACTTCTGCAGACCACAGAAGGCAGAGAACCAGGTCCTGGGGCACCCAACTGCTGAGGCAGCTGTGACTGTGTGCCACTACACACCCAGTGCTTTTGCAACAGGCCTGGCACACAAGGCTCTGTGCAGGGCCCAACCTCCTGACCTGCCCCAGCAGAAGAAGGCCCCAGTGAAGGTCAAGGACAAGCCTTGCCAACCTGAGCTCTCAGATTTCAAAGGTACTCCTGCAGACCTCAGCATCAGCCATGTCCAGGGCCAAGCTGCAATAGGCAATACATGGGAGACCTGCTCAGCTCTGACTTTGCAACTACTGCCACTGTCCTAAAGAGATTACAGGCTAAATTTAGATGTGACATGATTAACTCAGGTAACAGACACGCAGTCAAACAACAGCATGGCAGAGAACAAAAGGTACCAGCAGCTCTAGGTAGAAGAGCGGTTCTACAGGCATCAGCTCACCTGTGGTCAGCATGGAGTGAGGCAGGAGGCATTCAGGAGGTGGAAGTTACAAAATGGTCTCTATTCTCACCCTTATTTATCTGCTTAAAACTCTACAGAAATACAGGGGTGGCTGAGGTGCTCACTGCTATGTGCTGATATCGTGCCTCTACTTGAAAGCAGAGAAAAAAGACCATTTAAGAGTCTTTTAAGTAACTTGCCGTCATTTGCTTCAAAAAATGAATAATCAAAACACATGGAATAAAAGGGGGTTTGTCTCCAAAGCAGGAAGGGGAGTACTTTTCAAACCTAAGAATGCACAACAGAGCCTGGCTATAAGCCTATTGGCATCTGTGTCCTGATCCCAATGAACTTTAAGATGTCTGTTCTCCCAGAGGATGTTTAAAAAAAAAAAAAAAGCAAAATCCATGACTGCTTTTAATCTACCTGAAATATGGGCTACAGACACAGCATATTTCATACTTGTTTTACACTATCCATGTTCCTTTTAGCCTGCTGCAGCATTAGTAGGATATTTCTGTTCCTGTATGGCCGTACAGAACTAACATTTCCCAGAAAACCCACCCAGGGCCATATAAAGCCATCTGCTTTCAAGTTAGCAGTGAATTCTTCTTACAGATACAGGGCACAGAACAGCTCACACTGTCACTCCAACAAATTACGCTGCTGTTTATTTAAGTAATAAAGGCATTTGTTGCAAACAGTCAGGGCTTTTTCCAGCATTTGTTCTCCACATGTGGTTTGCTTCCTCAAGTGTTGATTTTTCATAGTTAAGGGACTTTTCCCTGCCTTTTATCCAGCAGGCTAATTGCATTCTTACCCTTTTCTGTCTAACGAGAGCTGACATGCAGCTCAGAGCTCTGTACAACAGGAAGCCCTGTATTTCCTGTTCCAAGGAGGTAAGAGTTTAATCTGACCTCAGATGAATTGGACATATGGGAAATGGACAAAACCAGCCTTGTGATTATCAGAATTTTCTTCTTTCACGAGAGAGAATGTAGTTAAGTCTCTTTATCCCATCCTTTTGCAGTCTGAAATGATCTACTGCCCCCAAAACCAACTCTCCAGTCCAGCTGCCACCAGCCGTGCTCAGCTGGGCACAACGTCCTCACTTTGAGGAGTGAGGTCACAGCTTCCATCCCTCTGCTCCTCACCAAAGGGATCCCACAATACCTTGGACCAGGACTTGCTTTCCACAGGGAAAGCCAGGATGGTGCCCCTTGCCAGACTGTCCCTTCCCCCTCTGCCACCTGCAGTTGTGAACACCTGCACTAGACATAGATCACATTCCCCAGGGAGTTATTTCCAGGGGGCCAGACAGCCCCACACACCAACCTACAGTCCCTGCTCCCCCCAGGCTGCCTCAGCTGCCCATGGATGTGCCTCATTTATCCACAGAGCTCTCTTGCAAATATCCCAAATTCAGAATTTTGCAATGAATTCCCATTTGTTACACTGATCAACACAGAAACTGAGATTTCTTGAAGTAGCACATTTTCTTTTGAAAAGGACTTTCTTCTAATGACTCAAATATAAGGAAAGCAGCAATCACACCCTTGACACCATACCTGTTTTCAAAAGTAAGTGTACTGCTCTGCATTGAACCTATTTGTGGCCAGGTAAAGCAGCAGGGCTGAAACACAAAACTCAAGTAAAAGTTTAAAAATAAAATCTGTGCTCCAAACCCAAAACATCCACTCAAAATTCCTGCAGGCCAGATCTGCTGAGTCAGCAATCACTCTGCTCACTGGCTCCAACCCTGACAAACCATTTGCTTCTCCTGTAGCAGTGAAACACATTTTACCTTTTTTCTTTACAATGAACACTCCTATCTGCAAGAATTAGCACCACTGTTACAGAAGGAAGTAGAGGTAAGACACACCTGCCAACCTGAGAGCATCTCTGGCTGTCAAATGATGAGCACATTTATCATGGCTGGGAAAACCCCAACCCAAGGGCTGCAAAGGGTATTCACCAGAGGATTTGAGATGCAGAAGAGGGGCTTGATGCTGCCTGGTCAGCAGAGCATGAGGGAGTGAGAAAGAAAACTTTTGTAACAAGATTTCTAGAATGGTACAAACTTAGGTAATGCTTTGAGTTACTCAAAAAATGAGTAACAGAACTTAATAATGTCAAAGACTGCTCTGCACCACAGAGCTTTGCGTATTTCCTCATGATGAACTGGGTAAATTATTTTATCCACTTATTCAAAGTTATCATATTCTAAGCCTGCATAACATAAATGGAGGATCTGGTGTTTTTAGAAAAGACCACAGCACCCCCTCACTCCCAGAAAAATCAGAGGACATGTTATATTTCAAAATTACTCAGCAACTTACAACACAAAGAAGGGTGCTGAAAGTGAAGAAGTAATGCAAGACAAATGTCTAAATAAGACATTAACTGGTAGATGTGGTAAATATACAACTCTGCCCTTTACTCCATCTTCTTAAATCCTGCAGAAGCCAGGACTGCCCGGTTCTCTCGGCTGCAGGCTGAGCTAACACTGCACTGCTCCCTCTAGCTACTGCTCCTGGGAACTGAGCAGTTCAGCTGGGATGCTTTCCCTTACACTCACATTTGCAAGGCCTCAAGCCTGAAAGCCCCGGGCCTGTACAAACCCAGAGATTCCTCTTTCTTTTCTCTTGTCTATTCTCTCACTTGGTAGCAAAGAAAGTTATTGTTGCACATTTTTTTTCTCTTAGAGTTTCTGTGCAACTTCCCCCCCCCAAAAAAAAACCCTACATCAATCTGCTACTGAGCACACCTTACTTAAACCATTATTGGCATGGGCTCCTATTACCTATGTTAGCTTGTTTACTTACACTTCAAAATTCATTTGCTTCTTTAATAAAACAGAGCCCAAAAATAGGTTTGTGTTCAAAATTCTTGAAAAAGGCATGTTCTGAGCTTGCATAACAGACATCTCCTCAGAGCTCTGCGGTACTATCAGTGATTTAAAAGGAGGAACAAACTGTTTTCAGTACAAAATTCCTGCTGCAATCCCATAATTCCCCTTTATTTGAACCCAAAGCCAAATGGCAAGAACTTAGAAAAAAGCAGTGGGTGCCTTGACAAATGTTATTTTATTGAGAGCTAACACTTCTTTAATTGGAGACACGACTATCTACTCCAATCCTTTGGGTAAGTCAACAAACAATACCCAAGAGGAAATCTGATTCATATGAACAGACTGTATTTTAAGAAGTTTACAGTGGAGCAAGGCCATCTCTGTCCTATTTAACAGAAAACTAATGCCTTGCAAAAGAAGATGAACAGCGGGGTGACAAATGTTGAATCATCCAGATATTAAAGCCCAGGGCTGAGCACAAGAGCTGCAGGCAGCTCTGAACACCCAGTGCCTGGACTGTAAAAGACAGTAGAAATTCAGTATAAATTAAGCATATGGAGCAATAATTAAAAATATTTCAGTGTCAGGGGGCAGAAACAAGCACTGAATCAGCAGGAAAGAAATAAGCCCCCAGTTTTAAGGCATCTAAGAAAACATCACCTTAAAACTAGCAGTGGTCAGGAAAGCAAGTGGGGAAAGAAAAACAAAAGCAGAAAATGCTCTTGTATCTAGAAAACTTTTGAATAGGACAGTGGGAATGCAGCACAGGAAGGATGTCTCCATGTGACAGTCCTCTTTGAGCTGTGAAGCCTGACAGGGACAGGGCAAGACTATAAACACCAGGAGTGTGTCATCATTCAATACAAAGAAGCAGAATGATGGGCTTGCATTGGCTCATCTTTATTATCCCAGAATCTGCTGAGTTGCAAGGGACCCACAAGGATCACTGAGTCCAGCTGTGATTTCAGTTAAACCAGGGAAGGGGAAGTTTCAGCATAAGTTCCTCAGCCACAGCCCAGATGTGAGGATGTGAGATGTGCCTGCCGGGCTGAGATGAAGTTTATGGACTGTCTACTGACAATGTCCAAGGAGGAAAAAATGGGACACCTGCAGGTGCCCCTTGTGACAACCTGAACAAAACAGCCAGTTCAGCATATTAACATGAAATCCATTTTTATAAATCTGAGCAAGAGACACACAGAAGAACAGGAAAAGTATATTTAATTTTCTATTAAACTTCCAACCAGAAAACATTTGCCCAAAACAGAACTTATAGAAATTACTGACAAGAATTTTGTCATCATCAACACCAGATTTTGTCAGGAGAAAACAGGTAACATATTGGTTGTACTCCCTCGCTGCTCTCCTGGCAAACCTAATCTGTTTTCAGCATTCTAGTTCCTGCTTACTTCTGGAAATTTTATTTCTTTTGTAATTCCAAAGTAGTAATAAGAAAAGTATTTTATAGCAAATTCCTAAAACTTATTCTAAAAAAATGTTGTTAGAGATCCCCTTTACAAGACCATTTTAATGTTAAGCAGCAGCAAATTTGTTAGAGTGGAAGTCTGAAAGCATTCGTATGACCTGCTGTTACAGCTTTTAAAAAATGCAGCTCACTCAGCTGATAGGCCAAACTATTTCTGACTTTCCTCACTTCCTTCCCAGCTAACCTGAACAACAGAAAGCAGCCTCATTCGACCCTAAGTTTTATAAAATTTTCCATACTGATTAGAACAAAAACTGTCACAAAACCCCACCATATATCATTTGTAAGAGTTAGTGCCTCAAGCTTAGCCATAGAGAAACTGATGGAATTTATGAAGAGAATTAAGGTCTCTAACCACAGAATTTAGGTGAGAGAGGTCCAATCAAACCCAGCCTGCTCCATATTATTGATAATGTCTAGTCTCATTCTACTTTTTTGTCAAGAACATCAAGCACTGACTATTTACTCTACTGAGCTCAAAGTTTAGCTTTGCCTGGCTGAAGCTGTAGATTCTGAAGTTTCATTGCCATGCCCATGTTCCCAGAAATCTTCAATTTGCCTTGAAAGAATGCCTGGAAAGAAAGAAACAATCTGTGAAATGCACTACAACACATTACCCCAAAATGCATCCCCCCAGAGAGTTACATATGTGCAGTCTGATAATTCCAACAGTTTGGCAGACACCTCACATCCAGGGATAAATGCATTTTCTGGCACCAGAAGGTAGAACAGACAACTGAGGGAGTTGTATTCTTATATTTGTGACACCTAAGCTTGGTATTGCTTGTTTCTTGGATTATCCCAAGCCTGGATCTGCACACAGAGCAGGGCACAACACTCCGTGTTTTGGAGCTGAGTGTTCATACAAGACAACTGACTGTTTCATTTGCAGATCATAAAGTCACAGTGTACAGCAGATGCCACAACTTATTTCTCAACTCAAATCCTTAACTGGTTTTGTTACTCACCAATTCAATTTTACAAATTTAGTTTGTGAAGAAGATATACAGAAGATTTTGAATTTTGTCCTCCAGACCTCGTAAAAAGGTGAAGTACGTGCACTAAAATATCCAAACTGTAGGTGTAAAACTGCAATTGCTTCTGAATTTTCTGCCTGTACATTACAACATCTCTGTAATGTGTTTTACCTTCAAACTTCTCCTAGACACACTTCGGTCTGTGAAAATTCTTATTTACCCTGTGATTAGCAGACCAAAAACTTGAAAGAATGTTACCCAGAGCATTTCAAATTTAGTACAGCACATAAATTTACACATCTGCTTTACTCATACACTATGACTGCTTTTGGCACACAGGAGGAATAAAAAAGCCAAAACCAAACCAAATAAAAACAACTAATCACAGGCATTCAGTGGATTAATCTCAGTTTCTGTTTTTTCAGCATCAAGATCACTCCTTACACTAATGCCAGCTATGAGCACAGAGCCCTCCAAACAGAGGGCCCACATTCCTCCTTTCTTATGGACACTGCAAACAGTGAATTCCCCCTCTTCTCTGCAAACCAAGAGCTATTCCATCCCCTTCTGGATGACCTACAGGATGTCTGAGACAGTGTGTACCTGCTCAGGAGAGCACATCCTGTCTTTCTTGATTGACTTTGGCCAATTTGTTTAGAGAAGGTCAAGAATTGTCACCTTTCAGATCAGCCACAGCAGTGTTGGAAGAGGGGGCTTATTTAAATAATTTCAACTTAAACACATTCAGAACAAACAAGTCAGGCCTCTTATCTGATGTTTGCTGTACTTACTGTCTGAGGATTCATTTTGCCAGTCATGAGTGCCAACAGATCCGTGTCAGCCATTGTGATTGTACAATCTGCCTTCTTATCTGCAAGGGAAGAGCTGACTGTGAAAATCCAAAATGAGAAATAAAACAGCAATAGAAGCTGCAACCCCGTGAAGAATGTGTTGATACTACAGGTTAGCAAGATAGTACCTAAGTACGTCCAAGAGCTATTACAAAATACCAGCAAGAGACCAACACTGAAGGAAGATGGACTTTTGTGAAAGCAAATTTATTCCTTGAAAAGAAATAATAATATCAGACGGAATGTTGATTGCAAGCATTGACAGTTGCCTTTCAGTTTTATCAAGTTTAAATTTGATAGTATTAAGATAAATCAGAATAGATGAGTTTTCCCCTGTGACACTCTGAAGATATTCATTACTGACATTCCTGGCATTTCCTCTCCTCCAATGGAAACAACACGTGTATTCTAAAAGCACCCATTTGAATTCATTCAAAGGCAGATGTTTTTAGGATCTTCTTACTAAAAATGAGCTGAAAAATTATTTTAATAAGCTCCAATATAAAGTGATATATATACCAAAGAGCTAAAACTTGCACACATCGTTTTTTATACTCATCTTATTGTTAAACTGTGCATGCAACAGAAAACAGTGCTTTTCTTTTTGCAATAACTTAGAACAATGACTTTCCAAATCAAATCCCCTGTCCTGTTTTTAATTAAAGGTTTGTGATGCAGGTTCATGGATAGATGAGATTCTGAGGACACACTCCTGTCTTTGGTTTTTTATTTGCCTTACTGAGGTGTGTGACTTCTGACAGGAGCCAAGACACCTCCATGGCAAGGGCACAAATCCTGTGTTTCTGATACTTTTATGGGGTTCCTCCCCACCCCTCAGTCTGTGTCTCATTTACTTCTGTCTTTTTGAAAAAGGAACTTGCAGTTTCTGTCAGCTGGCATAGCACTGAAATCAGTGAAGTTTTCTTGCTTAACTACCTGCACAGAAGTAACTTGACAGACCAGCTCCCCACCTACCAGTGGCTCCAACAAACTAAGAAATAAAACAGCTGCAAATTACACTTCTGGCCCAAATTTTAATAGGTGAGACCAACAAAATCCCCAAGGTTTGATTTTTACTTTTTTATTTTTTATTCTGACTCTATGACAGATCTGCCTGGAGCCTCTAAAAAGTACACAATTACCTCCAGACAGACTGAGAGTAGAAAACATTTTGTTCTTGGTCAGAAACATCCTGGATGAAAAGTGCCAGCAATAAGAAAAGTTTAAAATTAATTAAGGTGGCTCTACATAATTTTTGCTCATTAAAGCTTAAAAAGAAAATGAGTTTATCTCCATCAGTTTTCTGTGTTTTCTGCAGTGACATAATACAGGAGCACTGACCTGAATTAACTGCCACGGAGCCTTTACCATTTTTCACATCTACTACCCAAGTTGCTTCTTTCCCACCAGGACCATCTTTTATTTTGAAGGCAAAGATTCCACCGATTTTCTTGACAAACTGCTCTCCTTCCTGTAAAGACCAGGTAATGTGAAAGTTAGTAATTTACTTGAACATAATTTTCAGGTAGTTTGAATTGAACAGGAAGTAATTTAAAAACCTTTACTGTTTCTACTAATATAAAAACATCTGTTTCCCCCTCAGTCATCATTTAAACAACCAGCAAAAAAATCTAAACAAACAAAAAACTCAAACTATGGCTATCTATACTAAAATCTATTAAACTAAGAAAAATTACCACGGTCCTAACAGCCTTGTCCTGATGGGAGTCTGACAAAATACCCTTATGCAGGTAGGAACTATGTGGGAAAAAGTAATTTAAAATCATGGCATGGGCAGAAAGATTTCTGGCCCAGCAGAACCGAATCTGTATCATTTGTTTCAAAGAGCAGTGCTGAGGAAGCCATGGATGTTGCTTCATTCCCATCAGGTTTCACACACATTGTTACCAATTAAAATCCTGCTGCAGGTAAGAGAGTAAGTCGAGTACCTCTTGGAGCTTCTTTTCAATCTCCTTGAAGACCAGGTGTGACTTAAACCCGTCCACAGCTGCGCTGAGCGGCACAGCCGTGACGCGGCCGCTGCTGAAACAGAAACCATGCATTTATCAACCTTTAATCGCATCTGCAGCATCTTCCAGTCATCATGAACAGGCCTAACACCAGCAAGACACATTTCAGCAATACAGAGCAACTCTGCTATCAAAGTGAAGCTTGCTCTCTCATGGGCTTGACAGCTTGAATCACATCAACTATCAAGTTCGTGTATGAACAGAATACTAATTTTATAATGGAAGTAAATCATTAATCTTATTATTCCTGATTCTCTGGAGCAATCACCCTGCACGGCCTGACAGCAGCATGAAACCCAACTCTTCATTTCTGCAGGAGCACCCAGAGCCAAGTATGGAGATGTCCAAAGAAATGGTAGTTCAAGCAGCAGGAAAAACAAGTTTACAGTTATTACCAACTCTTGGCAGCAGAGTCCAAAACTGTGGTCAGGTCTGGTACTGCTGAAGTGACAGAATTGCCTAAGAAATGTTGCTGGAGCTTACTGGTGTGGGGCTGGCACTGCCCCATGAGTGTGACAGGACAGCAACAGTGGGCACCATCATCTGAAGGAAATGCACCCAATTTAGTAATAAGCCAGGGCTGTACTGACAGGATGCAAAATTTGTAAGGTATTAAAAAGAAAAACAAATAAAAAGCAGAACTGTTTCAAAAACTAATGCAAAGTGGATCAAGCCCTGCTGCCATTCACCTGGATGCACATTCTTGTCAGCTCCTGCTAAAGCCACAGGCCAGATCTGGAATCAGTGGTTCATTTTACATACATTGCTGTGGCAAACTGCTGTGAAATATCTCCATAAACAAGGAATTTCACCACCTTTCCCTTAATTACACAATGCACATCATAAATCAGTTGCATAAGAGGTGTCTGAAGAGATCAGGCTGTTTCATTCCAAAGTCTGATATACATTAGTGCAACTCAGGGATCTCCCACTCAGAGCCTTTGGGGAACTGAGGGATTTTAAGCCTCTCCAGTGAAGGATGAAATGAGCATTGATAAGGTTTCTCTACTTTGAGTCGTATCTAACAAAGTGTTTTAAAAATTTTCAACACCAGCGAGGGTGACCTGAACTGTAGTAAATTAGACTTCATTTCTTCAGCAGAAACACTATCTCTACATGCAAAGCTCCTCCTGACAGGAAGGCATTACTTCTAGAAGTACCTCAAAACTAAGGATATAAAAATAGCAACAGTTTCTCTGTTCCATAAAGTTACAGTATTTTAAAAGACAAAGCTCAAAGCAGCTGAAAACAGGACATTCCCTGTAACAGTCGTTCTCCCTCTGGTTTAAAACTGTACCAACACCCACTGCCCAGTTCTGTGAGCAAGTCTGAAGAGAACCCATGAGAAGACATTCTTCCTCTATCACACCCTATTTTTTCCCATGGTACAACCTCTTAGAGATCACAGAAGCGATTGGATTATCACTTCTGATTCTGAACTACAACAAATACTGCTGCAGCCATTCCAAGCCTCTCTCGTCACCTCTTCCAGGTTATATCATCACCTCCCAGGAACTGCTCAGGTTTAGCTAAAACAGACACTAGAAATATGACTTAGGAGGGAGGGGAATATTTATTACTGTAAGACGAGTGCATGATAAACTTTGCTGTTCACAGGTTTTTAGAGCAAATATAAAGTATTGGAATCAACCTCTAAAAGCCTTTAAGTCCCACAAAAAGCAGTTCTATCTTTCTAAGCAAAGTTGAAAGTGAAAATGTAAAGGGAATTGTGTATAAAAAGTCTCTTCTGACATTCTAGTATAACACAAATTTTGTTTTCTCTCCATTCCTGTCCATCTCAGCACAGAACTGTAGCAGAGTGCAGACACCCCTGTAGCAGTGTTCTCCTCTCACTCTGAAAAAGGCTGCAACTGCAAATTCTGTAGCCAGGACTGGACCAGTAACACACCTGAACTTTTCTGAGTACTTACAGTAGTACATATAACACAGCTGAAAATAATTCTTCAGCAAGCCAAACTAGTAACAATTTTAGCAGTGGGTACCTCTATTCCCATGGATGCCTTGCTGCTTTTGGCAGACCACTAGTTTCAATTAATTCATTTTGCTGTGGCCTATTTTGTTCTTGGGAGGGTGTGTTTTGTTTTGCTGACCTTTTTTCCTGCTCCAAACATTCGCCACTTCCTTAGACAGTCACATGACCCATTTTTAAGGGCCAGTTTCCTCTTTTCCACGACTCCCAACTCCAAGTGCACGCTGTTTACCAGACACGTTCTCTTCGGTAACTCCCAGCTCGCATTATTTCCCGGACTCAGGGCAGCGTCTGAGTTACAGCCTCAGCAACACCCGCAGTGCTGCGGGCACGGAGGAGTTAATGAGCAAGTTTCCAGCGAGAGCGCTGAGCGAGCTTAGTTACCAGGGCGCTCTATTCTTTGCACCCCAGCACCCGAAACTCTAAAATAACCAAGTTTTGAGGCCCAGAGCGGTGGGGGCGCGGGGCAGGAACGCTCCGGCAGCGGTTCGCCCCCCTCACCGTGCAGGGCCGGGCCCCGTCTCACCTGTGTCCCCGCGGGAAGCCCATGCCGAGCAGAGTCACCACGACGGCCCCGCCGAGCCCCAGGTTGTGCTGCAGCCCGACCTTGGCCCCCGGCACCTGCCGCCGCCCCGCCAGGCCGCGCAGCTGCCAGCAGAGCTCCGCGACCTGCGCCAGCCCTGAAACATCGAGCGCAGAGCCGTCAGCGCGCGGGGAATGGGAACGGGAGGGCAACCCCTTCTCATCGCAGCCCTGACTCTGGGGGTACGCTGACCCTACTGTTCCATCAGCTCTCTCTGCGGTTAGGGACCGGTTTCACCACACGCAGAATGACAGGATCAATTAATTAGGTTGGAAAAGACCTCTGGGATCATCAAGTCCAACCTTTGACCCAACACCACCACGGCACTAATGCCACGTCCACTCTTTCTTTAAACACCTCCAGGGCCAGGGACGGTGGCTCCCCCACCTCCCTGGGCAGCCCATTCCAAAGCCCGATCACCCCTTCTGGGAAGAAATTCTTCCTGATTCCAACCTGAACCTTCCCTGGCACAGCTTGAGGCTGCTTCCCCAAGTCCTGTCTCTTGTTCCCTGGGAGCAAAGCCCGACCCCCTGGCCACCCCTCCTGTCAGGGAGTTGCAGAGAGCCAGAAGGCCCCCACCGAACCTCCTTTTCTCCAGGCTAAGCCCCCTGAGCCCCTCCTGATGCTCCAGACCCTTCTCCAGCCCCACTGCCCTTCTCCAGACATTTCTCACACATTTCTCCTTCCCTCCATCCCATCCCCTGGACACTGGGCAAGGCAGACAAGGAATCTGCATTTTATGGACTGAATTTAACACACTGACAACTGAAATATTACGAAGAAGATGGGTCAAGTCAAGGAATTTTATCATTCCAGCCATAGGTGAGAATGAACAGGTTTCATTTACACTCTCTCAGCCTCGAGGAGTGAGTGTGCACAGTGGTACAGCCTGCCCTGGAATGGTTTGGAAATTTAATGACTCTTCCCCCATCCCATGGCAACAGAAAAGCAAAAATACCAGTAATTGCCTCTGCATCTGTCACTGGAACTGCCAAAAAATCTACCCCAAACCTGGCAATGCAACACTCTCATCCTGTTAGACACCCACAGGCTCATTTATCTGCAACCTTTTTTCCCCAAAGTTTCCTAAAAATTCCCCCTGCCCCTGACACTAACTGTGTATTATCTCACAGTTACAGCTGTTTAGATTAAGGTGTGCTGCTTTACAAGGTTTCCTCTTCTCCAGTTTTCT